>CM035104.1:3422749-3817749 GCA_020205505.1 Panax japonicus
CCCACACCCCACGCCCCACCCCCTCCTCCTCCCGTCCCTCCCTCTCCTCGATCTCTCCGCCTCCCACCGCCACCGGTCCATTTTTTATTTTTACCGGTAACGAAATCTTCCAATAAGGTAACCAATTCAGTTTAATTAGGTTACTAATTTATTTTGAATGTGATGCAGTTGGTAATCAAACTTCATGTAGTTGGTTACCAAATCATTTGATAAGGTAACCAATTCAGTTTTATTAGCTTACTAATATATTTTGAATGTGATGCAGTTGGTAACCAAAATTTATGCAGTTGGTTACTAAACCTTTCGATAAGGTAACCAATTTAGTTTTATTAGGTTACTAATTTATTTTGAATGTGATGCAGTTGGTAACCAAATTTCAAATAGTTGGTTACCAAACCATTTGATAAGGTAACCAATTCAGTTTTATTTGATTACCAATTTTATTTTAAATGTGATGCAGTTACTAGTCAAAATTCGTATAAAGGTAACCATTTCAATTTTTGTGGGTAACCAAATCGTCAAAAGAAATTCAGAATAGCAACTCCGGCGGCGGCGGCGGTGGCGGCGGCGGTGGCAGCGGTGGCAGCTAGAGAGGAGTATGATGAACATTAGCTCCTTCATAATTTATTATTTTTAATTTTCTCATTTTGATTTGATTTTTGAAATATGAATTTGAATTTGTTGTTAGAGAAAAGATTTGAATTTGAATTTGAATTATTAGTTATCCTTGATTTTAGGTTTCCTTATTAATGTGAATTGTACTATTTTTGTAATAATTACATTCTTTTTGTAATTATTTAGTTGATGCATTTTTCTTGTAATTACTTTCATTTTGTTGTATACTTATGTAAAGGACCCATTTTATTTTGCTGGAAAAGTCTTTTAAAAATGTTCATGGGCTAAAAATTCTGATCCATTAAGAATTTATATCAAATTGAAAACTAAATTAGTTGATCATATTTTCAGCAATGATTTATAAGGATTTATCAAAATCAAGATATTTTCTAAAAAGTTGGTTAGGCTGATTTTACGTGATTAGATTTTTTCTATCTAAAATCAGTTGAGATCTTATCTATGATTGTCCTAATTTCAAGCTTTCTATTTTCAAAATTCAAAATCCTTCATTATCAGTTTGAAATTAATTTTCGATGGGATTACTGATTCTCAGCAATATGTGTCTTTATGTCGTTAGACTTTATCACTATACTAGTAATTGCCCGTGCCTGAAGGCACATCGTAACGAAAAATTAGATTAAAATTCAAAAAATACTTTATTACCTAAAGACTCTTTGCAACTTAAAATAACTTACAATCAGACATAATAATTATCATAATTTACTACACTACCACAATAATTAATTTTTCTTTAAAAATACATATCTAAAAAAAATTTAAACTTGTCTGCAAAACTTACAATTATCAATAACAATTATCATAACTCACCACACCATCACAATATTTATTATTATTGTTATTATTATTATTATTGTTATTATTGTTATTATTATTATTACTATTATTATTATTATTATTATTATTGTTATTATTATTATTATTACTATTATTATTATTAATATTAATATCAATTTTATTATAATAATTATTATTTTAAATTAAAATTAGAATGAATCTGAACCGTACTTGTGCTTTACCGCTCAAATCAATTAAAATGAATCTGAATATTTATTATATAGATTATTATTATTATTATTATTATTATTATTATTATTATTAGTAGTAGTAGTAGTAGTAGTAGTAGTAGTAGTAGTAGTAGTACTATTATAATTATTATTATTATTATAATATTATTTTTAGTACTATTATTATTTGTTTGTGTGTGTGTGTGAAGAAGAGAGGAGAGAAAGATTTTTTGTGGGAACACGAGAGAGAGTAGGGTGTATGAGTGAATTTGATTTGGGCGGGAAGAAATATGAGCCTTTAGATTAAGTTAAAAAAATTAAGTTAGAATGAATCTGAACCATATTTGTGCTTTGTCAAATGAAAGATTCAAAATGGGTTCTGTTTTATTATATAGATAGTAATTGTCGTGGCTGAAGGCACGACGTAACAAAAAATTAGATTAAAATTCGAAAAATACTTTATTACCTAAAGACTCTTTGCAACTTAAAATAACTTACAATCAGACATAATAATTATCATAATTTACCACACTACCACAATAATTAATTTTTCTTTAAAAAAAGATATCTAGAAAAATTTAAACTTTTCTGCAAAACTTATAATTATCAATAACAATTATCATAATTCACCACACCATCACAATAATTATTATTATTGTTATTATTATTATTATTGTTATTATTATTGTTATTATTATTATTATTGTTATTATTATTAGGCTTAAATATGATTTAGTACCATAAATTATAGGCCATATTCCACTTCGGTGATCCACCTTTCAATTTTGTCAATTAGGTGATTGAACTATCAATTTTTTTTTACTTCATTCAATTGGGTCTGTCACGTCAGAAATTGCTGATGTGGCATCCTAATAGGTAGCAGGAGAGCTTATGTGTAAAAATATTATATATTTTTAATGAGATCAAAGGACAAAAAGATAAAATAACAAATAAAATAACTAAAAATTACACAAATAATATAAATTAGTAGTATATTTATTTATTTATAGTTATATAAATAATATAAATTATTATATAAATAATATAATAATTATTTTTATTAAAAATAATTATTTTTATTAAAAAACTACGTTTTATTAATTTTTTGATTAAAAAAATTGTGTTTAATATTAATGATAATAAAAATAAAAATATTAATGATAATAAAAATAGAAATAAAATGCAGTTTTTTTGTAATAAAAAAATTCTATTTTTTGTAATAATAAAAAAAATGCTGTTTTTTTAATAATAAAAAAACACAGTTAGTTTTTTTTAATAAAAATAAAAACGCAGTTGCTTTATTTTTTTAAAAAAACGCAGTTGGTTGTTTTTTTAAATAAAATAATAATTATTATTTTTATTAAAAAAAATTGTACTTTTATTTTTATTTTTATTATCATTAATATTTTTATTTATATTATCATTAATATTAAACACAATTTTTTTTAATAAAAAATTTAAAAAAATGCAGCTTTTTTTAATAAAAATAATTATTATATTATTTATATAATAATTTATATTATTTATATAACTATAAATAAATAAGTATACAACTAATTTATATTATTTATGTAATTTTTAGTTGTTTTATTTGTTATTTTACCTTTTTGTCCTTTGATCTCATTAAAAATATATAATGTTTTGACACATAAGCACTCCTGCTGCATATTAGGATGCCACATCAGCAATTTCTGACGTGGCATACCCAATTGAATGAAATCGAAAAAAATTGATAGTTCAATCACCTAATTGACAAAATTGAAAGGTGGATCACCGAAGTGGAATATGGCCTATAATTTAGGGTAGTAAATCATATTTAAGCCTTATTATTATTATTACTATTATTATTATTATAATTATTAATATTAATTATATTATAATTATTATTATTTTATTACTATTATAGTAATATTATTATTATAATTATTATTTTGAATTAAAATTAGATTGAATCTGAACCGTACTTGTGCTTTACCGCTCAAATCAATTAGAATGAATCTGAATATTTATTACATAGATTATTATTATTATTATTATTATTATTACTATTACTATTACTATTACTATTACTATTACTATAATAATAATTATTATTATTATTTATAATTATAATTATAATTATTATTATTAGTACTATTATAATTTTTATTATAATTATAATAATATTTATTTTTAGTACTATTATTATTTGTTTGTGTGTGTAAAGAAGAGAGGAGAGAGAAAAATTTTTTGTGAGAACATGAGAGAGTAGGGTGTATGAGTGAATTTGATTTGGGCGGGAAGAAATATGAGCCTTTAGATTAAGTTGAAAAAATTAAGTTAGAATGAATCTAAACCGTCTTTGTGTTTTTGTCAAATGAAAGATTCAAAAATGGGTTCTGTTTTATTATATAGATATTCCTCTCAGCTAAAGTTTCACAGAAGTGAACAAATAAAAAGAAAAACAAGAGTGTTTTTCACATAAAAGTTTTTCTAGCAAATTGTTCTTGCCTTGTTTTAAAATTTTTATTGCTGCAAATTTATAATTATATCTTATAATCATATTTTTTTGTGTTAAAACTTGCATACAAGCCTATATTGGTTTGTGATTGATCTAGTGGTGAATATGTACGTACAAAGGAAGCTCAAAAGTTGCAGTGGTGCAAGCAGTTGTAGTAGTGCAAAGGGGGCAGTAGTGTCCAACAGTGGTCAAAGTTTATTTGTACATGGAGTCTTGTAATTAATTTAACAATTTATTAATAAAAGAGTCCAATACATACCAGTTGGTATTGGACGTGGAGTAGACCACTAGAATAGAGGTTAGGGGCCGAACCACGTAAATGTTTTTGTGTGTTTGTGGTTTGCTGATTATCTTGTTTATCTTGCTTAGTTTTGCATTAGAACACTATCCATACATATGCATACACTGTTAAATTTGAACTAATATAAAGAAGGTTCTACTCAACAGTTTAATACAAACATCAAAGTAGGCAGGTGTCTGGTTCTTAGTAACAATTTAATTCAAACTCCAAAGTAGACATGTCCTACGTGTCTGGATTTCTTCTGTAGTAAAAAAAATTTAAATTTTTCATTGTTAATCAATTCAATCACATTCACCTATTCAATCCCCCTTCTAGGTGTGCACACACGAAAATTTTAATAATAAATGATATGCTTTATTTTGAAATGTTAATTTAAATAATTTTAAATATCTAACTTTCTCATCTTTTATCATCCCTCCTAATCCTCCCACTTTTGAGGGGGAAGTTTTAAGTCAAAAATAAAATTAACTTTATCTTCAAATCCCTCCCCCTCTTAAAAAACTCAAAATATTAGATTTGGAATTTAATTATTTTCCCTTCCCTTTCCTTCACCTTAAAAAAAACTTACAAACATAGTATTAGGACAGAAACAACTTTTTTAATCTTTTCAATGATAGTTTAAAGTTTGTGCTAATGCTACGTTTGGACTGAAGGAATGGAATAATGGAAGGAATGAGATAAATGAGAGAATGGAATAGGCAGGAGAATGGACCGACTTTTTATTATTTCATGTACATGTTTGGTTGATGTTAGAAATACATCTAAGAATGAAATAAACACTTCATCCGTTCCTTAATATAAGTCGTTTTAGAATTGTGCACAATTATTAAGAAAATGATTGTATAACATTAAATATAATATCAATTGTCTATATTGTCTTTGTATTGAAAAAGAGAGTGTTATTTATTAGGCAAAAAATAGTGAGAGAACCAAAATTATATTTATTACTTGGGGCAATATTGAAAACTAAACAATTAATGCTTACTTGAAATTCTCAAACGACTTATATTAAAGAACAAAAACAATTCTATAAAACGACTTATATTAAAGAACGTAGGGAGTAATTAGAAAGTGACCTAAGTACCCCCAACTATTCAAATTTAACTTAAATTTAATTTATATTTAAAATTTGACTCGTATTTTTGTAGATTTTTTTTATAATTCTATCTTTCTTCTTTTTTTTTTTTCTACTTATAATTTTTCATATAATTTTTTATATAATTTTTTCCTACTTATAATTTATTTATTTTTATAATTTTTTTTATTTCTCTAGAATTAACTTTATTTTAATTGATGAAAACTAAAGATAAGTAGTGTAAAATAAAATATAACCAACAAAACTAAATCAACTATAACACCAACTCAATAATAAAATGTGATGATAAATCGAATAACATATCGGATAACTTCATTCAACAACCAACAACTTCATAAAATATCTAATCAACTAGTAATGATCCCATCAATAAATCCTTGACAAAATTCCAATATCATCATTCAATAACCAACATAGTAAAATGTTTAAATAACAGGTATAACACTAACTCAATAAATCCTTGACAAAACCCTCTTTTCACTCATCGGGAAGGCTAAAGAAGACCACCATCAACCCCTCCTCACAATAGTAGCAGTCCTCTCCATGACAGATTCAGAATCAATATCGAAACTTGACGTTCTCTTCCTCTTCTTGAAACTAGAGGACTTGCTAGATATTTCCTCATTGCGGGTTGGAGTCAAGTCATCATCTCCATCATTTGTTTGAATCTCTTCATCTAACTCGACCATTTCTGCAGTCGATAGAGCATCTTTTCCAGTTGCTCTATCCTTGCCAAATGTAACAAATGGATTGTTATGCCAATTTACTCTCTTTTGGTGCACCTAAAACAAGTTGGAGGAAAAAAAAAGATAACACAGTAATTAAAAAAAATAAAAATAGTAAAACACAGTAATTAAATTATATCATAGCAGTATCCAAAAAAAAAAACTGCAAGCAATTTTATTTACACGAGCTGCTAATTTCACCTACAACAAAATAAGGAAGAACCCTTCAATGTAATTGTAGGCTTGTAGCAGTAGGTAACTCTGATATAACACAAACAATCAAGGTTTCATTGCGTTATTGGCGTATAAAGATGTACATACTGGTTATGAAAATCCACTGAAGAAGGAAGACAAAACCAGAACAAATTTCCCCCTAAATATTCAACTTTTCTTATGAAAATCTTTATGTTACTTCTCAACTTCTTATCATACTGGTTATTCTTACAATACAAATCTAAATAAACCCTTCTTCATTATCAACAACAAACAGGGCAGACCCCTTGACAGGAATTAAAAATACAATTTTAAGTAGATTACATTCCAGTAGGAATACATCATTCCTGCCGGAATAAACAAACCAAACAGTCTTTTTCTCATTCCATTGGAATGATTTATTTCATTCTCACTCTATTCCACCAAACCAAACGTTACATAAAGGTCATCAGAGAATTCTTAATCGTCTTACGTTGGTTCCAAATTATAGTTCAAGAACTAATTGTCTTGTGCATTTGATCATAAATTGCGTTTCTCATATTTGATTTCGTTTTACGTACCCAGTCGAGTAGCATTCTTGTAACTCATAAATCACAAGTATATTAATAGTAAACTAAGAAATTATTATCAATGTTATATTGGATCTGAATTAAGCTATCAACTTAGAACCTAATGCAGCATTTGGATTGAAAAAATCCGGTCTGAAAAGGAATGAAATAATGGAATGAAAAAAGGTGTATCTGGTTATTCATTTCCAGATAAACCATTCCGGTGGAGGAAAACTTCATTTCATTCCCTTATTTGCATTTCAATGGAATGAATGTGTCAAATATGCCATTCCATCGCACCACCCACCACCACCAACCAAACCAAACATGCACTTCATATGCTACAAAATCATTCAATTCGTTTTTAATTCCATTTCTTCACGTAAAACTTCGTGACGGATCTTGGAAAAAGAATAGAAGGCAAACAAACAAAGGAAAGAGATGCATGAGCACAACATCTTGTATAAGATGATAAAAATTTCTATTCAATTCACTCTGCCTTCAACTGGCTCAACTACATTTATAAGACCACAAAGAAACTTTTAAGACTTCTAACCACTTAATAGTGCATTTCCCTTCACTCATGAATCAATGCATGACCCTTGCGATACATTCATGTACTAGCAAATGTATAGTCCAAAAGGCGTGCATAACAAAAGTTGCCAAATCCAACTGCAGACTAAGCTGCACATAAGCTATAGTATGCCACTTTCCAACAGTCCAATAAAAGACTCTTGGAACAAACATAGATCATCAAATTGAATAAAACTGTTTATGGCTGTTTTTAGAATAGAACAAAAGGTCAAAGATACAGAAACTATGACAAAACATAATCAGTGCAATGTAGTGAGGAGATATTGTACACTTAATGTGTAAACGAGAGTATATTTTTTTTCTTATGTAAATTTCTGAAATTCTTCAAAAGAAAATATTCGACAATGAAATTAAATTTGGATTTAAAGACATACTCACATTACAAATATTAAGAAAAGATGACGGAAAATCGAGATCAAAAACTAAATATGAAGATGGAGAACAAAGATGGTAATCAAATAAGCCCTAAAGTTTGAAATCAAAACAAACTCTTGCTAAAATATAAAACTAAAGTTAACACCATTTTGAAAGTCCTCGAGAGGGCTTAGTTGATCCATGATTTTTGTTTCATCGTTCGTTTCCTTTTCTTTTCTTTCGAGAAATATATCGATCAATTTAATTATACGGCTTATATTACTATATGAAAGTAAAGGTTGTCTAACATGAATAACATAAGTACTAGCAAGTATTGTGAAAAGTCTAAATTTAGAAATGATTCAGGGCCAAATGATTATAAAATAAGGATTTAGTGACATCTTAGACAAGAAATTTGCTGATAATGTGAAGATAAAGAAACTCTAAACTCTAAGTAAGTGGGATATTCATATTGAGAAGCTAGTGCAGTTTGCAATTATCAATTAATAACGGTAGAGTGCTATCCAGCCATGGGTGATCTCGGTTACTGAAATTCAGTTAAAAAATCTATTTTTCCATGTAATTTATATTAACTGTTTTGAAGATTTCAGTTACCATTGACTGTCCAGTTATCATGATATATTCTGACTACAATGTGAATTATAAAATCAAACATGAAATAACGGTGTAAAACATTATAATTGAAGAATGATTAAGGATAGAAGAATCCTTAACTCCTGTTGATTTTGTTAGATCTATAATATTTACGCTAAAAAATCATATTTACCAATTCCCACTGCCAACATTATTTGCAGATATTAATGTTAGAGCGCTGACCACAGCTTTTCAGAATGTTTTTTGACCTCTCCCTTTCCGAGTCCCAGGTTGAAACTGCATAACCCGGAAAAGCTTTTTCCAACATTCCAACCTCAACAGATCTTTCTGCATCTATTAGGCATTTAGGCGTCACCAGTAATCCTTGCATGAGCAGAAACCATTGGTAAAATGATGGAAACGGCTTCCATCCCTGAGAATTATTTCCCTCTGCACATGTTTAGAGACATGTTTTCCAAATTCATGGCAATCGCCGCAAACTCTTAGATTCTTGTTTATCAATATTGGGGTACCATTACTCACATTGATCAGTCCAAATGCTATAGCAAGTTTCTCACTATGGCTTAAAAGCCTTTTCAATTTTTCCTCATCCTCTTCATCGTGGAGAACCCAATGAAGATCAGGAACGTATCCACTTTTCTTAACCGAGGACAACAGCGAACTCAATTTTGAATATATTTTGTCAGATTGGCAATGCGATCTATCCCCAGCTGTAAAATAGTGAATTTCACTTTTAACAGAAATCCAACTTTTTCCCGGAGGCTTTCTTAAACCTTTCTCTTCAGCCAGTGTTCTCAATTTTCTAACCTCTGACCAAAGACCCGCTGCAGCATAAATATTAGATAACAAAACATAATTTCCTGCATTTGTTGGTTCTAGCTCGACAAGTTTTTCAGATATGTTTTTAGCTAGTTTGGTTTCAGAATAAACTCGACAGCCACTGAGCAGAGCTCTCCAAACAGATGCATCTGGTGCAATAGGCATTGAATTAATGAACTTCCTGGCTTCATTTAAAGAACCTCCACGGCAAAGGAGATCAACGACGCACGCATAATGGACAACCTCAGGCGTTATATAAAAATCCTGAACCATGGAGTCGAAAAGCTGCAAGCCCTTCTCTACTAAACCAGAATGACTGCAAGCAGATAATGCCGATACAAAAGTTATGTTGTTTGGTGTGAAGCCATCTTCTAACATTTTTGAGAAGGAAAGCATAGCATCATGCCCACGTCCATGCATACCATAACCAGCAATCATAGCATTCCATGAAACAATGTTTTTTCTCTGTAAAGTTTCAAAGATATTTTCAGCATAATGCATATTACCACATCTGGCATACATGGTTATGAGCGCATTGGCAAGAGATAAATCGAACCCGAATGAGGACTGCCTCCTTATTGTGTAAGCATGTAAGCATTGACCTTGAGGAAGATTGGCTAAATTGGTGCAAGATGAGAGAACATTTATGATTGTGACTGAATTGGGCTCAATTTCTGAGATCATGCGGTTGAAAAGCAACAGAGCCTTGTTTGCTTCATTGCTTTTAAAAAAACTGGAAATCAAAGAATTCCATGAGATCAGATCTTTATCATGACATCTCTCAAATAATTTTGAAGCTGTTACTTCATCACCGCAGTTTATGTACATCTCCGTGAGTGCAGTGTTCAATGATGGGTCTTTTTCTATACCGTGTTTTATCGCATAACCATGTATGGACCTGCCAATGGTCAGAAAGGTTTCATCTCCACAGGATGCAAGGATAGAAATTATTGTGTGAGAGTTAGGGCTGACCTCTGATTCTTCCATTTTCCTGAAGATGTCCCATGCTTGACCACTCAATTTATTCTTGGCCAGTGCCATTATCAAAGTGTTCCATGAGATTACATCAACGTCTCTAATCTCACAAAAAGCCTTCATAGTGTCTTTAACACTATTCAACTCTGCATACATTCTTAACAAAGCATTTCCAACATGTGTGTTCCTCTCCATCCCATTCTTAATCACATAAGCATGTAAGCTTTTACCATTTCTCAAACCGTTGGGTAACTCTGCACATAAAGGCAATACGATAACAACAGTTCGTGCATCATCTTTGAAACCTGCAAGTCGCATTTCGGCGAACAAACTCAATGCTTCCTCAACTGAGCCGAACTCAATAAATGCAGAAATCATAGAGTTCCACAAAGCAACATCTTTGGTCGATATAGATTCAAATAAATCATGTGTGGATCTTAACATTCCACTCTTACTATACATATTCATCAATGCATTTACTATGAACAAATCTTTGCAAAAGTCAAACTTTATAGCCATTTGATGAACTTGCATTCCAAGCTCAACAAACCCAGATTCTGCACAGGCCTGTATAACAACTAACATTGTGATAGAATCACACTTAAAACCATCTACAAGCATTTGAAAAAAGAGTTTCAAAGCCTCCAAGTAATCCCCGGCATCAAAATAACCAGTAATCATCGCATTCCAACTTACAATATTCTTCAAATCCATTAATTGGAAAACAATACACGAAATTCTCACATCAAATCTCAAATAAAACCCCATTAAAGCAGTACCCACATGGGGACTAAAATCAAACAACCCATTCCTCAAACAATACCCATGAATCTCCTTCCCACGCCTCAAATCCAAGAGCTCCCCACACGCCAAAAGCAATGCCACCATCGTAACTGAATTACCTTTCAAACCTTCGTTTTGCATCCGTTCAAACAACAATATCGCATCCTCATATTCCCAACACCCCACACACCCAGAAATCATGGCATTCCACGCAATCACATCTCTCTCAGTCATTTCATCAAACAGGTACCGGGCATCTTCAAACAACCCACATTTGCAATAAAAATCAACCAGGCCAGTCTGAATCCGAACATCATCTATCAAATCCATATTACAAATATCGTTATGTATTTTCTTTCCCTTTTCTACGGCTTGAAGCCGAGCACAAGCTTTGAGAACCAGAGGCAAAGTGGTGTTATCGGGCAAAATGCCGATGGCTTCCATTTGGGTGTATGTGGTAAGTATTGCAGGGTCATTTTTGAGTTTGATGTAGTGTTTGATTACTGAATTCCAGTGTTTAGAGTCATGGATGGGGTTTTCCTTGGGTTTTAAGGGGAGCCAATGGAGGTTTGATAATACAGGTACGTTCATCCTGAAAGGTTGTTAGATAAGATTGGCGTGTATGTGTTGAAGATAAGTCATGATTCTCATGAAAGTAACTAAATAGTTTTATATCAGTTTCCAGGTTTAGACTTTCCACAGTTTCTATTGTTCATATTTTTCAGAAAATATTTTATTTGGCCAAACAAATATCTTCTGAAAATTAGAAAAACACTACAAAATTTCACTACTCCTCTCAAAAAGAACTCATTGGGGGTAAGAAAAGGGTAAGAATAGTAGTTTGAGTTTTAGTACTTCATCTTCTTCTTTGATTTCTCTATCCCCCACAAACAACAAAAAACTAGTTGTCTTGTTTGTGGGACAGCTGAATAAAGAATGGACAAGTAATTTGGGACTTAAGGAGTAGTTTATATATAATCTTTACATATTGAAGAAGCTCAGAAAATAAAATAAATAGTGATTTGGCTGGTTTTTGTACCATTATTGTGCCCAAAAATAGATTAATTGTCTGCCTAAAAATTTGTTATGGAAATTTTTGGGAGGAAAGATGTTTATTACTTCCTTTTGTTTGAGAGTGTATAGGATAAGAGAAAAGAGCACTACTACATTCGTTCATAATATAAGCCGTTTTAAAGACTAGATAATATTAAATATAATATTAATTATCTATATTGTCTTTATATTAAAAAAAGAGTATTATTTATTAAGTAGAAAATAGTGAGACAGTCAAAATTATACTCCCTCTATTCTTTATTCTTTGATGTTTTGGAGCTTTGCACAACTATTAAGGAAGTTAAAACTCTTATAAAAACTCCACTAAAATTACTATGTACTCCCTCCGTTCCTTAATATAGGTCGTTTTAGAGAAATATTTTTGTTCCTTAATATAAGTCGTTTTAGAATTTCAAGTAAGCATTAATTGCTTAGTTTCCAATATTACCCCTAATATTAAATGTAACTTTGGTTGTCCCAATATTTTCTGCCCAATAAATAACAATCTCTTATTTCAATACAATGGTAATATAGACAATTGATATTATAGTTAATGCTATACAATCATTACCTTAATGGTTGTGCATAACCTTAAAACGACTTATATTAAGGAAGAGAGGGAGTATTACCAAGAATTACATAGATAAATAAAAAGCTAAATTGTACTCCCTCCGTCCCATAGTTATAGGCTGATTTCTTTTGGCACATAATTTAAGAAAATCAATTTAAGTGGCAATTTTTAACATAATTTTCCACATAAACCTCTTAATATGAAATTAATGAATATGTTAATTACTCCTTACTTATCACACTAGAACTCTCTTGACGTGTACTAATCATTAAAGTCCATAACCAAGTACACCATTAAAGTCCATAACAATAGAACTTTAACCAAAGAGAATACAACAATAATAAATGCGGTGATAAAAATAATGACATTGGATGTTGTTTCTTCAAAAAAAAGAGTAATGCTTGAATATTTATTATAAGGGCATAAAAGTAAAACAATGAACCAACTAAATTTTATAAATAGTAAGTAGCCTATATATTGGGACATCTCAAAATGGAAAATCAGCCTATAACTATGGGACGGAGGAAGTAGTAAATAATAAAGATGAAAGAGAAATATTGTTAGAGGGTAAAAAAAATATAGAAATTATAAGAGAGAGAAAGAGAGAAAAGGGAGAAAAATAGCCCTTGAAAAGTTGGAGTGAATTAAGGAGTGTATTAAATGTTTAGGGGTAATTTAGGATGTAGTGTAATTAATATCTCCTAAAAATCTACAAACGTCAAATAAATAGGAACAAATTTTGTTCTCTAAAACGTCAAATAAATAGGAATGATGGAAGTATTTAATACTTAGGATAATATTAGAAACTAAACAATTAATACTTACTTAAAATTCTCAAACGACAAATATTAAGAGACAAAAATAGTTATTTATATTAAGTGATGGAGCGAATAGTTAACTTTAAGCATTAGTTATAGTATTGTATTAATTTAAAATGAGAGATTCATTTTTTATTAAAAAATCTTAGGTATTACCTAGTAATAGTGATAACCGGAGAAAGTTTAGCCTTGTAACAATTAGGAATAATAGTTGGCAGCCATTTAATATATTTTATGTATTTATGTAGAGAAGAGAAGTGGTTAGTATGAAATTTATCTTGGGGTAAGTTAGTCAATTGACCAATAGAATACTGACACGCAGACGATGTTGTATTTGTGTTAGTATTCTATTGACCAATTGACCAACTTACCAAAAAAATAACTTCATGCTAACCGGATCCGTAGAAAAGAACATGGCACAAATTAAACCTATTGATGTCCTTTTCATGAATAGAAAGAGGGAAAACTTGTATGGCCTAGTAAGTTACTCAGAATGCAATTTTATTTTTATTATAAAATAATTAGTTACTTAGATTATATCAACCTCTTTAAACAAACAAAAAAATAAAATAAAAATTAAGTTCATATAAATTTTTAATAGAGATGCAATCAGGACCTTGTTCATTTATTGAATTGGATCTTGTAGATATCCAACTTTAGTGACATGATGAAGGCTAAAAGTTTTGGGATGTCTATGAGACAAGTTTCACACTTAATAAATTCTTGCTTTTGGGTCATGTAATTTAGTGTCAATAATAATATGCATAAAATAGACAGTAAGTTTAGGGGGATATTTTTTAGTGACATTTCTAGTGATATTTTTTATTTATTTATTTTTTTGGTTTTTTTTTGTAGTACCTCTCAAAAAATGTATAGTATTTATTCCAACTGAGTTTTTTGTAAAAAACAGCGTTTTAGGTGTAATTTGGATACATACAAGAAACAGGGTTGTACAGACTGTACAGACTCAGTTTCTTGTATGTATCCAAATTACACCTAAAACACTATTTTTTTACAAAAATTTCAGTTGGAATAAATACTATATATTTTTGAGAGGTACTACAAAAAAAACAAAAAAAAACCATAAAAAAAATATCGCTACAATGTCGCCACTTCAATGTCGCCGTAGAAGGACTCTAAAATAGATGGACAGTTGGAAAGCACTCATACAATGTCGTAAACACAGGAACGCTAATAGACCGGGTATGTGAAACAAAATGGTAATGAAAAACGCTATTTATGGTAAAATGCACAAGACATTTGATTTCTTACCATGATTTGGAACTTTAGTACGTGGTCTGCAAGACAATAAGAGTGTTCGGATTCGGTTACAATGAAATTAATTTCATGGTAAGTTGATCAATTAACCAATACAATGCTTACAGACAGATAGAGATCACATCCTGACTTACGTGTCGACATTGTATTGAGCAATTGACCAAGTTTAACTTCATGTTAACCACTCCCGAGTTCTCTAGTTCCTCGTCTGAAAAGAGCCTCTTGGCTCATGTGGATTTTTGTGGAGCCCAAGTAGGACACATGTCGCTGTCCATGTTGAAAGTTTGCTCCTCTTGGGTTTTGTAATATTTTCTAGAACTTCACGGCCTAGTTAAGTTTCAAACTTTAGTATCTTCTGGCCAGGAATTATATAGGGGATAGAGAGAGGGGAAGGTAGTATCTATTTTTTGGTTGGTTAGTTGATAGGAATGTCATATGTCCCATATCTATAGTTGTGGTGCATTTAATATTGGAAGCCACTTTAATATTAAAAGCAGTTAAAGGTTCTTGAGATTTCAAACTTAAGTAACTCTTGTTTAATTGGGATTGAGGTTCAAAGTGGTGTAGCTTAGCAGATTAATTTTCAGGTAGAATTCTTGAGCCTTTTGCCCTTTCTTTCCTTCATTTGAATTTTAAGCAATTGTTTCTTGATTTTTTTATGTGATGAAATTTGCAAGGTACCAATTCTGAAACTTGTTATTAATTTCTATGTATGGCATCATTTGATTGATTAAACTGGCGGGCTCTGGGAAACTTCGAGTCTATACTTTTCCGTGAAGGACTATCAGCCACAAGGCTTTCCTAATCATGGCTGAGAAAGATATAACATATCCATGTCAGAGTAACTGGAAAAATCCCATTTGCATATTCTTTAAGGATGTCAGGTACGCACTCTTTTTTGGCATGTTTTGTAGTTGGAATATTTTCCACAGTTGTAGTGTATTTATGTAGTTTGTTCTAATGGCTGACTACACAAAGGGATATGTAGTGCTTCTGCTGCCCATATAAGGTTTTAAGGCAGGATTTAGCTACTTTACAATGTTTAAAAACCAAACCTGAAAGAAATTAACCCAGCACTTTCCAGTGCTTGCAAGTTTCAATTGTACTAGGAATTGAAACAATGTCCAAAAAAAGCCATGTTTTGCAGTTGCAGCAGCTTACATGAAAGTCTTAACATTTAAACATACGATTTAGACGCCCTTTTTATTGATATTACAATTAAGAGAGTTTCTTTTTTTGTCTTTCATATGCTTAGAAGCTAATAATTGCTATATGCAATCATATGAACAGATTACTATTTAGAATGGATAATCTCGGTCTAGAAATAGCAAGGATTGCTTTCCCGGCAGCACTGGCTTTGACAGCGGATCCAATTGCATCTCTCATTGACACAGCATTCATTGGCCAAATAGGTAAAAATTCTATGCTTGAGTTAGTTTTATTGAAAAGGGGAATACCCTTCTCGACTATCCCATACCGTATATTTTGCAGTCAGTAAATAAATGGAGTGAGTTCTTTTCTGATTGGTATTAACTTGCACAGGTCCAGTGGAACTTGCTGCTGTAGGCATTTCTATTGCTATATTCAATCAAGTGTCAAAAATTGCTATTTTGCCCCTTGTCAGTGTCACTACCTCCTTTGTTGCTGAGGAAGATGCTATTGCCCAAGCAAGTCCTGGACCACAACGCTTGGAAATGGGTACACTTATAAGTACTGAAGAAGAAAAGTTGATTCCAACAAAAGGTATGTATGTGAGGTTCATCAATATTTGTCATTTTGTAGCTAATGGTTTATTCAACTCCCTTAACATCAAGATCTTCATGTCATGTGTTCATATCAGAGTCTGACGAGAGTGCCAGCATGTTAGAGTTACGCAGTAGCAGCTTTGATAGAGCCAATAGTAACCGTAAAAAGAGACATATCCCATCAGCCTCATCAGCTTTAATAGTTGGTGGCATCCTTGGCCTCATCCAAGCCGCATTCCTGATATCTGTAGCAAAGCCTGCCTTGAAGTTTATGGGGGTCAAATCTGTAAGTAATATGTAAGACTCTTTCCTTCACTTCATTAGTTTTGCCTCGAGTGAAAACAAAAGAATGGCAGTCCACAATCCAACTAGACTCTGTGAAAATTAGTACTTGGATTTGAGAGATTTTGATGGTCGATCACACTCTCATACATATGTAGGATTCACCTATGCTAAAACCTGCACAACAGTACTTAACACTGAGGTCTATCGGTGCTCCAGCTGTTCTTCTCTCATTGGCTATGCAAGGTGTATTCCGTGGATTTAAGGACACAAAAACTCCTCTCTATGCCTGTTGTAAGTAAAAATATGAGAACAAATATATATACTATGATTGCTCAAGAACACACACAAGCACCCGAACATACAGAAAGCGTATCTTTTGTATTTATCATTATAAAAGCAAAAAAAATTAATAAAAATCCCCGCCTATTTTTATTTGTTATTAGTAAGTTTATTTATTTCTGAGTCATTTGTTTATCGGATCTATTTTAGTGGCAGGAGACGCAACAAATATAGTTCTGGACCCAATATTTATCTTTGTCTTTCGTCTGGGTGTCAGTGGTGCAGCTATTGCTCATGTTATATCTCAGTAAGTTATCTCTTACTGCTTTCCAATATGCTTATTCAATGTTCTTGTATACTGTATATGGTTCTAATTTGTTTTCGACTTCTACTTGTTGGTATGGTAGGTACGTGATCTCAGTTATACTCTTTTGGAGACTAACGAAACAAATTGAAGTTTTACCTCCTAGTCTCAAACATCTACAATTTGCTCGATTTCTTAAAAACGGTGTGGACTATATTCTGCAAATACATGTCCATATTTCAATGAGATTGTTTAGTAATGAAGCCATGTATGTATGAATATTAGAAACCTGAAATCTATACTATAGTCTCTGGCTGAAATGGGGAGAATTTAACAAGTTCATGTCAAGTACCCCTACCTAGTATATGATTCATTTAAGTCTTTGAAAACAATAAATCTTATAAATAATATTACTTTTTAGGTAATTTATGATATTAATGATTGTATCAACATAATCTTTTAGCATCTTTTGTCATTGCTGCAGGTTTTCTTTTATTGATGAGGGTTATAGCTGCCACATTCTGTGTAACACTGGCAACGTCTATGGCTGCACGCCAGGGACCAACATCAATGGCCGCATTTCAGGTCTGCTTGCAGGTTTGGTTAGCAACGTCTCTTCTAGCTGATGGCTTAGCTGTTGCTGGGCAGGTTAGAAATGATCTCTTAGCATATATAAACATTGCAACTATTTTTCATATGCTCGCCTTTGAGAAGAAATGGATGAACTTTTATGCTTAAACAGTTATCAGCATATGTATAACATGGAGAACATGTCTTGCTTTTAGAAGAAGATTGTGATTTCTCAAAACCTTTGTACTACAGAGGTACAAATCCTTGTAGTTATATAGTAATTGTGGGTATATCAGTTGGCAGGAGGGTTGGGATCACAGTTTATAATTCACCTGCCTGACGCTACAAAATAAGTGAAACTGAGTTCATATTTTGGTTTTGAAAAGGAAAATTCATGCATAAAAAGATGCAGGCCAATGAAAATTAACAATGGCTGAAGGTTTTTCCTTTTGATATATAGAAACAAGACACAGATTCATGATAATAAACAGCACATTGTTGCTTTGGTTGTCAAATCATTGAGTATTTACCACAATTAATCAAGGAACCTTGCGAATATAAAAATCTTTAACATACCACCATGTTAGCAACAGTGCTAGAACCAATGTTACCTACATCCTGGAACAAAATCGGTAACGAAAACTTTAATTATTCATGGTACAGAATACAGTAGGGTACTAAGTTTCTTCGAATCACTCAAGTAGTATGAATTAAATTACGTTTATCTGGAACATGATATACAAGCTGGCAAATAATTTCTAAAAAAGACTTGGTTAAAAATACTTGAGATATAGTTAAAACTAGTTGAGATATAGCTTATACTTGTTTGTTTTTAAGCGTAGCGTCATAATAAGTACATTTTTAAGGAGATTACGCAATGTTATCACTTACGAACACCCACAAGGCACTCATTTAGCTACATTGGTTGGCATTCCCTAGAATCATATTCGTTATGTTCCAAACTTGACAACTGCCTCAATAGATAGATTATATGTTTCGAGTCTAATTCGTGGTATGAAACATAACCAGGGTTTCACTCTTTCAGGCATTACTTGCTAGCGCATTTGCTAAGGAGGATTTTGGCAGTGTGGTTACCGTTACATCCAGAGTGTTGCAGGTGCTTAAATTATTTATGATTTCATTTTCCTTTTTGTGATTTTCTCTCATGTTGTCTATAAAATCAATAATGCAGTTAGGCCTGGTCCTTGGATTGGTGTTATCCATTATCATTGGAGTTGGATTACCATTCGGAGGAAGACTTTTTACAAAAGATGTTGAGGTCCTCCACCTTATTACCGTTGGAATCCCGGTCGGTACCTATTCTTTTACTTCTCGGGATTGTAATTATAATCCCAAGACTATTAAGCTATTTTATAATCTCTAGTAGACTAATAGTTCCAAGTCTAAATTTGAAAACAAACAAGACATTTGAGATTAATAATCCTATTCGGAACTTGCAAACAAACATACCTTGAAAGAATACTACTAGTTCCTTGGGTCTGTACTCTACACAAGTACAACCAATAACTCAGAACCTCAAATTTATTTTATGTTCCTTTGTATCAGTTTGTTGCAGCCACTCAACCAATCAACGCCTTGGCCTTTGTTTTCGACGGTGTCAACTTTGGAGCTTCTGATTTTGTGTATTCCGCAAACTCTATGGTAATAACACCTGCAGTCTATTATGCTTAAATTTGGAGCCATGTTTAGGTACGCAAGTACCACCAATACGCAATTCACTATGTCATAAGAGTATCGATCTGGTAACTCTATTTAATTTACTGATCAATCGAATGGTAAAAAACTTGTGCAACATGTTCTTTCTTCTCTAGGTTCTGGTGGCTATATTCAGCATCATATCACTGTTAGTTCTATCCTCCAGTCATGGATTTGTTGGACTCTGGGTTGCTCTAACCATCTATATGAGCCTGAGAGCTTTTGCTGGCTTTTGGAGGTAAGTTAATTGCCTTGCTGTAAAGTATTCAAAGAAGCCACATTAGTAGAAGATGCCTATCAATCAACTTGTTATTAACTTTTCTAAATTTTTGCTCCTACATTTGCAGAATAGGGACTGGAACAGGACCTTGGAGATTTCTCAGGAGCTAAATTTTCTTAAAAATGGTTGTTTTATTGTTGCTTCCTAGGGTTGGTTTGGTTTTGTACCCATATTTATTACCTATAAAAGTTCTGGTGGACTTTTCAAGCATACTAAGAAGAGGAATAAAATGACAAAATTACCCATAATAACGTCATTAAATATGGAGAGAGAATTAGAATAAGAAAAGTATGAGATATTTAATGTTACATGCATAATAGGAAAAACTGTGTAAAAGTTTGGTTATTAAAAGAAAGTGGACATTTAACATGGGACTACCCAAAATAGTAATAAAGACTTTTATCATGGGACAGAGGGAGTATTATAAATATGGGTTGGATCTAGTTTAACTATTTTTGATCCATATTAGTCTATAATAGTTTTTTACACTTTGTAGAGCTAATACATCAACATGGATGCTTTATTATACTACATTCTTATATAACACAATTACATTATACATATTACATTATATACATATTACATACTTTTTTGTAATTATGTATAAAAATCATTTCACTTATTATGGAATTAATTCATAATAAAATTAACACTTTTAGTGTTACGAACTATTAATTTATATAATTAATATCTCCTCCCTTAATTAATTAAAATAACTCATTTAAATCATCAAGGCAAATGCCTTCAAGTAAAAATCACTCTCCCTAAAATCTTGTTACTACTGTACTGTTGGATAGTAAAAATAAAAGAAAGGTCAGATTAAAAGTGAAAAAAGGTATAATAACAAAATTTCATTAATTTTAATAATTATTAATGTAAATTAATAATTTCATTGATTTTAATTAACATAATAATTATTAATATAAATTTTTTTTGAAAGTGCCTATAATAACAAAATTAATATTTTTAATACTTAAATTGGTTTTGGATTTGACCCATAACTATTTAAATTGAAACCACATAACCCATATTATTAAATATAGGTAATATGGTTTTGATTCCAAAACTAACCCAAATTTATTTTATGTAACCCAAAATCAACCCAAACTTATTTTTTGCCAAGTCTACCCTTGGTTGAGTTTTATGAACCATAGATCCATCTGCCTCTAGATTTAGTTATAATTAAAATTTAACTAAATAGCAACTGATTGACAAGAAACGTAGCCAAAATCTCAAGAGGATAACTCAAAATAAATTGATATTTTCACGTATTTTTGATATTTTCACACGTGAGAAAAAAGTGAATCTCACCTTTATATGAAAAGAGACCATGTAAAAATATCAAAAACTCATGTACAAATAGTTATCCCTAAAACAAAATGTATCAAGAGGCCTGAACATATTTTACTATACAAGTATAAACTTACTTGGCAAAAAACACTTTTTCACCACTGTGGTTGTAGTGTTTTAAACAATTAGCCACTGTGCTTTTAAAATATTCAATTAACTCACTGTACTTTCTAAAAATGTTCAATCAGCCCATTCCGTCCAAAAAATTGAACGGACGTCCAAACTTACTCAATGTACTTACTTTATGGAAGAGATAAATCAATTTTTGGTACTTGTACTGGAACACGATTTACAATTTGGTACCCAAAACGAAAAAAAATTACAAACTGGTGATTGTACTTGAAAAATATTGCAATCGGGTGCTTGTACTTTCCAATTTTGAAATAATCGTTAAAATTGACTAACAGAGTAGATGGAAAATTCTAACGTGACTTATTCATCTTACGTGTATAATGATAAACTAGTTATTGCCCAAGTGCAACACAACTGAGGGAAGTGGTTAGCATGAAGTTTATTTTTGGGTAAGTTGGTCAATTGGTCAATAGAGTGCTGACACGCAGGCGAGTATCTATGTGTGTCAGTATTCTATTAGACCAGCCATAACAAAAAATTTCAAAAAATAGAAATGAACCAGGCCGCCAGAAATAGGTCGGAGATCACCAAGAGACAACCTCAACTAAAGCCAAATCAATCATACAACAACAAAAAGAAAGATGAATGGATAGAACCTCCAAATCAGCTGCAACCCAAAATAGACATCATGCCCCTAACAAGTTGAAATGGAACACAGACCAATCGGACAAACAGATCAAAAACACCCATGAACAAAGACATGAACGTAGGAATAACAGATCAAAACATTCAAATCTGAAAATTAAAAATTAACAGTAAAACATAATTGACAAATCGAAATACACATAATCAAGCCATCTATTAAAACAAATCACTGGAATCAAACGCTCCATATATTCGCCCATAAATTCGAACCTTGATGCCCATAAATTCGAATCAAAAGGCTCTCGCTCTCGCTGCTGACTATATTTTTCCTTTCCCCAGTTACGCATAATATTTAGATTCCAATTCCAATATAAAAAGAAACGAAGCCACCGTAACTCATCACCGTCCTAGACTGTTCGTCAATCGTCTTTCTCATCCTACTGAAAATTGAACTTTAATCTTTCTTTACAGAGACATAGAGATATAGATATAGATTAGAGAAAATATTGCAGAGGGAGAGATGAAGTTTCAAATTGAAGATATTACTGTGTACTTTCCATACGATCACATTTACCCAGAACAATACTCATACATGGTGGAACTGAAGCGTGCCCTAGATGCCAAAGGCCACTCTCTCCTCAAAATGCCCACCGGCACAGAAAAAACCATTGCCCTACCCTCTCTCTCCAAACCCTCCGATACAACTTTGTTGCCCGGTCATTGTCATGTCATCCTTTGCATATAAAACCTTACTGTTTAACAGAAAGTGTATATACTTTGTGGAATATTTCGTACATATAGAAATTTACATTGAAAATTATGAAACATTATTAAGGTAATTTCGTCACACACATCTATGCTAACACCGTTTGTGTATACATAGCTATTGCATTAAACTTTAATTCAAACTTAAAATGTGGAAATGGAACACGAAAGCCGCTGAAATTACAAACTAAGCCTGATTAATACAATAACATCTCATTGATAATTTTTTCTTTCTATCTATCAACTGTTCCATTGTATACAAAAATCTGTGTACTATACACCAGTTTACAATAAAAACATACTCTTAGTGCACAGCTGGTTAATAAGAAGTCATGGAGACATTTTATGCCTCTTACTTGACCAAGGGACTGCCAAAACAAAGGGCTACATCTTACCCAAGTTTAGAAAATTCTTTCCAATATTGAATACAATCACAGAATATTCATATCAAAAAATACTGGCTTTCATCAATAAGTATCTAGAGAAATGAAACATTTCAATCATCCCAATAGTCAAACTAATATATTGCAGGCAGTTTTTCATGCCATATCCAAAATTTCAAGTACAATCTAACTTCTGCTATGAAATATAGACCTCATTGTGTATAACATCTTTCTCTACACGGTCTCCACCAAAGTCCCCAAAAATTTATTTCCGCTCTAAACAATCAAAACTAGAATGTTAACACCTATCCAAAGTATGGAAATGAAACTCATACCAAAGGCAGACCAAAATGAGAACTGCACTAAACTTGGATTCGGCAAATTACAAGCACTTTCTACCACAAACCGATGAACTTCCACCAAACACCTCCAACTCCAAGCCAGATAATAATATTGACAACGGACATGAGGAATCCATAACCCCACCACTTGGCAAGAGGAACATAGCCCGCGCCATAGAATACAGGTGCTGACCCAATTCCGTAGTGGGTGAGTCCACCCATGAGGTTGGAGAGGAAGGCAAGTACCATGGCTCCAAAGTATGGTGGAGTACCAAGAGCACTAGCAACAGATAAGAAAGCTGTGAACATGGCACCAATGTGAGCAGCTCCACTAGCGAAAAAGTAGTGAGAATAGAAGTAGAGTAGAACAAGAATGCCGAAAGATAGCTGCCATGAAAGACCCAGTCCACCAACAAACTGCAAAGTGTGTAATGAGTGGAGTTAGTTGATACTAACAGCATATGATTGAGAAGTAAATACTATATCCAAGTTGGCAGAAGCTATTTTTGTTGAACATAAATGACAATGAATTAAAACATGGATTCTTAAAAGTACCAAGTTAAGACATATCTATCTAAAACCTAGCTAGTTCTTGATAGCTCAATATCGAAAGGCTAAGTCCACTAAAAAAAGCCAATGCGTAAAGCTTTCAAAGCCTGGAAATCTTGCTTATCACCCTAGATGCTGTGATAAAATATATACCAAAATGTTGGACTCACAACAAGTGAATAAGCCCAGGAGCATTAGAAACTACAGATAGCTATGAAGTAAATCCCATTGCTTTCTGATTCATATAAACATTTCTACAATGTAAGAGTTGTAAAACTGAAAAGCCATTTGAAATTACTTGCCAATTACCAAATTAAGTGGTAACACAAAACACAATAACATTGAAAATGATAAAAGGTATGGAAACTAAATCAGAAAGTAAAAGAAGACAAACCTTAACAACAGTTTGGCTGAACCAGGATATGAGACCATATTTATTTAAATATCCAGCCATTGCAATGAGTGCAGCAAACCATGTAAGGGTATCCCAGGCAACAGATTCAGCTAAGCATTCCTTCCATGTCACAACTCCAGTAACAAGGAGGACAGACAATCCAAGAATGGCGGCAGTAACAGCATCCACATTCAGCACCCCTCCAAAAATCCAGAGCCCAACCTGATATAATGTAGCAGAAAGAATGGTAAGGAACTTTTTAGTTCTTGAGGAACACAGAAAAATCGCATTCAAGTTTTTTTTTTTTATGATATTGCACGTCAATGCATGCCTTGAAAATATACTCACTTGCCATGATGTATCTTATATAGGATAAGGTGTATCTAACAATTTGGCAGCAAAATTAGAATTTAATTATCTGGAAGTTTCCTTATTTCTAATATTTAGTTGGGCACCACCATAACTACAATTAGGTTACCTAGACCAATTACTTTTAAGTAAATGACCAATTAGAAACTTCAAACTAAATCGTTAGCATGTGGCAGTTTGTGCATCCATGAACATTTACCAGCAATTTTAGGGTAACGAGTATTATTGACTGCAAATTTGATGGCTTACCCCAATTGCAAAAACTAACTATGGAATTTCAAATCCTTGAGCTGAATGCTCCCCAGAAATTTCTATCCTCCATCGCCTTAAGAATTCTCCCATCAACCAACTTCATATCCAACAAGGTAAATCTAACTGATCGTAAATTCTCTCAGGTGGTTTGTGACCACTAGAATTACTCCCATGGCAATATTTTATCTCCCTATCTCAACCCTCAACCAAATTCATGATTTATTTAATCATATTTGTATATGTATGAAATGTTGTAAAAACTCTATTTAGCATAGCTAATGTGGCATACTTTAAAACAATTCCTATAACTACCTTCAAACCATCAGTTTCTACTTCCAACTGCTATGCACAAAACAGTTGTGTAAGACACAGAACACATAATCTGTTTTCACATACCATGACAGTTGTTGATGCAACACAAACTGAAAATGAGTTAGATAGAAAGGAAAGTAAAAATAGCAGTTTCAAGATTGCTATACCGTAAGAAGCAGAGTCACAGCCATTATTATCTCATTCTTCGACATTGGTCCCATCTTCTCCAACCTTTCCTTAGCAAGCTTTGGCGCGTCAGGACTACTCTTAACCGAAGGCGGATAAACAATGTACAACAACAATGGCACCACAATTAACGAAACCAAACCTGGCACAATGGCTGCCTTTGCCCAATCTGTCCACCCAATTGTCTGCTTAATTGTATTAAATGTCAAATTGGCACTCAATGGATTCGCTGCCATAGCTGTCAAAAACATAGCAGACGAAATCACAGAGGTTTGAAAACAAGTCAACATCAACCATGAACCCAACTTATGCTCAGTCCCATCACCCACATTGCTCCCACAAGCAACACACAATGATTTCACCAGAGGCAAGAAAATTCCTCCAGCCCTCGCAGAGACCGAGGGAATTGCCGGAGCCAATAATGCCTCACTGAAAACCAAACTGTACCCTAACCCTAAAGATGAGCTACCGAATAAGGATACAAATTGATAAGCAATTCTATTTCCAAGCCCTGTTTTGATAAACCCTCGGGCGAAGAAAAATGCAAGGGCAATTAGCCATGGAATTGGGTCACCGAAGGCGGAGAAGGCGGCGGCGAACGTTAGGGTTTTGGTTAAAACGCACGCGCCTAAACCCATGAGAGCAACTGCTCCGAGGGGGAGAGGTTGGGTGATGATTCCAACGATTGTGGCGAGGAAAATGGAGAGCAGCTGCCACGCGTTTTGGTTGACGCCGGCCGGGACTGGGATTAGCCAGAGGATGATTCCGGTGGCGATTGAGGCGAGCAACGGGGCGATTGCGGCGCCGGCAGTCGGGGATTTTGGTGGGTCAGGTTTTGCTGGGACTGATATCGGTGAAGCCGTAGCTGATGCTTTGATGGAGATGAATCCATTTCTGGGGGTTTTGGCGAGCTTGAGAGGAGAGAATGTGGGGATTTGGAGAGAGAAAGAGCGTTGTAGGTCGTTGGATCTGCCGGCGGTGGAATGGAGATTTAAGAATGGGGATTGCTTGGGGACAGATCGTAAATTCAGCCGGAGAGAGGTGGTGAGAGGGAGGGACGCCATCGAAACGATGGCTCTTCGGGAGATCTCTGTAGTGTGGTGAGTACAGAGAGAGAGAGAGAGAAATGGAGGAGAGAGAAAGAGAGGGAATAATAAATGGGGAGAAGGGGAGATGATCTGTGCCGTTGAATATGAGGATCGGACGGTGGAGATGGGGTTTGGAATATACGGTATTTGAGGGGGCCAAGCTTGGAGTTTTTATTGCTGGCTTGTTTTTATTACCGGTCAAAAGAATATTGCAATCTCCGTCAGAGGCTCAGAGGCCAGAGCAGCATTTGGAGTTCTGAAAAGGGCAGAGAGGAAATATGACTTTACAGAATTCCATAGGCAAATAAGTTGAGAAACTGTTTATTTATTTATTTTTTTAAAATTTTATAAATCTTAAATTTTTATTCATCAGTATTAAATACATCAAATAATAATAATAGAGATTTTTAAATAAAAATAATTAAAAAATTAAGTAATAAAATAATTAAAATTAAATACACCAAATAATAAAAATTGAGTTTAAGTAAAACTTTATTACTTATATAATATATATATATTTTTTAAATAAGTTCCTTATAAAAATTATATTATCCAATCACTCGTAAAGTCCCATTTTGCGAAGTATAATATAATTTCATAATTAAGTATATTATTATTATTACAATATTAATAATTAATTAAATAAAAAGAAATAAATAAACCAATAAACAATCATCGCATGAAGAGAAAAACAAACTTTCATAACGAAGAAAATAAACTCATCTACTGTGATAATTGAATCCGAGACATAAAGGTCACACTAACTTGTTTCGGACTCAATTTATTTAATTCATAAATTCAATATTTAATCTTCAAATACAAGACATAAACACGTCAGATATTACTGTCATAATTATTGCGATTAAGAATATTACTAACCGAATATTAAGCAAAGTATTGAGTTGTTCGAATTTAGTTCACAAAAAAATTTCTGGTACTGAATTATGTTTGATTGAAGTTAATTTAATTACCGAATCGAGTACGATTTCGAATTGAGTCCAAGCATTAAAAAAATATAATTTAAAAAGATTTGAGTAATTTATTGAATTTTAAAATTTATTTATATTTAAATCTATCTAATAAAATATAAATGATTTTAAATTTTTTGTTTATTTAATAAATCATCTGGGCCGTTTAAAGTTTGAAATAAATTCCATCGTTCATATAATGCGAAAAATATGAGATCTAGTTAGTTTTATTTCGAATCGATCGAATACGAATTGAGTCTGAAGTCGTTGGTCCATTTTATAACTACTTGACATATTGGTCTGAAAGATTTTAGTTTTTGAATCTGGACGGATACGGGCGTGACACATGGCAGAAAAAGAGTGAATCTGAAGTTGAGTTTATTTGGAAGTTAGATGATGATGATGGACGGATGCGGAAAAAGTAGAGGAGATTTTGGATTGGAGCGTAAATGACAAAAAAGGGGCTGGTGAAATACTGACCACAGAAATGCACGTGGGAAGGAAGGAAGGACTTGAGAAGTCTTGAAAAGGGCCAAAAGCCCAAAACACAAAGCGTGTGAGCCTGTGAGGTGTAGATTTCAGATCTAAAGAAGAGAGACAATGACGGTTGGTAGGATTAAGGCTGGGTTTGATAAATCTGAGAATTAAGATATGAATGATTATGATATCTTAATAAATTAGATTATCTGAATGATTATAAAAAGTAAGTTATGTCCTAATGACACTATTTTACCATTTTAAAGGGTAAAATTTTATTTAATAATTTTAAATATTCAATTTAATAAAAATGAGTGCATAATATTGTTGAATATATTTATATAAAAAAATTTATCAAAAAATTTTCATTAAGAGGTATCTCTTAATTATTAAGATTTTATTTTCTGTCTTACCGATTAAGAGATATTTATAGGTAACAAAAAAAATAACATCATGCCTCTTAGCGAATAAGAGACAGTCCATTAAGAGGCAATCAAATATTGTGAGACCCCAACTTTTATGAATTTAATTTTTTCGAAATATTTTTTTTAATATTATGGTGTGGATTTGAGATAATGTTATAGTTGTGGATAATATTTATAAATTTTGAAAAGTATGTAAGTTGTTGTATTCGATTGGTCTGGAAATATTCTTTTTGTCGAGGAATATCCGTACGACGGTACAATCATTGGTGGACCCCGAAACGAAATTATTGTCTAATGGAGAAAACGACAAAAATATTTTTATGAGAATAACGGCGGAAGTTTTACCGTTAATACTGTTGAACTACTCGGTAGTAAAAGTACAGTTGTGAGACCTCGAATTTTTTGAAATAAAAGTATTCAATTTTTTTTTATTTTGGTAAATTGCACGGTATTTGTGAAACCCCAGATTTTATGAATAAAAAATTAATTTTCTCGAAATAATTTTTTTTTATATTATGGTGTGGATTTGATATAATGTTATTGTTGTGAGTAATATTTATAAATTTTATAAAGTATGCAAGTTGTCATATTATATTCGATTAGTCGGGGAATATTCATTTTAAACATGAAATATTCGTACGACGGCACAATCATTGGTGGACCCCACAACGAAATTATTGTCAGATTGAGAAAACTATAAAAATATTTTATTAAAAATAACGGCGGAAGTTTTACCGTTGATACTGTTAAACTACTCGGTAGTAAAAGTACAGTAATACGCGTTGTTGCATAGTAGCACACGGTATTGATTATTGATATTTATGTGAGAAGTCACTCAGTTTTGTTCAATTATTACTACAATAGTTGCTGCATAGTATCTCACATTATTTGATTCAATTATTGTTGATTTAGAAGTTTTGTTTTATTCGTAATAAAATAGAAACATCTTTTTATATAAAACAGAATATTTTATTAAAGTTATTCTATAAATAGAATATATTATATTCTATTATGCGTAGTATTTTGCATAGTAAAATTTTTTTATATAAAACAGAGCACTTTATTAAAATTATTCTATAAATAGAATATATTATATTTTATTATACATAGTGTTTGCATAGTGCCCACATAGTGTTTGCATAGTAAAAATCTTTTAATATAAATAGAATATATTATATTTTATTTAAAAGATTTTTCTTTAAATATGGACCGTCAGATTAAAATAAATCAATATGGACCGTTCATGGATTAGTTACAATGCATTCTATTTTCCTATAAATAGAAGTTCATTCCATCATTATTTTCTTACGAATTCACTGAACTCTAGAGAGAGAAACTATAGAGAGAGACTATAGAGAGATAGAAGAAAAGTTTTCTGCTACTTCACTACTATTATATCAAGTATTATTTTACGGTAAGGGATGTTATTTATTGTACTCATGAAGAGAACTTCTGTTATTCTATTATTTATTATTCTATTGGAATAACATGTATACGCGGGCTACCCTATACATGGTGACATTCTTCTAATATTTCGTTCTTTATTATTCTGTCGAAATATCCTGTCTGTGCGTTTACGCCGAACCTGGTTCCAATATTTATTATTCTGTCGGGATATCCTGTCTGTGTGTTTACGCCGGACCTGGTTCCATTCTTTATTATTTTGTTGGAATATCCTGTCTGTGCGTTTTACGCCGGACCTGGTTCCATTATTTATTATTCTATTAGAATAACCTGCCTATGCGGTCTATCGCATGCATGATGATTTCTTTTATTATTCCATTCTTTATTATACTCAGTTAGTTAAAACTTTGACTTCTATACCTATGAAATTAGTGAAATATCTTTGATATTTGCGCTTCATCCAGTATCTTTTCATGGAAATATTCTTTTGAGCATTCTTGAATTTTACTCTACAAAGCAGTATCATGTTGACAATTTAGACGTTATCAGTTCCTAGATAAATTAATTCTTGAACTTATTTTATTGAATTCTTATATAATTGTCATCATCCTCGTGTTTATATTTTGTTGAAAGTTGTCTGTGGCCTGTAGTGCATAGATGGACTTGGTATGATTATGACCAGGGATTATTCGGTGTAATCATGACCGTAATGTTATAAATGATGTGAAAATTAAAAATTCTCATTGGCCCGTAGTGCATTGATGAATAGTTTTTGGTATGATTATGGATATGGATTCTCTTCGGCCAAGGGAGCAAAGATGAATTGTTTTATGGCATGATCAGAACCGTTGATGAAAACACGATTATCTTTGGCTCGTAGTGCATGAATAATTCGTGGTCTCAGCGATAAAAATGATGAAAAACTTTTTAAATCATAAAAGATAGTAGATTTTATTCTCTACTTGACTCTTTTATTGGATTGCTTGCTCCGCTGCAGTTAAACTTGATAGTTATTATATTTTATCAGTTTAACACTGTTGAAGGCTAACGATAAATTATTCTGCATTATCTTAGTCATAATATTTCTTACTGGGCTAGTTGAGCTCACCCTTTCTTTCACTGTTCTCTTCAGGAAATGAGAACGTAGCTGGGACTAGTTGGGGAATGGAGTGATGGTCTTAGATGGTGCATTAGTAGTCCTTAATATTTTTTGAAATAGTGTGATAATAATTGTAATGAGGACTCCTTTTGAGTTTGTATAATCTCTAGTAGACAATATTTGTTTTCAAACTCATAATTTATGTTTTGTCGTATTGTACACGACAGTTGTATTATTAAGTTGTATTTGAATTCTGTACCATGTATTTGGCGACTCAAGATGGGTGATGTGTACCTAATTTTGGGGGCCTCACAGTTGGTATCAAAGCTTAGGGATATGATCCCTGGCTAAGACGTGAGATTAGAACTAGGAGGGGAGAGACGGGGAATTTCTTCGCTAGTAGGACCTACCTAAGTTTATTTGGTATTTAATTGGTCGATCAAAGTATAGGGATAATATGTGATATGTTAATTAACCCTTGTTTTGTGACAGTGTTTGAAAATGGCATATGAAAATGCTGAGATAAGCAATGAAGCACATGCGACCGTTGAGTCAGCTTAACCAAAAGGTAACGACCAACAACACGATAATAATCATATCGGTGGCAACGGCCATCGGAACAATGATAACCATCGTGGGGGAAATTATCATGCCAAGAATGGTAACCACTTCTGTGGTAATCATGGCCAAGATACTAGAAGTGGAAATTTCAATAAGAGAAGGTCATTTAGATCGATTTTGTCGTATAGTGAAGTCAAGTCCAGCTGGGACGGTGGTACCAAAGGCGGATACGGATAAAACAAAGTCGGTGGTTTCAGAAAGAGCGTTTTTCGTGACTTCTCAAAAAAAAAGCGAGTGACCCGAACGAAGTTAGCACGGGTTAGTTAATTATAAATTTTTGCGAAGCCTATACCTTATTAGACACCGGTTCTAACCATTCTTTTATCTCTCTTGCTTGCACTCAACGTTTAAATTTGACTTCGGAGAAATTAGACTTTGACTTATTGGTTGAAACTTCAACCTCCACTGTTTATAAATCTTGTTTGATTCAAATCGATACTTTCACGTTACTTGTCGATCTTATCTCTTTGAAAATACTTGTCTTTGATGTGTTTTTTTTGAAATGATTGGTTAACTACTCATCATGTTCTTCATAAGGTTGTTAGCTTTCATATTCCTAACCAACCTATTATACGAATTCAAGCAACCAAACCACTAAATTAAATCATTGTCATATCAAGCCATAAATAAAAAGCCCCGATCCTTTTGTTGATGACTTCCTGGTGTGGAATGCACCGAAGCCAGACTTTCTGTAGGTGACGTCATGAATGATGATGACAAGTTGATAGGTATCATTGTGAGGTGCTATCTAGGTTTAGGGATAGAAGTCATAGTTAGTATCAATGTGACGTACTATCCAAGTCTTGGATGAGAGTAACAGTTTTGAATGATATTTCTATCATTAATAAATCTCTTGACGTATTCCTGAAGACTTCTTAGCCTACCCAAGAGCGTGAAATCGAATTTTGTATTGACACCAGTACCAAACCCATTTCTTAAACCCTCAAAATATTTCTTCAACTAAAATGAACGTAACATGCGCCAAAGATGTTGACTCGAGCTGTTGAAGATTACGATCGTACTATTCAATATCATCGTGGAAAAGCGAACGTGGTAGCTGACGTGTTGAGTAGAAGATCGTATGCGTTTACAAGTGCGATGTTGTTAACACAAAGACTCATTTCGTATAACATGCAAATGATGAAGATAGAGTAAAAGACTTTAGGGACCCATGTGAAGATAACGAATATACGAGTAAAATCGACTTTAATCGATAAAGTTAAAGACGCTCAAGCTACATACCCGAATCTGATGAATGTGAAGAAGAATGTTCAAGAGGGCGTTATTCTAGAAGCAAGAGTTGTTGAAGAAAGGAAATCTCAACCCTCGATTTAATTGGCCCATTTGAAATCCTTGATGAAGTAGGAAGTGTGGCCTATAGACTCGTTTTACCGCCAAGTATGTTGCGTGTTCAGAACTTTTTTTTACGTATCGATGTTACGTAAATATGTGGATGACCCGAACCACATTATTAATTTAGAATCGGACGAGATAGCGGATGATTTAACGTATGAGATCTCGTGTTAAAATCTTGGATAAGAAGAATCGTATCCAACACTCAAGGGTTATACCTCAAGAGTTAGAATCTGAAATGAAGTCAGGGTATCCTCACCTGTTCGACATACCAGGTACGTACGTAAATTTCGAGGACAAAATTCCATAAGGAGGGGAGATTGTGAAACCCCATATTTTATGAATAAAGAATTAATTTTCTCGAAATAATTTTTTTTATATTATGGTGTGGATTTGATATAATGTTATTGTTGTGGGTAATATTTATAAATTTTGCAAAGTATGCAAGTTGTCATATTATATTCGATTGGTCGGGGAATAGTCGTTTTAAACAAAAAATATTCGTGCGACGGCACAATCATTGGTGGACCCCACAACGGAATTATTGTCGAATTGAGAAAACGACAAAATATTTTATTAAAAATAACGGCGGAAGTTTTACCGTTGATACTATTAAACTACCCGGTAGTAAAAGTACAGTAATACGCGTTGTTGCATAGTAGCACACGGTATTGATTATTGATATTTATGTGAGAAGTCGCTCAGTTTTGTTCAATTATTGCTACAATAGTTGCTGCATAGTATCTCACATTATTTGATTTAATTATTGTTGATTTAGAAGTTTTGTTTTATTCGTAATAAAATAGAAACATCTTTTTATATAAAACAAAATACTTTATTAAAGTTATTCTATAAATAGAATATATTATATTCTATTATGCATAGTATTTTGCATAGTAAAATCTTTTTATATAAAACAGAATACTTTATTAAAGTTATTCTATAAATAGAATTTATTATATTTTATTATGCATAGTGTTTGTATAGTAAAAATCTTTCTATATAAATAGAATATATTATATTTTATTTAAAAGATTTTTCTTTAAATATGGACCGTCAGATTAAATTAAATCAATCTGGACCGTTCATGAATTAGTTACTATACATTCCATTTTCCTATAAATAGAAGCTCATTTCTTCATTATTTTCTTACGAATTCACTGAACTCTAGAGAGAGAAACTATAGAGAGAGACTATAAAGAGATAGAAGAAAAGTTTTCTGCTACATCACTACTCTTATATCAAGTATTATATTCTATTATGCATAGTATTTTGCATAGTAAAATCTTTTTATATAAAACAGAATACTTTATTAAAGTTATTCTATAAATAGAATATATTATATTTTATTATGCATAGTGTTTGCATAGTGCCCGTATAGTATTTGCATAGTAAAAATCTTTCTATATAAATAGAATATATTATATTTTATTTAAAAGATTTTTCTTTAAATATGGACCATCAGATTAAAGTAAATCAATTTGGACCGTTCATGGATTAGTTACTATGCATTCCATTTTCCTATAAATAGAAGCTCATTCCTTCATTATTTTCTTACGAATTCACTGAACTCTAGAGAGAGAAACTATAGAGAGAGAGAAACTATAGAGAGATAGAAGAAAAGTTTTCTGCTACTTCACAACTCTTATATCAAGTATTATTTTACGGTAAGGGATGTTATTTATTGTACTCATGAAGAGAACTTTTGTTATTCCATTATTTATTATTCTGTTGGAATAACATGTATACACGGGTTACCCTATACATGGTGACATTCTTCTAATATTCCGTTCTTTATTATTCTATCGGAATATCCTGTCTGTGTGTTTACACCGGACCTGGTTCCATTATTTATTATTCTGTCGGAATATCCTGTCTGTGCGTTTACGCTGGACCTGGTTCCATTCTTTATTATTCTGTTGGAATATCCTATCTGTGCGTTTTACGCCGGACCTGGTTCCGTTATTTATTATTCTGTTGGAATAACCTGCCTATGCGGTCTATCGCATGTATGGTGATTTCTTTTGTTATTCCATTCTGTATTATACTCAGTTGGTTAAAACTTTGAATTCTATACCCATGAAATTAGTGGAATATCTTTGATATTTGCGCTTCATCCAGTATCTTTTCATGGAAATATTCTTCTGAGCATTCTTGAATTTTCCACTACAAAGCAGTATTATGTTGACAATTTGGACGTTATCAGTTCCTAGATAAATTAATTCTTGAACTTGTTTTATTGAATTCTTATATCATTGTCATCATCCACATGTTTATATTTTGTTGAAAGTCGTCTGTGGCCTGTAGTGCATAGATGGACTTGGTATGATTATGACCAGGGATTATTCGGTGTAATCATGACTGTAATGTTACAAATGATGTGAAAATTAAAAATCCTCATTGACCCGTAGTGCATTGATGGACAGTTTTTGGTATGATTATGGATATGGATTCTCTTCGGCCAAGGGAGCAAAGATGAATTGTTTTATGGCATGATCAGGACCGTTGATGAAAACACGATTATCTTTGGCCCGTAGTACATGAATAATTTGTGGTCGTGATACTAAAGAATATCCTTGACCTGTAGTGCAGGGATGATTTAATGATGTGGATTATTTATTGAGCTGAGTCTCAGCGATAAAAGTGATGAAAAACTTTTTAAATCATAAAAGATAGTAGATTCTATTCTCTACTTGACTCTTTTATTGGATTGCTTGTTCCGCTGCAGTTAAACTTGATAGTTATTATATTTTATCAGTTTAACACCATTGAAGGCTAACGATATATTATTCTGCATTATCTTAGTCATAATATTTCTTACTGGGCTAGTTGAGCTCACCATTTCTTTCACTGTTCTCTTCAAGAAATGAGAACGTAGCTGGGACTAGTCGGGGAATGGAGTGATGGTCCTAGATGGTGCATTAGTAGTCCTCAATATTCCGTGAAATAGTGTGATAATAATTGTAATGAGGACTCCTTTTGAGTTTGTATAATCTCTAGTAAACAATATTTGTATTCAAAATCATAGTTTATGTTTTGTCGTATTGTACACGACAGTTGTATTATTAAGTTGTATTTGAATTCTGTACCATGTATCTGGCGACTCAAGATGGGTGATATATACCTAATTTTTGGGGCATCACAGTATTGATTATTGATGTTTACGTGATAAGTCACTCAGTTTTTTTTATTGGTATTATTAATGTAATTAAACAGAAAATATTTTTATATAAAACTGAATACTTTTATAAAATTATTTTATAAATAGAATATATTTATATTCTATTATGCATAGTGTTTTGCATAGTAAAATCTTTTTATATAAAAAAGAATACTTTTGTAAAGTTATTCTATAAATAGAATATATTATATTTTATTATGCATAGTGTTTGCATAGTGCCTGCATAGTGTTTGTATAGTGTCTGCATAGTATTTGCATAGTAAAATCTTTTATAAAGTTATTCATTTTATTATATTATAAATAGAATATATTATATTTTATTTAAAAGATTTTGATTTAAATATGGACCGGTAGATTAAAGGAAATCAATCTGGACCGTTCATGAGTTAGTTACTATGCAGTCCATTTTTCTATAAATAGAAGCTCATTCCTTCATTAGTTCTTACGAATTCACTGAAACTCTAGAGAGAGAAATTATAGAGAGAGTTCTTCTTCTATAATCTTGAGCGTATTTCTTTAGAGTTTAAGAAAGCTTTGAGCGTAGTGTAAGTTTTCTTCAAGTATATTCCCGCCCTACTTGTCGAAATACTTTTTTTAGGTAGGGGATATAATTGTTGTACTCGTAAAGGATATTATTATTGTTTATTATTCTGTTGGAATAACCTGTATACGAGGACTACCCTATACTTGGTGAAATTCTTCTGTTATTCCATTCTTTATTATTATGTTGGAATAATCTATTTTTGCGAAGTACAGCATACATGGTGAAATTCTACTAATATTCCGTTCTTTATTATTCTGTCAGAATATCCTGTCTGTGCATTTACGCCGGAACTGGTTCCATTATTTATTATTCTGTCAGAATATCCTGTCTGTGCGTTTATGCCGGACCTGGTTCCATTATTTATTATTCTGTTGGGAATAACCTGTCGGTGCAGTCTATCGCACGCATGGTGAATCCTTCTGTTATTCCATTCTTTATTATTCTGTTGGAATAACCTGTTTATGTGGATTACCACATGCATGGTGAATGATCCTTCGTATTCATACGAATAGTATTTTCATTAAAAAGGGGTTTCTGCCAGGGGCAGATTCATAATTTTTCTGACCCTCAAAAATTCTGGAAAAATTTAAAATGATAATTTGATGAGTTTTCTAAATTGTGTCAAAAAATGGCGATTTTTGGATGTATAGATTAAGAGTTATGGATTTTATGAGAAAAAACTATTTTAAAAGTAAACCCTTATAACTCCTTGTGGTTAACTCCAAAATTGGTGAAATTTTTATTGGGAGTACATGTATATAACAAGAGTATACTTTGTAAATTGTGGAATTTTTGGAAAAAGTATAATTTATGATAAATGTCTAAATATTCGGAAGATTTAGCCATATGAAAAATAGTAAATGAATTTTAAAAATTCTGAGAAAAATATATGTTCAAGATGAGACTATATTCTGCTAAATCCCAGAAAAGAAATATTTTTGGGACTGATTTGGTATTTTTTATGAAAATGAACTAGTTATGAGTAAATGAATTAAATATGCTATGTGAAGTAATAAAATTGAAAAATTGGATTTTATGGCATGAGAATCCTATATAGGGTATATGCAGATTTTTGACGAGGGATTTGATCATTTATTATGAAATCTTATGAGTATGACATTTTTGAATGATTAAATGCATTATTTGATAAAGTGTAAACAATTGAAATAAATTATTTATAAGTTTAAGAAATGATTAAAATATTGTTATAACATTAATGATATTAGATTATGAGATTATTAAGTGATTGATAACATTTGGTTATTATTGAACGCTGGATAAATTGTATTATAAATGTTTAATATTTATCATTTATATCATTTGATTGATTCTTATATCATTTTTATCATCCTCATGCTTATATTGTATTGAATGTCATCTTTTTTCCGTAGTGCATAGATGGACTTGGTATGATTATGACCATGGATTATTCGGTATAATCATGACCGTAATGTTACAAATGATGTGGAAAAAGTCCTCATTGGCCCGTAGTGCATTGATGGACAATTTTTGGTATGATTATGGTTATGGATTCTCTTCGGCCAAGGGTGCAAAGAGGAATTTTTTTATAGCATGATCAGGACCGTTGATAAAAACACGATTATCTTTGGCCCGTAGTGCATGGATAATTTGTGGTTTGTGATACTAATGAAAAAGTCCTCATTTGCCTGTAGTGCATTGATGGACAGTTTTTGGTATGATTATGGCTATGGATTCTCTTCGGTCAAGGGTGCAAAGATGAATTATTTTATGGCATGATCAGGACCGTTGATGAAAACACAATTATCTTTGGCCCGTAGTGCATGAATAATTCGTGGTAGTGATACTAAAGAATATCCTTGGTCTGTAGTGCAGGGATGATTCGATGATGTGGATTATTTATTGAGCTGAGTCTCAACAATAAATATTAATTCGTGGATGTGATAATAATAAATATCTTTGGCCGTAGTGCAAAGATGATTTAATGATTACGAGCATGAATTGTGATTTGGTATAACCATAATTTTTGATGTTTTAGGTGAAGATATGTGATGAAAATTATCTCCGTCTTAGGTGCGAAAAGGAATTTAGAATCACAATTATGATTATGAGTTATTCATATGATTGTGGACTGGAAATGTTGATTGATGTTACAAGGATAAAACACTATTGGTGGACTTTTAACATGGAGAAGATAATAGACCTTATGGTCTATTTGACTCTTCTAATGGATTGCTCGTTCTGCTGCAACTATGGTTAAAAAGTTTTATCATCTACAATATGTTCCAAATCTCTGATTTATTATTGATGAAAGCTATTGATAATTTAATTATCTTTAGTCATGATATTCCTTACTGGGCTAGTTTTGCTCACCCTTTCTGCTTCACAATTACTTTCAGGTAATAACAGTGTTGCCTTAAGAGTGTTGCCGGGTCGAGCGGGGATAACATGGGAATAGAACAGTGGTCTCTAGCTGTGAAGGTTCTCCCTAAACAGTTTAGAAAAATGTGTTGTATTCTACACAACATTTAGTAGTTATATTTGGTGAATCAAATAGGGTGAGGTGAACCCAACTTTGGAAGGGTGTTTTGCCACTATCATACAAGATGTCTAATGACATACAACCTCGTGTTATCATAAGACAGGGTTGTGCGCATCCACTTGCTGAGTATATCTACGGGCACTACTTATATGATCTTGGAGTTGATTTAAAATATAATATTCACTTGGAAACAGTGGAGATAGTTATATGTCAAGAGAAGACTCACCATTGGAAAGAATAGGATAGTAATCTTCTCATTTTTCTTAGGGGTCTATTGGGTCAACCAAGGATAATTCTGTGGCCATATGATATCTATTATAACCTAGACGCATGGCCTCCCATGTACGAAGGTTTCCTTAAGCACTTCCCAAAGATTTTAATTTCTAAAACAGTTTTTGACTATACTTTTATGTAAAGTACCATTGTAAGGTTGTGGTCGAGGCACCACGAGAGTTACATACATTTGTATTAAAACTCACAGTTAACTGTGGTCATATTCTATACGACAGCTCAACAGTTGTATAAATAAAGTTGTATTTGAATTTTGTACCATGTATCTGGCGACTCAAAATGGGTGATGTATACCTAATTTTGGGTGCGTCACAACAGTAATACGCGTGATTGCATAGTAGCACACGGTATTGATTATTGATGCTTATGTGATAAGTCACTCAGTTTTGTTTTATTGGTATTATTAATGTAATAAAACAGAAAAGCTTTTTATATAAAACAGAATACTTTTATAAAGTTATTCGTTTTATTAAGCTAATAGTAAAATCTTTTTATATAAAATAGAATACTTTTATAAAGTTATCTGTTTTATTAGATAATAATTAGAATATATTATATTTTATTATGCATAGTATTTGCATAATGCCTACATAATGTTTGCATAGTAAAATCTTTTATAAAGTTATTCGTTTTATTAGATTATAAATAGAATATATTATATTTTATTTAAAAGATTTTGCTTTAAATATGAACGGTCAGATTAAAGTAAATCAATCTGGACCGTTCATGAATTAGTTACTATGCAGTCCATTCTTCTATAAATAGAAGCTTATTCCTTCATTATTTCTTACGAATTTACTGAAACTCCAGAGAGAAAGAAGAAAAGTATTCTGCTACTTCACTACTCATATATCCAATTGTGACAACCCCAAAATAGGTCTATTCCATCCAACCCATTCCGAGTCACCAAATACATGGTACAGAAAACAACTACAACTTTATTAGAACAATTGTCGTGCAAAATACAACAACTCATGTGTTATGAGTTTTGATACAAATATATATATATCAACTGTGACTCTTGACACCAACTTGGGTAGCACGTCACCATGACATCTTACATAAAGGTATAGTTAAAAACTATTTTAGAAATTAAAATCTTTGGGAAATGCTCAAGAAAACCTTCGTACATGGGAGGCTATGCGTCTAGGTTATGATAGATATCATATACCCACAGAATTATCCTTGGTTGACCCAATAGACCCCAAAGAAAAATGAGAATATTACTATCATATTCTTTCCAATGGTGAGTCTTCTCTTGACATATCATTATCTCCACTGTCTCTAATTGAGAGTTATACTTCAACCAAACACCAAGATTATATAGGTAGTGCTCGTAGATATACTCAACAAGTGGATGAGCACAACCCTTTTTTATGATGACACGAGGTTGTATATCATTAGACATCTTGTATGATAGTGGCAAAACACCCTTCCAACGTTGATTCACCAAATATAACTACTAAATGATGTACACAACACCTTTCTATACTGCTTAGGGACAACCTCCACAGCTAGAGACCACCGTTCTAATTTCCCATTACCCTCGCTCGACCCAGCTACACTCTTATTACTTGAAAAGGAATTGTGAAGCAAAAGGGTGAGCACAACTAGCCCAGTAAAGAATATCATGACTAAAGATAATTAAATTATCAGTAGCCTTCATCAGTAATAAATCAGAGATTTAGAACATATGGTAGATGATAAAACTTTTCAACCATAGTTGCAGCGGAACGAGCAATCCATTAGAAGAGTCAAATAGACCATAAAGTCTATTATCTTCTCCATGTTAAAAATCCACCAACAATGTTTTATCCCTGTAACATCAATCAACAGTTCATTTCCACAATTATATGAATAACTCATAATCATAATTGTAATTCTAAATTCCTCTTCTCATCCAGGACGAAGATAATTTTCATCACATGTCTTTACCTAAAACATCAAATATCATGGTTATACCAAATCATAGTTCCTGTTTATAATCATACTAACAATTTCATCTTTGTACTTCGGCCAAAGATATTCATCAACAGACCATCTTTGCACTACAGGCCAAAGATATTCAACAACATGTAATCTTTGCACTACGGGCCAAAGACATACATCAACAATTCATCTTTGCACTACAGGCCAAAGATATTCATCAACAGTTCATATTTGCACTACAGACCAAATATATTCATCAACAGTTCATATTTGCACTACAGGCCAAATATATTCATCAACAGTTCATATTTGCACTACAGGCCAAATATATTAATATCTTAAAGAAATATATAATCATTTCATAATTTATATAAACAATAATTATAACAATGTTGATCAATTCACCTTTGTACTTAAGCTAAAGATATTCAATTATAAATTCAATGTTCATGATCATACAAGTCAACAATTCAACTTGGCACTACTGGCCAAAGGGAACCCATAGTCATGATCATACCAAAAATCTACCCATCTTTACACTTAAGTCAAAGAGAAATATCATCATTAAGGTTATAAAAATGTTATATATAATAGTAAAATCAATATAATCAAAATATCTAGAATTAATCTCAAGAGTAATATTCATAAATCAACTATAATTTGGTTAAAAAAAAGAAACCAATTTTGTCATAAATAGTAACCCGTGAATAGTAACTCTTGAATAGTAACTCGTGAATAGTAACTCATGAATAGTAAATCTGACACAAAAAGGTAGAAATTCCACAATAAAATCCATACCAATATTTCGGTATAATGATATTGAAATAACATTTCTTAAACTTATAAATAATTTATTTTAATTGTTTACACTTTACTAAATAATGTATTTAATCATCCTAAAATTCCAAACTCATAAGATTTCATCACCAATAACCAAAACCCTCATAAAAAATATGCATATACCTCATATAGGATTCTCAAGCCATAAAATCCTATTTTTCAATTTTCTTACTTCACATAACATATTTAATTCATTTACTCATAACTAGTCCATTTTCATGAAAAATACCGAATCAGTACAAACAAATTTTCTTTTTTGAGATTTAGTAGAATATAGTCCCATATTGAACATATATTTTTCTCAAAATTTTTAAAAATCATTTACTATTTTTCATATGGCCAAAACAGTCGAATATTTAGATATTTATCAAAAAATGTACTTTTATCCAAAAATTCCAAAATTTACAGAGTATACTTCTATCATATACATGTACTCCCAATAAAAATTTCACCAATTTTGGAGTTAACCACAAGGAGTTATAAGCGGTTACTTTTAAAATAGTCTTTTCTCATAAAATTCACAACTCTTAATCTATACATCCAAAAATCACCATTTTTGGACACAATCAAGAAAACTCATCAAATTATCATTTCAAATTTTTCCATAATTTTTGAAGGTCAGAAAAATTACGAAACTAAAAAATATAACAACCCTTAAAATCCCTTACTATCCCTTACCTCAAAAGAGCAGCACTTCTGACTGGATATCAGATATGACGCTGAAGGAAACTTGCACTGATGAATAGCAACTCTCCAAGTATCTAAATACTCATAAAATACACTCGATAATCTAGAGAGAAAAAGAGAGAAAACTTATGATTTCTGGTGTGATTTTCAATTCTAACTTAGTCCTTTATTTATAGAAAAATGTTAGCACGCCGAAGCAGACTTGATCTGTAACCTGATGGCTTTACCTGCTACTATTCTACCCACTAAAAATTAGCCATCTTCCCCAATAACCAAAAGTTGGGCCCACCTATTTCTAGAATTTTCCACCAAAATCATTTATAAACCTAATTTCCGAATCAGTCACCTCTTAAAATTCATAACAAATCATTCGTTTATTTTTAACGGTTCAAAATTTGTGAACATATACTCAACTTATATATGTATAACATATCCAAAACTCACAACGATCCAACGGTCAGATTAAAAATTATAACTCACACAATAAAGCTGTAAGAACACTGATTTGATCTTTTAATACCTCCAATCTGATAAAATACTGATAAAACACCTCAACATTAATTCCTTCATTTATAACCACATAAATAAATCCATCATTTATATCCACATCAAATAAATATTTCATTATCATATAAATCAATAATTAATTATTCACAAATAATATTACTGAATCACAATAATGACAACCAGGCAGTTCCCAGGAAAGAGGGGGCTTTCCGATAAGGATTTCTCCTTACTGGCGTGCAATTAGGTGACCAAACCTCTCTTTGACAGAACTTTCTAGACATTGCCAATAATGCTATCTAATAATATTATTCAAATAATATGAATTATTGATCTGATAATGGAGATGCTGTGCAGTGACAATTATTGAAACAACAATAATATAAATTATCAACGCAGCAATTGTTGATTCAATAAAATAAAATACTGAATAGTAACTACTGTAACAATTATTGAGTAGTGTCTTCTCACGTAAGAATCAATAATTGAAAAAATACTGTGCAATACCGTGTGCTACTGTGCAACTACGCGTATTACTATATTTTAACCACTAGGTATTCCAAAAGTGTTAACGGTAACAACTACGCCGTTATTTATAAAAACTCAAATTTGTCATTTTCTTCATCCGACAGTTATTCTGTTATGGGGCCCACAAATGGCAGCACCGTCGTACGAATATTCCCTGACAGAAAGAATATTCCACGAGTAAACGAATATTCCCCGACAACAATGAATATTTTATAACCACTTGCGTATTTTGAAAAAAAAATTATATATCACCTTAACTTTAACTTTTATCAATTTAACCATTTACTGAATAGTAATTAAAAGAAAAATTAAATACTTTTATTTCATAAAATTCGGGGTCTTACACCAGTACTTTTCTTCTTATGGTAGGGAATATTATTTGTTGTACTCGTAAGGGGTATTATTTCTTTTGTATTCATGAAGAGAACTTCTATTATTCCATTATTTATTATTCTGTTGGAATAACCTGTATACGCGGGCTACCCTATACTTGGTGAAATTCTTCTGTTATTCCATTCTTTATTATTCTGTTGGAATATCCTGTCTGTGCGTTTTACGTCAGACCTAGTTTCGTTATTTATTATTCTGTTGGAATATTCTGTCGGTACGTATCACGCCTGACCTGGTTTCGTTATTTAGTATTCTGTTGGAATAACCTGTCTATGCGATGTACCGCATGCATGGTGATTTCTGTTGTTATTCCATTCTTTATTATTCTGTTGGAACATCCTGTCGGTACGAATTTCGCCTGACCTGGTTCCGTTATTATTATTTTGTTGGAATAACCTATCTATGCCCGCATGCATGGTGATTTCTTTTGTTATTCCATTCTTTATTATACTCAGTTGATTAAAGTTTTGACTTCTATACTCCATGAAATTAGTGGAATATCCTTGATATTTGCGCTTCATCCAGTATCTTTTAATGGAAATATTCTTCTGAGCATTCTTGAATTTTACTCTACAAAGAAGTATCATGTTGACAATTTGGACGTTATTAGTTCTTGAATAAATTAATTCTTGAACTTGTTTTTATTGAATTCTTATATCATTGTCATCATCCTCATGTTTATATTATGTTGAAAGTCATCTGTGGCCTGTAGTGCATAGATGGACTTGGTATAATTATGACTAGGGATTATTCGGTGTAATCATGACCGTAATATTACAAATGATGTGAAAAAAGTCTTCATTGGCCCGTAGTGCATTGATGGACAATTTTTGGTATGATTATGGCTATGGATTCTCTTCGACCAAGGGTGCAAAGATGAATTGTTTTTTGGCAAGATCAGGACCGTTGATGAAAACACGATTATCTTTGGCCCGTAGTGCATGGTTAATTCGTGGTCGTGATACTAAAGATTATCCTTGGCCTGTAGTACAGGGATGATTTGATGATATGGATTATTTATTGAGCTGAGTCTCAACGATAAAAATGATGAAAAACCTTTTAAATCATAGAAGATAGTAGATTTTATTCTCTACTTGACTCTTCTAATGGATTGCTTGTTCCGCTGCAGATAAACTTGATGTTTGTTATATTGTATCCGTTTAACATTGTTGAAGGCCAACGATAAATTATTATGCATTATCTTAGTCATAATATTTCTTACTAGGCTAGTTGAGCTCACCCTTTCTTTCATTGTTTTCTTCAGGAAATGAGAACGTAGCTGGGACTAGTCGGGGAACAGAGTGATGGTCCTAGATGGTGTATTAGTAGTCCTCACTATTCTGTGAAATAGTGTAATAATAAATGTAATGAGGACTCCATTGAGTGTGGATATTGTCTAGATGACAATATTTGTATTAAAACTCACATCATATGTTTTGTCGTATTTTACACGACTGTTGTATAATTAAGTTTGTATTTGAATTCTGTACCATATATTTGGCGACTCAAGATGGGTGATGTATACCTATTTTTGGGGCGTCACAGTTGGTATCTAAGCTTAGGGATACGATCCCTGGCTAGGATGTGAGAATAAAACTAGGAGGGGAGAGACGGGAAATTCCTTCGCTAGTATGACCTACCTAAGTTTATTTGGTATTTAATTGGTCGGTCAGAATATAGGGATAATATGTGATATATTAATTAACCTTTGTTTTGTGGCAGTATTTGCAAATGGCATCCGAAAATGTTGAGAAAAACAATGAAGCACATGAGACCGTTGAGACACCTTTAATCACTAACCAGGTTAATGTGATGTCCGACGAAGAAGAAATTAGAGATATCTACGTGGTGCGTGAAGAACCTATAGTTGCACCCGAGCTAGTTTTAGAGGTAGCAGCTGAGAGTGAGGAAGAATAGGAAGAAGATGAACCTGAGGAGAATTTATTAGAAGAATTTTATGATCAAAATTTAGCATTACAAAATCGTATTCATGAGTTTGAAGAGTAGGCTGAAGAACGGCAGGCAGTCGTGGAGCAAAGAGATGTAACAATTAAAAATTGTGTTACCTGATGTGCGACGCTTGAATAGAAGCACTCTTTGGCAGAGTATAAGATATTAAACCTGGAATCTGAGAATGCTATGATCAAAGTTCTGATGAAAGCAGAAACAACTGAATGAAGGAGAATAGATGATGCGTGGATAAAAGCCGCACGACGCGTTGATATTGTCGAAAAAGACGTCCGATCCAATAAAGTCAAAATAGATGAAATGGATTTTGCTTTTTGGACAATAATTGGGAGAATCCAACATCGAATTTGGAATTATCCTGTGCATAGCGGTCAACCCCAATTCGATATGGATAGGAGAATAATGATTCAAATCATGGATCAGGAATGTGAAGAAGCACTTAAGGGTGGAATGTACCCTATAACAAAGTCAAATCCAGTAGTTTAAGTGAGAGCATTTGTCGAGGAACCCGAACAAAGTTATTACGGGTAAGTTAATAATAAACTCTTGCGAAGTTTATACCTTATTAGATACCGGTTCTACCCATTATTTTATCTCTCTTGTTTGCGCTCAACGTTTAAATTTGACATCGGAGAAATTAGACTTTGACTTATTGGTTGAAACTTCGATATTAGAAACCTTCGTTACATCCACTATTTATAAATCTTGTTTAATTCAAATTGACACTTTCACGTTACGTGTCAATCTTGTCTCTTTGAAAATACTTGCCTTTGATGCGATTTTAGGAATTGATTGGTTAACTACTCATCATGCTTTTCATAAGGTTGTTAGCTTTCATATTCCTAACCAACCTGTTATGCGAATTCAAGCAACCAAACCACTAAAGTCAATCATTGTCATATCAAGCCATAAGTAAAGATCCCCGGTCCATTCGTTGTTGACTTTCTTGTGTGGAATGCATCGAAGCCAGACTTTCTATAGGCGATGTTGTGAATGACGATGGCAAGTTGATAGGTATCAATGTGACGTACTATCAATGTCTTGGATGAGGGTCACAGTTTTGAATGATATTTCTATTGTTAATAAATTTCCTGACGTATTCTTGAAGACTTCTTAGCCTACCCGTATAGCGTGAAATCAAATTTTATATTGACCCCAGTACAAAACCCATTTCTTAAACTAAAATGAACGTAACATGCACCAAAGACGTTGGCTCAAGTTGTTGAAGATTACGATCGTACCATTCAATACCATCGTAGAAAAAATGAACATGGTACCTAATGCATTGAGTAGAAGATCATATGCAGTTACAAGTGCGAATGTACGAACCCACGTGAAGATAACGAATATACGAGTAAAATCGACTTTAATCGATAAAGTTAAAGCCGCTCAAGCTACACACCCGGAGCTGATGAATGTAAAGAAGAAGGTTCAAGAGGGCGTTATTCTAGAAGCAAGAATCAACGAAGAGAGGAAATCTCAACCTTCGATTTAATTGGCCCATTTGAAATCCTCGATGAAGTAGGAACTGTGGCATATAGACTCGTTTTACCACCAAGTATATCGCGTGTTCATAAAGTTTTTAACGTATCGATGTTACGTAAATATGTGGACGACCCGAACCACATTATTAATTTAGAACCGGACGAGATAGCATAAGATTTAACGTATGAGGAGATACGTGTTAACATCTTGGATAAGAAGGATCATATTCGACGCACAAAGGTTAAATCTCAAAAGTTAGAATTTGAAGTGAAGTCAAGGTATCCTTACCTCTTCGACATACCAGGTACGTACATAAATTTCGAGGACAAAATTTCATAAGGAGGGGAGATTGTGAGACCCCGGATTTTATGAATAAAGATTTAATTTTCTCGAAATATTTTTTTTAATATTATGGTGTGGATTTGAGATAATGTTATAGTCGTGGGTAGTATTAATAAATTTTGAAAAGTATGCAAGTTGTTGTATAATATTCGATTGGTCGGAGAATATTCTTTTTGTCGGGGAATATCCGTACGACGGTACAATAATTGGTGGACCCCGAAACAGAATTATTGTCGGATGGAGAAAACGATAAAAATATTTTTATGAGAATAACGGCGGAAGTTTTACCGTTAATACTGTTGAACTACTCGGTAGTAAAAGTACAGTAATACACGTGGTTGGATAGTAGCACACGGTATTGATTATTGATGCTTATGTGATAAGTCACTCAGTTTTGTTTTATTGGTATTATTAATGTAATAAAACAGAAAAGCTTTTTATATAAAACAGAATACTTTCACCAGTACAAAGTACCTAATAGACAACACTTAATAGACAACGTTTTTTATAAAAACGTTGTGGTATATTTTTTTACAACGTTTTTAAAAAAAACGTTGTAGATACATATGCAAAAACGTTATCTATTTAAAAAGGCATTTTTTTAATTAGATAACGTTTTTTTAAAAAAATGTTATCTATAAAGAAAAACACGGAGATTAAAAAAAAGCGAGTAAATGAAAACTTTCCGCTCTCATTTGTCACCGAGTGTCTTCGTTCTCGTTTCTCATCTCTCTGTTTAGCCTCTTTTCTTCGTTCCAGAAAACAAAAGCTAGGGTTTACCTAGATTTCCTGAACCTCACCAGATACGAACTCCGCCACCACCACCATGAATACACCGCCCATGCCTCTTTTTCTTCCTCAATCGCTAACGGCACTACTTCCGAACGATACTCCCCCAAAACCCTAAACTTCACCACGATTCTAGTGCTAGTTCTAGTAGCTTCATCCGTCATTTCAATACTCGAGTCGAGTCCAACAATGGCGTCGAGCCTCGCCAGTATGATGCGATTTCTGCACAATCGGCAATGGCAGCGGCGGTGTTAGGGCTTCCCGTTTGCAGTCAATTTCAGCGCTTCGGTCCCCGTTTGTGAGTCTATTTCTATTTAGTTAAGCAATTGTTCTCTTATTGTTGCACAGTCTATTTCTATTTTGGTCGCATACTGTTGCAGTCTATTTCTCTTATTGTTGCAGTCTATTTCTATTTCTATTTCTATTTTGTTGCACAGTCTATTTCTATTTCTCACGTAAGTCGTTATTTGATTATTTTATCAGTTATTTCGGTTGTTAATTGTCTGCTGGCATCTCCGTAGGTCTGTGCAATCAAAGATCCTGGGTTTGGAGAGAACAGAAAGGCTAATCCTCAGGATCTTGCTATTCTTACTGGAGGCCAATTGGGTATATTCTGCTAATTATGTTTTTATAGACTAGTTTTATGTTTTATATTATCCTTTTGAGTTTAAATACAAAGACTAGTGTACCTTGATAATGTAGAGTTATATATGCTTGGTTCGTGCAAAGAGGTAAGTTGGACTGCAAATTGAGGAAAGTACATATTTGATATTTGATTAGTACTATTAAAATTATTCTGGAAATATTAATTTGCAAGAATCATTTTAATATGGCCCATGCATAATGGAATTTCTGGTACCATCCTTGAGGGGGCTGAATACATTACTTTTAATGGCTTCTGGAATGTGTGCAAGTACTGTCATGTTAATGGCACTGGTTCCAGCTGGTGGGCATATTGTGACAACAATGGACTGCTATAGGAAGACTCGGATTTTCATAGAGACGATTCTACCCAAAATGGGGATCAAGGTAATGTTTTGGGGATCATTAGCATGTTTTAAGTTTGGCCAATAATTTAGATCACTACTGAATTAGACTAGGAGAAAAAGGGAACAGAAGAAATAAAATTTCATGAAGCACTCCAGCTTTTCAGATAACAGAAGAACAAGCTAGGCACATAGAGAAGGTAAAACTACATAAAATTAATTGAAGTTTTAATCAGGCTTTGATCCCTTCAACTCATCTTGTTATATATACTGGGAATCTGGGATTATAGCATTGATTTTCTTATTTTTTTTGTTCCAGTTGATTTCTAAGAAGCCCTACTGCTATATTACGATATTGAAATTCAATTTGTATCAAGCTGAATGCTTTCAATTTCTTTAATTCATTTATTGAAATAGCCGTTAATAGGATTTACCTGCACATAACATGTTTACTTTGATGCTATCTTGATCACAGTTGCATGTCACACTGTATCGCGTGCATGACCATTGTGGCGCACTTTAACTGCTGTGGAGATTCTGTTATGCACTTTTATATTATATTAATTCTTGTTTCTGTAAACTCCAAAATGCAGGCCACTATTATTGACCCTGCAGATATAAAAGCCCTTGAATGTGCTCTAGATGAAAACAATGTCAGTATTGAAGGAAGTGGTTTACTTGTTATATTGGTGTTTTTCTTTTGTGTCTTCACCATAACAAACACAAGTTATTCTAATACAAGTGTCATTACTCTTTCATGCAGGTTAATCTCTTCTTCACAGAGTCTCCAATAAATCCATTCTTGAGATGTATTGACATAGAGTTGGTTGCAAAGCTTTGCCACAAAAAAGGAGCCCTCGTCTGCATAGATGGAACATTTGCAATACCTCTCAACCAGAAGGCCCTTGCCCTAGGTGTCTATTTGTTGAATTCAACTGTTATTTGTGTTTGTGCTATACTATTTAGTCTGTGAACTGAATTAATTGTCTTATTCTACTAGAAAATATCATTCCCGCAAAACTGGGTCTCTGAATTAAAGCTGAAAAATTACTATTGCATGGCTAAAGAAGATATCTTAGGGAGTAATCAGATTGAAGATGTCAGTTGGCTTTGCTGCCTTACCGAATCTGAGCTTGTAAGTGTTAAAAAATATAATAGTTAATAATAGTAATCAATTTTATGCATAATCCTTTTTATGGTGGAAGTTCTTATAGTATATGCCCGAATACACTGTTTATAGGATTTTCTGATTAGTTTGAAGATGATGGTCCTTCAACGTGCAAAATTAGTTAATCATGAATCTCTGGCCAAGAAGCTTGACTTGAAGATCCTTCGAGCCCTTGGTATGTTGTCCGTCCCTTTTTCATGAACACATGATAATTTGTCAAGACTGTTTAATTTGCCAATTTTTTTGGGTTTGAACTTCATGCCATCTATATTTGGAAATTGGGTTTCAATTAACTCCTGAAATTTTATTGTTTATGATTTCTAATTCTTAAAAGGTTGTATTTTTGTAGTGGTTCATTCGACCTCCTTGAACTTTCATGTTGCCATTTTGGCTCAGGTCTGTGAGCCTGTAACAGTTGGATAAAACATTTTGTGAATTTGATAGATAAAATTGGTGTATCGGAATTAAAAACTATCCAAGCAATATCTGTGATTATAAGTGTGTGTATCTGCCAGTCAATGAGGTTGTTGTTAGGAACATGTTGACATGACACAAGTAGAAACCAATTCTGAACACTTAGTAAACTCTGACTGTATACTTTAAAATTTGTATAGTCAAATGGTCTATATTTTGTAGTTAGTTATAGTACCTATTAAATACATCAATTTTTGTAAGATTTTATGATTACCATTTTTCCCACGCTATTCTAAGTAAATCTGAGCTGTTCCTTTTGTTGGGCTTCATAGAAGTAAAGGGGCTTGGTGAGATAAATAGATGTTCCTTCTGCTGAACTTCATAGAAATTAGACAGCATGATGAGATGGATAGACGCCCAGCCGAATGCCACAATAAAGTGCTTGAGATTATTAGGTTACTTGATTCACTTGTTCACAGGTTTGATGAGAATGTTTGGGATTTTGAGTGCTCAGTGGAGTTGTAATTTCTATATTGTTTTATATACCATCACCATACATTTCCTAAATTTGTAGATAATAAACTTTGCTTTTCTAGAATGTTTTCACAATTTATAATATATTATGTATCAGTATTGAAAATATTAATGTATGTGTTTTCATATATATTTATATTTCCTATATTTGTAGGCATCATGGATTACAGAAGAAGAATTTGGTATGTGACATCTTGATTTAAAGCCTGTACCCTCAGTTTCGTCGAAGTCGTTAAGTGGTAATATAGCTTCTTCACAAAATGGTTCAGATTGCATTGGCAATTTAAGCATTGTAAATATGAAATCATTTGATCCTAGGTTTTTTTGCACATGCTTAGGTAGTAACTTAATTTTATGGATAGTTTGGTTTATTTTGTGGATTGAAAAGTGAATTTGAGATGTATTTATGGATAGTTTGGTATATATTTTGTGGATGTAGTAATTTGAAATTGTAAATGAATGGTATTATTTGTATGTATTTTGAACGGTTGATATATTTTGGCTCATTTGAATTTTAATTTGAAATTATAAATGAATGGTATTATATTTAATATTAATTTATTAATATTTTTTTTCTTTTTTTTCTTTATCTACAACATTTTAAAAACGTTGTATAAATTGGTTAAAAACGTTGTCTTATATACTAAATAACAACGTTTTTAACCAAAAAACGTTGTGGAATCATACTTTCTACAACGTTTTTAAGCATCTGTTAATTTTTTGAAAACAAATACACAACGTTTTTTCCTAAAAAAACGTTGTGTATTGTGCTTAACTACAACGTTTTTAAAACGTTGTGTAAGGGTGTCAAATAGACAACACCCTTAACCATGACGTTTTTCTGACAGAAACCACAACGTTTTTTTCGCGTTGTCTATTTACTGGTTTGTAGTAGTGTTTTATAAAGTTATTCGTTTTATTAAGCTAATTGTAAGGCCCCAACTTTTTATAAATGAAGATTTAATTTTCTCTATTTATTATTTTGAAATAGTAAGGGATTGATTTGATTAATGTAGTTAGTTATGGGTAAAATAAGCAAGTGGTTATAAAATACTCATTGTTGTCGGAGAATATTCGTTTGGTCGTGGAATATTCTTGATGTCGGGGAATATTCGTACGACGGCGCAGCTTTGTGTGGGCCCCATAACAGAAATTAATTGGATAAAAAAAAACGACAAATATAAGTTGTTTATAAATAACGGCGTAGTTGTTACCTTTAACACTGTTGGAATACCCGGTGGTTAAAACACAATAATACGCGTTATTGCACAGTAGCACACGGTATTGTACCAATTATTGATTCTTACGTAAGAAGGCACTACTCAATAATTGTTACAGTAGTTACTGTTCAGTATTTTATTTTATTGATTCAATAATTGCTGCATTGATATTTTATATTACGGTTGTTTCAATAATTGTCACTACACAGTATTTTCCATTATCGAAACAATAAGTCATATTATCTGAATAATATTATTAGAAAACATTATTGGCAATGTCTATAAATTTCTGTCTAAGGAGATGTTTGGTCACCTAATTGCGCGCTAGTAAGGAGAAATTCTTATTGGAAAGCCCCCTCTTTCCTGGGAACGGCCTGGTTGCCAGTACTGTGATTCTGTAATATTATTTATGAATAATTAATTATTAATTTATATGATGAGGAAAATATTGATTTTATGTGGATATAGATGGAGAAAAGTTTTAAAGTGACAATTGCTAAAAATTGATATTTTATCTTTTCTTATAAAATAATATTTTATTATATTATTATAATATAATAATGATAATATTTTTACAATGAATGTGAGATATATGAGTATATGAGGAGGAAGAGTATTTTTGTTGCAAAAGTTGTTTAACACATGTTTTGTGTATCGGTGGACCCCATTTCTTGACTGAAATTTGATTATAGCTTGTAAAATAATCCGTATGTGAATTTCGGTCAATTTCTGTTTGGAATTTGGAAAAACTTTCTTCTGCAAAGTTGTAGAGAATTTAATTTCCTATAAAAATTTATGAGATTCAAATTTTATGATAAAAGGGCTATTTATTATGAATTATTGATGTTCCAAAGTTCAGAAATAATTGATTTTTGGAAGTTTTAATTATTTTTATTAAGAAAAATATTTTTATTGTTTTGGTTGGCCCCCCATGTGTTGTAAACATGCTGATTTCAGGAGTCTTAGTGGGCGTAGGAATTTTTTATATATAATATTATTATATTCAATTTTCTACTTTGGTGTTCTAAGCAATTTTATAAAAATAGGGTGCTTAGGTTAGAATTAAAAATCACACCAGAAACTAAAGTTTTTTCTCTCTATATTATCGAGCGTATTCTTGTTAGTATTTTGGTACTTTGAGTGTTGCTATACGGTGCAAGTTCCTTCAGCACTATATCCAATATTCCAGTCAAAAGTACTGTTTTTGCGAGGTAAGGGGTGTTATTTTCTTCAAAAATGATATTATTTCTTCAATGTCATTATGCCGAAATATTGGTTGGAAATTTTTTATCAAATTTGAAACTTTTTCATGTCGGGGATACTATTCATGAGTTACTGTTCATGAGTTACTATTCACGAGTACTATTCACGAAGCATGATGATATTTTTTGTGAAATTTCTATCTTTTGGTGTCGGAGTTACTATTCACGTATACGACACTATTCACGAATTCGACACTATTCACAGAAAAATTAAATTTTCTTTTCTGTGTCCAAGATCGTCTGTTATGATTCCTATCTTTGATTGGATCTATGTTTTGAACATTCTTGAATTTTACTCCACTCTGGTTATTTATGAAGTATTTTTGAACTTGGATTGTTTAAAGTACAAATCCTTAATATTTGTTCTTTTGTTTCACTGGATTCGTTTTCTTTAAAATATTTTTAATCATCCTCAGTCCTAAATGATGATATAACTGAATATCTTTGGCCTGTAGTGCAAAGATGAATGATTTTATAATTAATATCTTTGGCCCGTAGTGCAAAGATGAGCAGGTGTTTAGATGAACATGATCAACTGATGAATATCTTTGGCCTGTAGTGCAAAGATGAATATTTGATTCCAGATATATATTGATTGATATTACAGGGATAAAATATCGACGATGAACTTTTAAATTCATATATAGAAGATAGTAGTTTGCATTCTCTACTTAACTCTTCTAATGAATTATTATTTCCGATGCGAAGATTGATTTAAAACTGGTTGTCTATTGTATTCTATCAGATTTTTTCCTGTTGAAGACTAAGGATAATTGTTGTATATTATCTTAGTCATAATATTCTTTACTGGGCTAGTTGAGCTCACCCTTTTCCTTTTTGTTCTATTTTTCTTCTTAGGAGATGAGAATATAACGAGAACTAGTAGGGGTGAGAAGTAATGGTTCAAGACAGTTGTTTTAATAGTCCTCACCATTTTGTAAAATAGTGTATCAATAATTGTAATGAGGACTTATTTGAGTGTAAATATTGTCTAGAAGACAATATTTGTATTTAAACTCACAGTTTATGTGTTATCGTATTTTGCACGACAATTGTATTAGTGAAGTTGTAGTTGTTTTTGTACCATGTATTTGGCGACTCAGAATGGGTTGGATGGAATGGACCTATTTTGGGGGCGTTACAGTTGGTATCAGAGCTTAGGGATATGATCTCTGGCGGAGATCGGGGAATAGAACTAGGAGGGGATAGACGAGTAAATCCTTTGCTAGTGTGTCCAACCTAAGCTTATTTGTTGGCCGGTCATAATATAGGGGTATTATGTGATTTGTTAATTTGTTAAATTAACCCATTTTTTATGGCAGTATTTGAGAATATCGACTGAGAATGATAACAGTGGAGTAAATGAGATCGTGGAGACACCTTTGTTCACCAACGAGGAGAACGTGCAACAGGCTGGCAATGTTCCTCCTGTGAACAACACCACTGAGCAAATGACGAACGATGGTATATTTACGAACTTTCTAGAATTCATGCAAAACCAAACGAGAAAGACTACTGTTCAAAATGCAGGTGGAAACACTGGTAACTCATGGATGGTCACCGCTAAGCATTTCAAGGAGTTAAGACCGCCAAAGGTTTTGGGAAATCCAGAACCACTTACGGCAGAGACGTGGATAAAGCAGATCACTAATATATTTGATGTCTTGGGATGCTCAGAGGAGTAAAAGGTTCCTTTCGGCACTTTCATGTTACGAGGAGAGGCGGATTATTGGTGGGAATCCATAAAGCGTACTCAGCCTACCACACTGAAGATGTCTTGGGAGAAGTTCCAAGAATTGTTCAACGACAAGTACTTTCCCAAAAGTATTCATCACATGAAGGAGGTAGAGTTCATCAAGCTGGAGTAAAAAAATATGAACATGTCGCAGTACGAAGCTAAGTTTGCTGAGTTGTCCCAATTTGCATCCCATTTGGTTGATAATGAGGAGAGAATGACGCGAATGTTTCCGCGAGGTTTGAAACCCAAAATACGTCAATACCTCATTTCTCACAAACTTTGTTTATATTCAGATGTTGTGAATATGGCTTAGTTATTGGAGTGCGATAATGAGTCGGCTCAACTGAAGAATAATGACCAACAACTCGATGATAATCGTACCGGTGGTAACGGTCATCGGAACAATGATAACAATCGTGGAGGAAATTATCATGCTAGAAATGGTAACCACTTCGGTGGTAATCATGACCAAGATAATAGAAGAAATAACTCAAGTGGAAATTTTAAGCAGAGAAGATTTAACAATGACGAGAAGACGTCGGCACCAACACCAGCAACGAATTTTAGAGGAGGAGAAAGACACCAGTTAGATGCTACAGATGCGGAGAAGAGGGACACATAAGTCCAAACTGTTCGCAACCTTCTAAGGTATGTTATAATTGTGGAAAAGAAGGTCATATCGCTCGAGATTGTACGTTAGCGAAACCCAGTCAAGCGGGGATGGTAACTCCAAAGGTTGTCCCGGACAAGTCAAAGTCAACTGTTCCTAGAAGAGCATTTGTCATGACTGGTCAAAATGCGAGGAACCCGAATGAAGTTAGCACGGGTTAGTTAATTATAAATTCTTATGAAGTTTATACCTTATTAGATACTGGTTCTACCCATTCATTTATCTCTCCTGCTTATACTCAACGTTTAAACTTGACTCTGGAGAAAATTAGACTTTGACTTATTTATTGAAATTTCGTTAGGAGAAAATTTCATTACATCCGCTGTTTATAAATCTTGTTTGATCCAAGTTGGCACCATCACATTACCTGTTGACCTTATTTCTTTAAAGATACTTGCTTTTGATGTGATTTTGGGGATTGATTGATTAACAACTCATCATGCCAAAATTGATTGCTTTCGTAAGGTTGTTAGTTTTCATATTTCTAAGCAACCTGTTATTCGAATTCAAGCAACCAAACCATTGAAGTCAAACTCTTTCATACCAAGCCGTAAAGTCATTCGTTTATTGAAACTTCACTACTCTTATATCAAGTATTATTTTACTGTAAGAGATGTTATTTATTGTACTCATGAAGAGAACTTCTGTTATTCCATTATTTATTATTCTGTTGGAATAACATGTAAACGCGGGATACCCTATACATGGTGACATTCTTCTAATATTTCGTTCTTTATTATTCTATCAGAATATCTTGTCTGTGCGTTTACGCCGGACCTGGTTCCATTATTTATTATTCTGTCGGAATATCCTGTCTGTGCGTTTACGCTGGACCTGATTCCATTCTTTATTATTCTGTTGGAATATCCTGTCTGTGCGTTTTACGCCAGACCTGGTTCTGTTATTTATTATTCTGTTGGAATAACCTGCCTATGCGGTCTATCGCATGCATGGTGATTTCTTTTGTTATTCCATTCTTTATTATACTCAGTTGGTTAAAACTTTGACTTCTATACCCATGAAATTAGTGGAATATCTTTGATATTTGCGCTTCATCCAGTATCTTTTTATGGAAATATTCTTCTGAGCATTCTTGAATTTTATTTTACAAAGCAGTATTATGTTGACAATTTGGACGTTATCAGTTCCTAGATAAATTAATTCTTGAACTTGTTTTATTGAATTCTTATATCATTGTCATCATCCACATGTTTATATTTTGTTGAAAGTCGTCTGTGGCCTGTAGTGCATAGATGGACTTGGTATGATTATGACCAGGGATTATTCGGTGTAATCATGACCGTAATGTTACAAATGATGTGAAAATTAAAAATCCTCATTTGCCCGTAGTGCATTGATGGACAGTTTTTGGTATGATTATGGCTATGGATTCTCTTTGGCCGAGGGAGCAAAGATGAATTATTTTATGGCATGATCAGGACCGTTGATGAAAACACGATTATCTTTGGCCCGTAATGCATGAATAATTCGTGGTCGTGATACTAAAGAATATCCTTGGCTTGTAGTGCAGTGATGATTTAATGATGTTGATTATTTATTGAGCTGAGTCTCAGCGATAAAAGTGATGAAAAACTTTTTAAATCATAAAAGTAGTAGATTTTATTCTCTACTTGACTCTTTTAATGGATTGTTTGTTCCGCTGCAGTTAAACTTGATAGTTATTATATTTTATCAGTTTAACACTGTTGAAGGCTAACGATAAATTATTCTGCATTATGTTAGTCATAATATTTCTTAATGAGCTAGTTGAGCTCACCCTTTCTTTCACTGTTCTCTTCAGGAAATGAGAACGTAGCTGGGACTAGTCGGGGAATGAAGTGATGGTCCTAGATGGTGCATTAGTAGTCCATAATATTTTGTGAAATAGTGTGATAATAATTGTAATGAGGACTCCTTTTGAGTTTGTATAATCTCTAGTAGACAATATTTGTATTCAAACTCACAGTTTATGTTTTGTCGTATTGTACACGGCAGTTGTATTATTAAGTTGTATTTGAATTCTGTACCATGTATCTGGCGACTCAAGATGGGTGATGTGTACCTAATTTTGGGGGCCTCACAGTTGGTATCAAAGCTTAGGGATATGATCCCTGGCTAAGACGTGAGACTAGAACTAGGAGGGGAGAGATGGGGAATTCCTTCGCTAGTAGGACCTACCAAAGTTTATTTAGTATTTAATTTGTCGGTCAAAGTATAGGGATAATATTTGATATGTTAATTAACCCTTGTTTTGTTACAGTGTTTGAAAATGGCATATGAAAATGCTGAGATAAGCAATGAAGCACATGCGACCGTTGAGTCAGCTTAACCAAAAGGTAACGACCAACAACACGATAATAATCATACCGGTGGCAACGGCCATCGGAACAATGATAACCATCGTGGGGGAAATTATTATGCCAAGAATTGTAACCACTTCGGTGGTAATCATGACCAAGATAATAGAAGTGGAAATTTCAAGAAGAGAAGGTCATTTAGATCGATTTTGTCGTATAGTGAAGTCAAGTCCAGTTGGGACGGTGGTACCAAAGGCGAATACGGATAAAACAAAGTCGGTGGTTTCAGAAAGAGCGTTTTTCGTGACTTCTCAAAAAAAAAAGCGAGTGACCCGAACGAAGTTAGCACGGGTTAGTTAATTATAAATTTTTGCGAAGTCTATACCTTATTAGATACCGGTTCTACCCATTCTTTTATCTCTCTTGCTTGCACTCAACGTTTAAATTTGACTTCGGAGAAATTAGACTTTGACTTATTGGTTTAAACTTTGATAGTAGAAACCTTCGTTACCTCCACTGTTTATAAATCTTGTTTGATTCAAATCGACACTTTCACGTTACCTGTCGATCTTATCTCTTTGAAAATACTTGCCTTTGATGTGTTTTTTTTTGAAATGATTGGTTAACTACTCATCATGTTTTTCGTAAGGTTGTTAGCTCTGATATTCCTAACCAACCTATTATGCGAATTCAAGGAGCCAAACCAATAAATTCAATTATTGTCATATCAAGCCATAAGTAAGGAGCCCCGATCCTTTTGTTGATGAATTTCTAGTGTGAAAAGCACCGAAGCCAGACTTTCTGTAGGCGACGTCGTGAATGACGATGACAAGTTGATAGGTATCATTGTGAGGTGCTATCTAGGTTAAGGGATAGAAGTCACAGTTGGTATCAATGTGATGTACTATCCAAGTCTTGGATGAGAGTAACCGTTTTGAATGATATTTCTATCATTAATAAATCTCTTGACGTATTCCTGAAGACTTCTTAGCCTACCCAAGAGCGTGAAATCGAATTTTGTATTGACACCAGTACAAAACCCATTTCTTAAACCCTCAAAATATTTCTTCAACTAAAATAAACGTAACATGCGCTAAAGACGTTGACTCGAGCTGTTAAAGATTATGATCGTACTATTCAATATCATCGTGGAAGAGCGAACGTGGTAGCTGACGTGTTGAGTAGAAGATCGTATGCGTTTACAAGTGCGATGTTGTCAACACAAAGACTCATTTCGTATAACTTGCAAATGATGAAGATAGAGTTAAAGAATTTAGGGACCCACGTGAAGATAACGAATATACGAGTAAAATCAACTTTAATCGATAAAGTTAAAGACGCTCAAGCTACATACCCGAATTTGATGAATGTGAAGAAGAATGTTCAAGAGGGCGTTATTCTAGAAGCAAGAGTTGTTGAAGAAAGGAAATCTCAACCCTCGATTTAATTGGCCCATTTAAAATCCTCGATGAAGTAGGAACTGTGGCCTATAGACTCGTTTAACTGCCAAGTATGTTGTGTGTTCAGAACTTTTTTTTTACGTATCGATGTTACGTAAATATGTGGATGACCCGAACCACATTATTAATTTAGAATCGGACGAGATAGCGGATGATTTAACTTATGAGATCTTGTGTTAAAATCTTGGATAAGAAGAATCGTATCCAACACTCAAGGGTTATACCTCAAGAGTTAGAATCTAAAATGAAGTCAGGGTATCCTCACTTGTTCGACATACCAGGTACGTACGTAAATTTCGAGGGCGAAATTTCATAAGGATGGGAGATTGTGAAACCCCAAATTTTATGAAAAAAGAATTAATTTTCTCGAAATAATTTTTTTATATATTATGGTGTGGATTTGATATAATGTTATTGTTGTGGGTAATATTTATAAATTTTGCAAAGTATGCAAGTTGTCATATTATATTCGATTGGTCGGGGAATATTCGTTTTAAACATGAAATATTCGTATGACGGCACAATCATTGGTGGACCCCATAACGGAATTATTGTCGGATTGAGAAAACAACAAAATATTTTATTGAAAATAACGGCGGAAGTTTTACCATTGATACTGTTGAACTACTCGGTAGTAAAGGTACAATAATACGCGTTGTTGCATAGTAGCACACGGCATTGATTATTGATATTTATGTGAGAAGTCACTCAGTTTTGTTCAATTATTGCTACAATAGTTGCTGCATAGTATCTCACATTATTTAATTCAATTATTGTTGATTTAGAAGTTTTGTTTTATTCGTAATAAAATAGAAACATCTTTTTATATAAAACAGAATACTTTATTAAAGTTATTCTATAAATAGAATATATTATATTCTATTATGCGTAGTATTTTGCATAGTAAAATCTTTTTATATAAAACAGAGTACTTTATTAAAATTATTCTATAAATAGAATATATTATATTTTATTATACATAGTGTTTGTATAGTGCCCGCATAGTGTTTGCATAGTAAAAATCTTTCTATATAAATAGAATATATTATATTTTATTTAAAAGATTTTTCTTTAAATATGGACCGTCAGATTAAAGTAAATCAATCTGGACCATTCATGGATTAGTTACTATGCATTCCATTTTCCTATAAATAGAAGCACATTCCTTCATTATTTTCTTACGAATTCACTGAACTCTAGAGAGAGAAACTATAGAGAGATAGAAGAAAAGTTTTCTGCTACTTCACTACTCTTATAATAAGTATTATTTTACGGTAAGGGATGTTATTTATTGTACTCATGAAGAGAACTTTTTTTATTCCATTATTTATTATTCTGTTAGAATAACATGTATACGCGGGCTACCCTATACATGGTGACATTCTTCTAATATTCCGTTCTTTATTATTCTGTCAGAATATCCTGTCTGTGCGTTTACGCCGGACCTGGTTCCATTATTTATTATTCTATCGGAATATCCTGTCTGTGCGTTTACGCTGGACCTGGTTCCATTCTTTATTATTCTGTTGGAATATTCTGTCTGTGCGTTTTACGTCGAACCTGGTTCCGTTATTTATTATTCTGTTGGAATAACCTACTTATGCGATCTATCGCATGCATGGTGATTTCTTTTGTTATTCCATTCTTTATTATACTCAGTTGGTTAAAACTTTGACTTCTATACCCATGAAATTAGTGGAATATCTTGAATTTTACTCTACAAAGCAGTATTATGTTGACAATTTGGACGTTATCAGTTCCTAGATAAATTAATTCTTGAACTTGTTTTATTGAATTCTTATATCATTGTCATCATCCTCATGTTTATATTTTGTTGAAAGTCGTCTGTGTCCTGTAGTGCATAGATGGACTTGGTATGATTATGACCAGGGATTATTCGGTGTAATCATGACCGTAATGTTACAAATGATATAAAAATTAAAAATCCTCATTGGCCCGTAGTGCATTGATGGACAGTTTTTGGTATGATTATGGCTATGGATTCTCTTCGGCCAAGGGAACAAAGATGAATAGTTTTATGGCATGATCAGGATCGTTGATGAAAACACGATTATCTTTGGCCCGTAGTGCATGAATAATTCGTGGTCGTGATACTAAAGAATATCTTTGGCTTGTAGTGCAGGGATGATTTAATGATGTGGATTATTTATTGAACTGAGTCTCAGCGATAAAAGTGATGAAAAACGTTTTAAATCGTAAAAGATAGTAGATTCTAATCTCTACTTGACTCTTTTAATGGACTGCTTGTTTCGCTGCAGTTAAACTTGATAGTTATTATATTTTATCAGTTTAACACTGTTGAAGGCTAACGATAAATTATTCTGCATTATCTTAGTCATAATATTTCTTACTGGGCTAGTTGAGCTCGCCCTTTCTTTCATTGTTCTCTTCAGAAAATGAGAACGTAGCTGGGACTAGTCGGGGAATGGAGTGATGGTCCTAGATGGTGCATTAGTAGTCCTCAATATTCTGTGAAATAGTGTGATAATAATTGTAATGAGGACTCCTTTTGAGTTTGTATAATCTCTAGTAGACAATATTTGTATTCAAACTCACAGTTTATGTTTTGTCGTATTGTACACGGCAGTTGTATTATTAAGTTGTATTTGAATTCTGTACCATGTATCTGGCGACTCAAGATGGGTGATGTGTACCTAATTTTGGGGGCCTCACAGTTGGTATCAAAGCTTAGGGATATGATCCCTGGCTAAGACGTGAGACTAGAACTAGGAGGGGAGAGACGGGGAATTCCTTCGCTAGTAGGACCTATCAAAGTTTATTTAGTATTCCAATCTTTTTATTCTGTTGAAATAACCTGTCTATGTGGATTACCACTTGCATGGTGAATTATCCTTCGTATTCATACGAATAGTATTTTCATTAAAAGGGGTTTCTGCCAGGGGCAAATTCATAATTTTTCTGACCCTCAAAAATTCTGGAAAAATTTGAAATGATAATTTGATGAGTTTTTTAAATTGTGTCAAAAATGGCGATTTTTGGATGTATAAATTAAGAGTTATGAATTTTATGAGAAAAGACTATTTTAAAAGTAAACCCTTATAACTTCTTGTGGTTAACTCCAAAATTGGTGAAATTTTTATTGGGAGTACATGTATATAACAAGAGTATACTTTGTAAATTTTGGAATTTTTGAAAAAAAGTATAATTTATGATAAATGTCTAAATATTCGGAAGATTTAACCATATGAAAAATAGTAAATGAATTTTAAAAATTCTGAGAAAAATATATGTTCAAGATGAGACTATATTCTGCTAAATCCCAGAAAAGAAATATTTTTGGGACTGATTTGGTATTTTTTGTGAAAATGAACTAGTTATGAGTAAATGAATTAAATATGTTATGTGAAGTAATAGAATTAGAAAATAGGATTTTATGGCATGAGAATCCTATATAGGGTATATGCAGATTTTTGATGAGGGATTTGATCATTGATTATGAAATCTTATGAGTATGACATTTTTGAATGATTAAATGCATTATTTGATAAAATGTAAACAATTGAAATAAATTATTTATAAGTTTAAAAAATGATTAAAATATTGTTATAACATTAATGATATTAGATTATGAGATTATTAAGTGATTGATAACATTTGGTTATTATTGAACGCTGGATAAATTGTATTATAAATGTTTAATATTTATCACTTATCTCATTTGATTGATTCTTATATCATTTTCATCATCATCATGCTTATATTGTATTGAAAGTCATCTTTGGCCGTAGTGCATAGATGGACTTGATATGATTATGACAATGGATTATTCGGTATAATCATGACCGTAATATTACAAATGATGTGGAAAAAGTTCTCATTGGCCCGTAGTGCATTGATGGATAATTTTTGGTAAGATTATGGCTATGGATTCTCTTCGGCCAAGGGTACAAAGAGGAATTGTTTTATAGCATGATCAGGACCGTTGATAAAAACACGATTATCTTTGGCCCGTAGTGCATGGATAATTTGTGGTTTGTGATACTAATGAAAAAGTCCTTATTGGCCCGTAGTGCATTGATGGACAGTTTTTGGTATGATTATGACTATGGATTCTCTTCGGTCAAGGGTGAAAAGATGAATTATTTTATGGCATGATCAGGACCATTGATGAAAACAAGATTATCTTTGGCCCGTAGTGCATGAATAATTCGTGGTCGTGATACTAAAGAATATCCTTGGTCTGTAGTGCAGAGATGATTCGATGATGTGGATTATTTATTGAGCTGAGTCTCAACAATAAATATTAATTCATTGATGTGATAATAATGAATATCTTTGGCCGTAGTGCAAAGATGATTTAATGATTATGAGCATGAATTGTGATTTGGTATAACCATGATTTTTGATGTTTCAGGTGAAGATATGTGATGAAAATTATCTTCGTCTTGGGTGAGAAAAGGAATTTAGAATCACAATTATGATTATGAGTTATTCATATGATTGTGGACAGGAATTGTTGATTGATGTTATAAGGATAAAACACTATTGGTGGACTTTTAACATGGAGAAGATAATAGACCTTATGATCTATTTGGCTCTTCTAATGGATTGCTCATTTCGCTGCAACTATGGTTAAAAAGTTTTATCATTTACCATATGTTCCAAATCTCTGATTTATTATTGATGAAAGCTATTGATAATTTAATTATCTTTAGTCATGATATTCCTTACTGGGCTAGTTTTGCTCACCCTTTCTGTTTCACAATTACTTTTAGATAATAAGAGTGTTGCCGTAAGAGTGTTGCCGGGTTGAGCGGGAATAACATGGGAATAGAACAGTGGTCTCTAGCTGTGAAGGTTCTCCCTAAACAGTATTGAAAAATGTGTTGTATTCTACACAACATTTAGTAGTTATATTTGGTGAATCAAATAGGGTGAGGTGAACCCAACTTTGGAAGGGTGTTTTGCCACTATCATACAAGATGTCTAATGACATACAACCTCATGTTATCATAAGACAGGGTTGTGCTCATCCATTTGCTGAGTATATCTACGGGCACTACCTATATGATCTTGGAGTTGATTTAAAATATAATATTCACTTGGAAACAATGGAGATAGTTATATGTCAAGAAAAGACTCACCATTGGAAAGAAGATGATAGTAATCTCCTCATTTTTCTTAGGGGTCTATTGGGTCAACCAAGGATAATTCTGTGGCCATATGATATCTATTATAACCTAGACGCATGGCCTCCCATGTACGAAGGTTTCCTTGAGCACTTCCCAAAGATTTTAATTTCTAAAACAATTTTTGACTGTACTTTTATGTAAAGTACCATTGTAAGGTTGTGGTCGAGGCACCACGAGAGTTATATACATTTGTATTAAAACTCACAGTTAACTGTGGTCGTATTTTATACGACAGCTCAACAGTTGTATAAATGAAGTTGTATTTGAATTTTGTACCATATATCTAGCGAATCAGAATGGGTGATGTATACCTAATTTTGGGGGCGTCACAACAGTAATACGCGTGGTTGCATAGTAGCACGCAGTATTGATTATTGATGCTTATGTGATAAGTCATTCAGTTTTGTTTTATTGGTTTTATTAATGTAATAAAACAAAAAAGCTTTTTATATAAAACAGAATACTTTTATAAAGTTATTCGTTTTATTAAGCTAATAGTAAAATCTTTTTATATAAAACAGAATACTTTTATAAAGTTATCTGTTTTATTAGATAATAATTAAAATATATTATATTTTATTATGCATAGTATTTGCATAATGCCTACATAATGTTTGCATAGTAAATTTTTTTATAAAGTTATTCGTTTTATTAGATTATAAATAGAATATATTATATTTTATTTAAAAGATTTTGTTTTAAATATGGACGGTCAGATTAAAGTAAATCAATCTGGATCGTTCATGAATTAGTTACTATGCAGTCCATTCTTCTATAAATAGAAGTTCATTCCTTCATTATTTCTTACGAATTTACTGAAACTCTAGAGAGAAAGAAGAAAAGTATTCTGCTACTTCACTACTCATATATCCAGTTGTGACAACCCCAAAATAGGTCTATTCCATCCAACCCATTCTGAGTCACCAAATACATGGTACAGAAAACAACTACAACTTTATTACAACAATTATCGTGCAAAATACAACAACTCATGTGTTGTGAGTTTTGATACAAATATATATATATCAACTGTGACTCTTGACACCAATTTGGGTATCACGTCACCATGACATCTTACATAAAGGTATAGTCAAAAACTATTTTAGAAATTAAAATCTTTGGGAAGTGCTCAAGAAAACCTTCGTACATGGGAGGCCATGCGTCTAGGTTATGATAGATATCATATGGCCACAGAATTATCCTTGGTTGACCAAATAGACCCCAAAGAAAAATGAGAAGATTACTATCATATTCTTTCCAATGGTGAGTCTTCTCTTGACATATCATTATCTCCACTGTCTCTAATTGAGAGTTACACTTCAACCAAAAACCAAGATTATATAGGTAGTGCTCGTAGATATACTCAGCAAGTGGATGAGCACAACCCTGTTTTATGATGATACGAGGTTGTATGTCATTAGACATCTTGTATGATAGTGGCAAAACACCCTTCCAACGTTGGGTTCGCCTCACCCTATTTGATTCACCAAATATAACTACTAAATGATGTATACAACACCTTTCTATACTGCTTAGGGACAACCTCCACAGTTAGAGACCACCTTTCTAATTTTCCATTACCCTCGCTCGACCCAGCTACACTCTTATTACCTGAAAAGGAATTGTGAAGCAAAAGGGTGAGCACAACTAGCCCAGTAAAGAATATCATGACTAAAGATAATTAAATTATCAGTAGCCTTCATCAGTAATAAATCAGAGATTTAGAACATATGGTAGATGATAAAACTTTTCAACCATAGTTGCAGCGGAACGAGGAATCCATTAGAAGAGTCAAATAGACCATAAAGTCTATTATATTCTCCATGTTAAAAATCCACCAACAATGTTTATCCCTGTAACATCAATCAACAGTTCCTTTCCACAATTATATGAATAACTCATAATCATAATTATAATTATAAATTCCTCTTCGCATCCAGGACGAAGATAATTTTCATCACATGTCTTTACCTGAAACATCAAAAATCATGGTTATACTAAATCATAGTTCCTGTTTATAATCATACTAACAATTTCATCTTTGCACTACGGCCAAAGATATTCATCAACAGACCATCTTTGCACTACAGGCCAAAGATATTCAACAATAGGTCATCTTTGCACTACGGGCCAAAGACATACATCAACAATTCATCTTTGTACTACAGGCCAAAGATATTCCTCAACAATTCATATTTGCACTACAGGTCAAATATATTCATCAACAGTTCATATTTGCACTACAGGCCAAATATATTCATCAACAATTCATATTTGCACTACAGGCTAAATATATTCATCAACAGGTCATATTTGTACTACAGGCCAAATATATTAATATTTCAAAGAAATATATAATCATTTCAGAATTTATATAAACAATAATTATAACCATGTTGATCAATTCACCTTTGTACTTAAGCTAAAGATATTCAATTATAAATTCAATGGTCATGATCATACCAGTCAACAATTCAACTTGGCACTACTGGCCAAAGGGAACCCATAGTCATGATCATACCAAAAATCTACCCATCTTTACACTTAAGTCAAAGAGAAATATCATCATTAGGGTTATAAAAACGTTATATATAATAGTAAAATCAATATAATCAAAACATCTAGAATTAATCTCAAGAGTAATATTCATAAATCAACTATAATTTGGTTAAAAAAAGAAACCAATTTTGTCATTAATAGTAACCCGTGAATAGTAACTCATGAATAATAACTCGTGAATAGTAATTCATGAATAGTAAATCCAACACAAAAAGGTAGAAATTCCAAAATAAAATCCATACCAATATTTCGGTATAATGATATTGAAATAACATTTCTTAAACTTATAAACAATTTATTTTAATTGTTTACACTTTACTAAATAATGCATTTAATCATCCAAAAATTCCAAACTCATAAGATTTCATCACCAATAACCAAAACCCTCATAAAAAATCTGCATATACCTCATATAGGATTCTCAAGCCATAAAATCCTATTTTTTAATTTTCTTACTTCACATAACATATTTAATTCATTTATTCATAACTAGTCCATTTTCATGAAAAATACCGAATCAGTACAAACAAATTTTCTTTTCTGAGATTTAGTAGAATATAGTCCCATATTGAACATATATTTTTCTCAGAATTTTTAAAAATCATTTACTATTTTTCATATGGCCAAAACAGTCGAATATTAGATATTTATCAAAAAATGTACTTTTATCCAAAAATTCCGAAATTTACAGAGTTTACTTCTATCATATACATGTACTCCCAATAAAAATTTCACCAATTTTGGAGTTAACCACAAGGAGTTATAAGCGGTTACTTTTAAAATAGTCTTTTCTCATAAAATTCACAACTCTTAATCTATACATCCAAAAATCACCATTTTTGGACACAATCAAGAAAACTCATCAAATTATCATTTCAAAATTTTCCATAATTTTTGAAGGTCAGAAAAATTACGAAACTAAAAAACATAACAACCCTTAAAATCCCTTACTATCCCTTACCTCAAAAGAGCAGCACTTCTGACTGGATATCGGATATGACACTGAAGGAAACTTGTACTGATGAATAGCAACTCTCCAAGTATCTAAATACTCATAAAAGACACTCGATAATCTAGAGAGAAAAAAAAGAGAAATCTTATGAATTCTGGTGTGATTTTTAATTCTAACTTAGTCCTTTATTTATAGGAAAATATTAGCACGCCGAAGCAGACTTGACCTGTAACCTGATGTCTTTACCTGTTACTATTCTACCCACTAAAAATCAGCCATCTTCCCCAACAACCAAAAGTGGGGCCCAACCATTTCTAGAATTTTTCACCAAAATTATTTATAAACCTAATTTCCGAATCAGTCACCTCTTAAAATTCATAACAAACCATTCGTTTATTTTTAACGGTTCAAAATTTGTGAACATATACTCAACTTATATATGTATAACATATCCAAAACTTACAACGATCCAACGGTCATATTAAAAATTATATCTCACACAATAAAGATGTAAGAACACTGATTTTATCTTTTAATACATCCAATCCGACAAAATACTGATAAAATACCTCAACATTAATTTCTTCATTTATAACCACATAAATAAATCCATCATTTATATCCACATCAAATAAATATTTCATTATCATATAAATCAATAATTAATTATTCACAAATAATATTACAGAATCATAATAATGACAACCAGGCAGTTCCCAAGAAAGAGGGGGCTTTCCGATAAGGATTTCTCCTTACTGACACGCAATTAGGTGACCAAACCTCTCCTTGACAGAACTTTCTAGACATTGCCAATAATGCTATCGAATAATATTATTCAAATAATATGAATTATTGATCTGATAATAGAGATGTTGTGCAGTGACAATTATTGAAACAACAATAATATAAAATATCAACGCAGCAATTATTGATTCAATAAAATAAAATTCTGAACAGTAACTACTGTAACAATTATTGAGTAGTGTCTTCTCATTTAAGAATCAATAATTAAAAAAATACTATGCAATACCGTGTGCTACTGTGCAACTACGCGTATTACTGTATTTTAACCACTAGGTATTCCAAAAGTGTTAACGGTAACAACTACGCCGTTATTTATAAAAACTCAAATTTGTCGTTTTCTTCATCCGACAATTATTCTATTATGGGGACCACAAATGGCAGCACCGTCGTACGAATATTCTCCGACAGAAAGAATATTCCACGAGTAAACGAATATTCCCCGACAACAATGAATATTTTATAACCACTTGCGTATTTTGAAAATAAATTCATATATCATCCTTAACTTTAACTTTTATCAATTTAACCATTTACTGAATAGTAATTATAAGAAAAATTGAATTCTTTTATTTCATAAAATTCGGGGTCTTACACTAGCACTCTTCTTCTTATGGTAGGGAATATTATTTGTTGTACTTGTAAGTGGTATTATTTCTTTTGTATTCATGAAGAGAACTTCTGTTATTCCATTATTTATTATTTTGTTGGAATAACCTGTATACGCGGGCTACCCTATACTTGGTGAAATTCTTCTGTTATCCCATTCTTTATTATTCTGTTGGAATATCCAGTCTGTACGTTTTACGCCGGACCTAGTTTCGTTATTTATTATTCTGTTGGAATATTCTGGCGGTGCGTATCACGCCTGACATGGTTTCATTATTTAGTATTCTGTTGGAATAACCTGTCTATGCGAAGTACCGCATGTATGGTGATTTCTGTTGTTATTCCATTCTTTATTATTCTGTTGGAACATCCTGTCGGTGCAAATTTTGCCTGACCTGGTTCCGTTATTATTATTCTGTTGGAATAACCTGTCTATGCCTGGATGCATGGTGATTTCTTTTGTTATTCCATTATTTATTATACTAAGTTTGTTAAAGTTTTGACTTCTACTCCATGAAATTAGTGGAATATCTTTGATATTTGCGCTTCATCCAGTATCTTTTAATGGAAATATTCTTCTGAGCATTCTTTAATTTTACTCTACAAAGAAGTATCATGTTGACAATTTGGTCGTTATTAGTTCTTGAATAAATTAATTCTTGAACTTGTTTTATTGAATTCTTATATCATTGTCATCATCCTCATGTTTATATTATGTTGAATGTCATCTGTGGCCTGTAGTGCATAGATGGACTTGGTATAATTATGACCAGGGATTATTCGGTGTAATCATGACCGTAATATTACAAATGATGTGAAAAAAGTCTGCATTGGCCCGTAGTGCATTGATGGACAGTTTTTGGTATGATTATGGCTATGGATTCTCTTCGACCAAGGGTACAAAGATGAATTGTTTTATGACATGATCAGGGCCGTTGATGAAAACACGATTATCTTTGGCCCGTAGTGCATGGTTAATTCGTGGTCGTGATACTAAAGATTATCCTTGGCCTGTAGTACAGGGATGATTTGATGATATGGATTATTTATTGAGCTGAGTCTCAACGATAAAAATGATAAAAAACCTTTTATAATCTAGAAGATAGTAGATTTTAAAACTCACATCATATGTTTTGTCGTATTTTACACGACTGTTGTATAATTAAGTTTGTATTTGAATTCTGTACCATATATTTGGCGACTCAAGATGGGTGATGTATACCTATTTTTGGGGCGTCACAGTTGGTATCTAAGCTTAGGGATACGATCCCTGGCTAGGATGTGAGAATAAAACTAGGAGGGGAGAGACGGGAAATTCCTTCGCTAGTATGACCTACCTAAGTTTATTTGGTATTTAATTGGTCGGTCAGAATATAGGGATAATATGTGATATATTAATTAACCTTTGTTTTGTGGCAGTATTTGCAAATGGCATCCGAAAATGTTGAGAAAAGCAATGAAGCACATGAGACCGTTGAGACACCTTTAATCACTAACCAGGTTAATGTGATGTCCGACGAAGAAGAAATTAGAGATATCTACGTGGTGCGTGAAGAACCTATAGTTGCACCCGAGCTAGTTTTAGAGGTAGCAGCTGAGAGTGAGGAAGAAGAGGAAGAAGATGAACCTGAGGAGAATTTATTAGAAGAATTTTATGATCAAAATTTAGTATTACAAAATCGTATTCATGAGTTAGAAGAGTAGGCTGAAGAACGGCAGGTGGTCGTGGAGCAAAGAGATGTAAAAATTAAAAATTGTATTACCCGAAGTGCGACGCTTGAACAGAAGCACTCTTTGGCAGAGTATAAGATATTAAAGCTGGAATCTGAGAATGCTATGATCAAAGTTCTGATGAAAACAGAAACAACTGAACGAAGAAGAATAGATGATGCATGGGTAAAAGCCGCATGACGCGTTGATATTGTCGAAAAAGACGTCCTATCCAATAAAGTCAAAATAGATGAAATGAATTTTGCTTTTTGGACAATAATTAGGAGAATCCAACATCAAATTCGGAATTATCATGTGCATAGCGGTCAACCCCAATTCTATATGTATCGGAGAATAATGATTCAAATCATGGATCAGGAATTTGAAGAAGCACTTAAGGGTGGAATGTACCCTATAACAAAGTCAAATCCGGTAGTTTAAGTGAGAGCGTTTGTCGAGGAACCCAAACAAAGTTATTACGGGTAAGTTAATAATAAACTCTTGCGAAGTTTATACCTTATTAGATACCGGTTCTACCCATTATTTTATCTCTCTTGCTTGCGCTCAACCTTTAAATTTGACTTCAGAGAAATTAGACTTTGACTTATTGGTTGAAACTTCGATATTAGAAACCTTCGTTACATCCACTATTTATAAATCTTGTTTAATTCAAATTGACACTTTCACGTTACGTGTCAATCTTGTCTCTTTGAAAATATTTGCCTTTGATGCGATTTTAGGAATTGATTGGTTAACTACTCATCATGCTTTTCGTAAGGTTGTTAGCTTTCATATTCCTAACCAACCTGTTATGCGAATTCAAGCAACCAAACCACTAAAGTCAATCATTATCATATCAAGCCATAAGTAAAGATCCCCGGTCCTTTCGTTGTTGACTTTCTTGTGTGGAATGCATCGAAGCCATACTTTCTATAGGCGATGTCGTGAATGACGATGGCAAGTTGATAGGTATCAATGTGACGTACTATCAATGTCTTGGATGAGGGTCACAGTTTTGAATGATATTTCTATTGTTAATAAATTTCCTGACGTATTCTTGAAGACTTCTTAGCCTACCCATATAGCGTGAAATCGAATTTTGTATTGACCCCAGTACAAAACCCATTTCTTAAACCCTTAAATATTTCTTCAACTAAAATGAACGTAACATGCGCCAAAGACGTTGGCTCAAGTTGTTGAATATTATGATCGTACCATTCAATACCATCGTAGGAAAAATGAACATGGTACCTAATGCGTTGAGTAGAAGATCGTATGTGGTTACAAGTGCGAATATACGAACCCACGTGAAGATAACGAATATACGAGTAGAATCGACATTAATCGATAAAGTTAAAGCCGCTCAAGCTACACACCCGGAGCTGATGAATGTGAAGAAGAAGGTTCAAGAGGGCGTTATTCTAGAAGCAAGAATCGACGAAGAGAGGAAATCTCAACCCTCGATTTAATTGGCCCATTTGAAATCCTCGATAAAGTAGGAACTGTGGCCTATAGACTCGTTTTACCGCCAAGTATGTCGCGTGTTCATAATGTTTTTAATGTATTGATGTTACGTAAATATGTGGACGACCCGAATCACATTATTAATTTAGAACCGGACGAGATAACATAAGATTTAACGTATGAGGAGATACGTGTTAACATCTTGGATAAGAAGGATCATATTCGACGCACAAAGGTTAAACCTCAAGAGTTAGAATTTGAAGTGAAGTCAAGGTATCCTCACCTCTTCGACATACCAGGTACGTACGTAAATTTCGAGGGCAAAATTTCATAAGGAGGGGAGATTGTGAGACCCCAGATTTTATGAATAAAGATTTAATTTTCTCGAAATATTTTTTTTAATATTATGGTGTGGATTTCAGATAATGTTATAGTCGTGGGTAGTATTTATAAATTTTGAAAAGTATGCAAGTTGTTGTATAATATTCTATTGGTCGGGGAATATTCTCTTTGTCGGGGAATATCCGTATGACGGTACAATCATTGGTGGACCCCGAAATAGAATTATTGTTGGATGGAGAAAACGATAAAAATATTTTTATGAGAATAATGGCGGAAGTTTTACCGTTAATACTGTTGAACTACTCGGTAGTAAAAGTACAGTAATACGCGTGGTTGGATAGTAGCACACGGTATTGATTATTGATACTTATATGATAAGTCACTCAGTTTTGTTTTATTGGTATTATTAATGTAATAAAATAGAAAAGTTTTTTATATAAAACAAAATACTTTTATAAAGTTATTCGTTTTATTAGGCTAATTGTAAGGCCCCAAATTTTTATAAATGAAGATTTAATTTTCTCTATTTATTATTTTGAAATAGTAAGGGGTTGATTTGATTAATGTGGTTAGTTATGGGTAAAATAAGCAAGTGATTATAAAATACTCATTGTTGTCGGAGAATATTCGTTTGGTCGTGGAATATTCTTGCTGTCGGAGAATATTCGTACGACGGCGCAGCCTTGTCTGGGCCCCATAACGAAAAACGATTAGATAAAGAAAATGACAAGTATAATTTGTTTAAAAATAATGGCGTAGTTGTTACCTTTAACACTGTTGGAATACCCGTTGGTTAAAACACCATAATACGCGTTGTTGCACAGTAGCACACGGTATTGCACCAATTATTGATTCTTACGTAAGAAGGCACTACTCAGTAATTGTTACAGTAGTTACTGTTCAGTATTTTATTTTATTGATTCAATCATTGCTGCGTTGATATTTTATATTACGGATGTTTCAATAATTGTCACTACACAGTATTTTCCATTATCGAAGCAATAATTTATATTATCTGAATAATATTATTAGAAAACATTATTGACAATATATATAAAGTTCTGTCTAAGGAGAGGTTGGTCACCTAATTGCGCGCTAGTATGGAGAAATTCTTATTGGAATGCCCCCTCTTTCCTAGGAACGGCCTGGTTGCCAGTACTGTGATTCTGTAATATTATTTATGAATAATTAATTATTAATTTATATGATGAGAAAAATATTGATTTTATGTGGATATAGATGGAGAAAATTTTTAAAGTGACAATTATTAAAAATTGATATTTTATCTTTTCTTATAAAATAATATTTTATTATATTATTATAATATAATAATGATAATATTTTTACAATGAATGTGGGATATATGAGTATATGAGGAGGAAGAGTATTTTTGTTGCAAAAGTTGTTTAACACATGTTTTGTGTGTCGGTGGACCCCATTTCTTGACTGAAATTTGATTATAGCCTGTAAAATAATCCGTATGTAAATTTCGGTCAATTTCTGTTTGGAATTTGGAAAAACTTTCTTCTTCAAAGTGGTAGAGAATTGAATTTCCTATAAAAATTCACGAGATTCAAATTTTATGATAAAAGGGCTATTTATAATGAATTATTGATGTTCCAAAGTTCCGAAATAATTGATTTTTGGAAGTTTTAATTATTTTTATTAAGAAAAACGTTTTTATTGTTTTGGTTGGCCCCCCATGTGTTGTAAACATTCTCAGGAGTCTTAGTGGGCATAGGAAATTTTTTATATATAATATTATTATATTCAATTTTCTGCTATGGTGTTCTAAGCAATTTCCTATAAATAGGGTGCTTATGTTAGAATTGAAAATCACACCAGAAACTAAAGTTTTCTCTCTCTATATTATTGAGCGTATTCTTATTAGTAATTAGGTACTTTGAGTGTTGCTATATGGTGCAAGTTCCTTCAGCACTATATCCAGTATTTCGGTCAGAAGTAATGTTTTTGCGAGGTAAGGGGTGCTATTTTCTTCAAAAATGATATTATTTCTTCAATGTCATTATGCCGAAATATTGGTTGAAAATTTTTATCAAATTTGAAACTTTTTCATGTCGGGGATACTATTCATGAGTTACTGTTCATGAGTTACTATTCACGAATACTATTCACGAATCATGATGATATTTTTTGTGAAATTTCTATCTTTTGGTGTCGGAGTTACTATTCACGTATACGACACTATTTATGTATACGGCACTAATCACGAATAAGACACTATTCACAGAAAAATTAAATTTTCTTTTCTGTGTCCAAGATCGTCTGTTATGATTCCTATCTTTGATTGGATCTATGTTTTGATCATTCTTGAATTTTACTCCACTCTGGTTATTTTTGAAGTATTTTTGAACTTGGATTGTTTAAAGTATGAATCCTTAATATTTGTTCTTTTGTTTCATTGGATTCGTTTTCTTTAAAATATTTTTCATCATCCTCAGTCCTAAATGATGATATAACTGAATATCTTTGGCATGTAGTGCAAAGATGAATGATTTTATAATTAATATCTTTGGCCCGTAGTGCAAAGATGAACAGGTGTTTAGATGAACATGACCAACTGATGAATATCTTTGGCCTGTAGTGCAAAGATGAATATTTGATTCCAGATATATATTGACTGATGTTACAGGGATAAAATATCGACGATGAACTTTTAAATTCATATATAGAAGATAGTAGTTTGCATTCTCTACTTAACTCTTCTAATGAATTATTATTTCCGCTGCGAAGATTGATTTAAAACTGGTTGTCTATTGTATTCTATCAGATTTTTCTCTATTGAAGACTAAGGATAATTTGTTGTATATTATCTTAGTCATAATATTCTTTACTGGGCTAGTTGAGCTCACCCTTTTCCTTTTTGTTCCATTTTTCTTCTCAGGAGACGAGAATATAACGGGAATTAGTCGGGGTGAGGAGTAATGGTTCAAGACAGTTGTTTTAATAGTCCTCACCATTTTGTAAAATAGTGTATCAATAATTGTAATGAGGACTTATTTGAGTGTAAATATTGTCTAGAAGACAATATTTGTATTTAAACTCACAGTTTATGTGTTGTCGTATTTTGCACGATAATTGTATTAGTGAAGTTGTAGTTATTTCTGTAGCATGTATTTGGCGACTCAGAATGGGTTGGATGGAATGGACCTATTTTGAGGGCGTTACAGTTGGTATCAGAGCTTAGGGATATGATCTCTGGCGGAGATCGGGGAATAGAACTAGGAGGGGAGAGACGAGTAAATCCTTCGCTAGTGTGTCCTACCTAAGCTTATTTGTTGGTCTGTCATAATATAGGGGTATTATGTGATTTGTTAATTTGTTAAATTAACCATTGTTTTATGGCAGTATTTGAGAATATCAACTGAGAATGTTAACAGTGGAGTAAATGAGATCGTGGAGACACCTTTGCTCACCAACGAGGAGAACATGCAATAGGCTGGCAATGTTCCTCCTATGAACAACACCACTGAGCAAATGACGAACGATGGTATATTTACGAACTTTCTAGAATTCATGCAAAACCAAACGAGAAAGACTACTGTTCAAAATGCAGGTGGAAACACTGGTAACTCACGGATGGTTACCGCTAAGCATTTCAAGGAGTTAGGACCGCCAAAGTTTTTGGGAAAGCCAGAACCACTTACGGCAGAGACGTGGATAAAGAAGATCACTAAGATATTTGATGTCTTGGGATGCTCAGAGGAGCAAAAGGTTCCTTTCGGCACTTTCATGTTACGAGGAGAGGCGGATTATTGGTGGGAATCCGTAAAGCGTACTCAGCCTACCGCACTGAAGATGTCTTGGGAGAAGTTCCAAGAATTGTTCAACGACAAGTACTTTCCCAAAAGTATTCGTCACATGAAGGAGGTAGAGTTCATCAAGCTGGAGCAAAAAAATATGAACGTGTCGCAGTACGAAGCTAAGTTTGCCGAGTTGTCCCGATTTGCATCCCATTTGGTTGATAATGAGGAGAGAATGACGCGAATGTTTCTGCTAGGTTTGAAACCCAAAATACGTCAATACCTCATTTCTCACAAACTTTGTTTATATTCAGATGTTGTGAATAGGGCTCAGTTATTGGAGTGCAATAATGAGTCGGCTCAACTGAAGAATAATGACCAACAACTCGATGATAATCGTATCGGTGGTAACGGTCATCGGAACAATGATAACAATCGTGGAGGAAATTATCATGCTAGAAATGGTAACCACTTCGGTGGTAATCATGGCCAAGATAATAGAAGAAATAACTCAAGTGGAAATTTTAAGAAGAGAAGATTTAACAATGACGGGAAGACGTCGGCACCAACACCAGCAATGAATTTTAGAGGAGGAGAAAGACACCAGTTAGATGCTACAGATGCGGAGAAGAGGGACACATAAGTCCAAAATGTTCGCAACCTTCCAAGGTATGTTATAATTGTGGAAAAGAACGTCATATTGCTCGAGATTGTACGGTAGCGAAACCCAGTCAAGCGGGGATGGTGACTCCAAAGGTTGTCCCGGACAAGTCAAAGTCAACTGTTCCTGGAAGAGCATTTGTCGTGACTGGTCAGAATGCGAGGAACCTGAACGAAGTTAGCACGGGTTAGTTAATTATAAATTCTTATGAAGTTTATACCTTATTAGATACCGGTTCTACCCATTCATTTATCTCTCCTGCTTATACTCAACGTTTAAACTTGACTCTGGAGAAAATTAGACTTTGACTTATTTTTTGAAACTCCGTTAGGAGAAACTTTCGTTACATCCGCTGTTTATAAATCTTGTTTGATCCAAGTTGGCACCATCATATTACCTGTTGACCTTATTTCTTTAAAGATACTTGCTTTTGATATGATTTTGGGGATTGATTGATTGACTACTCATCATGCCAAAATTGATTGCTTTCGTAAGGTTGTTAGTTTTCATATTCCTAAGCAACCTGTTATTCAAATTCAAGCAACCAAACCATTGAAGCCAAACTCTTTCATATCAAGCCGTAAAGTCATTCGTTTATTGAAAAACGGATGTCAAACTTTCTTAGCCCATGTTATAGAATTGAACAAAAAATACATCAGATTTGAATGATATTTCTGTTGTTAGTAAATTTCCTGACGTATTTCCTGAAGAATTTTCTGGCCTACCCCAGAGCGTGATATTGAATTTTGTATCGACTTTAAACCCGGTACAAAACCCATTTCTAAAATCTCATGGCTCCTATCGAAATTCAGGAGTTAAAAATTCAACTGTAGAAGTTTGTACCCGAGCCTTTATCTGGTGACTTCCTTTGTGGAATGCACCGAAGCCAGACTCTCCGTAGGGGACGCCATATTTGTGCGATAGTAAACTGATAGGTGTCATTATGACGTGCTATCCAAGGTTGGGATATGAGTCACAGTTGAGAGCAACCTAAGTCAGTAATCGAAATACGTAGCTTTCTAGGCTTAGTTGGTTATTATCGGAGATTCGTTGAAGGATATTGTCTAATCGCTATTCCATTAACGCAGCTGACTCGTAGAGATACAAAATTCGAATGGAGCGAGGAATGTGGGAAGAGCTTCGAAGAACTCAAGAGGAGACTCATTTCGGCATATGTTCTGACCATACCATCCTGAAAAAAAAATGAACGTGGTAGCTGACGTGTTGAGTAGAAAATCGTATGTGGTTACGAGTGCGATATTGTTAACATAAAGACCCATTTTGTATGACTTACCGAAGATAGAGATAGAGTTAAGGATTCCAAGAACCTGCGTGAAGATAACGAATATACGATTATAATCGACTTTAATCGATAAATTTAAAGCTGCTCAAGTTACGGACCTAGAGTTGATGAATATGAAGAAAAAGATGCAAGAAGTCGTTATTTCAAAAGCGAGAATAGGCGATGTGAATAAAGCTCAAACCTTCAATTTATTAGTCCATTTGAAATTCTCGATCGAATAGGAACTGTGGGCTATATACTCATTTTACCGCCAAGTATGACGCGTGTTCATAACATTTTTTGCGTTTCGATGTTACGTAAATATGTGGACGACCCGAATCACATTATTGAGTTAGAACCAGACGAGATAGCAGAAGATTTAACATACAAGGAGGTACCAGTCAAGATCTTGGATGGGAAGGAGCATGTCCTACGCATGTCAATTTCGAGGACGAAATTTCATAAGGAGGGGAGGTTGTAAGGTCCCAACTTTTTATAAATGAAGATTTAATTTCTCTATTTATTATTTTGAAAAAGTAAGGGGTTGATTTGATTAATGTGGTTAGTTATGGGTAAAATAAGCAAGTGGTTATAAAATACTCATTTTTGTCAGAGAATATTCGTTTGGTCGTGGAATTTTCTTGCTGTCGGGGAATATTCGTACGACGGCGCAGCCTTGTGTGGGCCCCATAACGGAAAACGATTAGATAAAGAAAATGACAAGTATAAATTGTTTATAAATAATGGTGTAGTTGTTACCGTTAACACTGTTGGAATACCCGGTGGTTAAAACATAGTAATACGTATTGTTGCACAGTAGCACACGGTATTGCACCAATTATTGATTATTATGTAAGAAGGCACTACTCAATAATTGTTACAGTAGTTACTGTTCAGTATTTTATTTTATTGATTCAATAATTGTTGTGTTGATATTTTATATTACGGTTGTTTCAATAATTATCACTACACAGTATTTTCCATTATCGAAGCAATAATTCATATTATCTGAATAATATTATTAGAAAATATTATTGGCAATGTCTAGAAAGTTCTGTCTAAGGAGAGGTTTGGTCACCTAATTGCGCGCCAGTAATGAGAAATTCTTATTGAAAACCCCCTCTTTCCTAGGAACGGCCTGATTGCCAGTACTGTGATTCTGTAATATTATTTGTGAATAATTAATTATTAATTTATATGATGAGAAAAATATTGATTTTATGTGGATATAGATGGAGAAAGTTTTTAAAGTGACAATTGTTAAAAATTGATATTTTATCTTTTCTGATAAAATAATATTTTATTATATTATTATAATATAATAATGATAATATTTTTACAATGAATGTGGGATATATGAGTATATGAGGAGGAAGAGTATTTTTGTTACAAAAGTTGTTTAACACATGTTTTGTGTGTTGGTGGACCCCATTTCTTGACTGAAATTTGATTATAGTTTGTAAAATTATCCGTATGTTGATTTCGGTCAATTTCTGTTTGGAATTTGGAAAAACTTTCTTCTGCAAAGTTGTAGAGAATTGAATTTCCTATAAAAAGTTGCAAGATTCAAATTTTCTGATAAAAGGGCTATATATATATAATCCATGGTTTAATAGTTGAAGATTTGACTTAGATTTTAACTTTTATTTTTTTCTTATTTTCGTTCCATTAGTTGATCCTTTACTCCACTTGAGGGGAATAAGATCATTCTTTGGCTCGATTGGGTTCTTTCAAGGAGAATTTTATAGCTTGGATCTTTCTAGAAAAAAAAATCAAGAAAGAAAGACAGAAAAATGTTAGAACAAATTATGGCAAATTAATATTAGAAAATCAATGATCAAAATAAAGACAAGAATACAAGATTTATGTGAAAAAATCAAATAAAAAAATCAAAAAATAATATTATAACAAATTGCGAAGAATATAAGCTGTGAAGAGAAAAAATAGCTAAAATGGAGAATAAATTAAATAAATTCCAAAACCTTAAATACATTAAATATATGAATAATACTAGAGACACAACTTATTCTATAACTATTTTACAATTTGCTGATATGGTATACTTCACCTCAACTTTTATATGGGGTTGAAGACTACATTGAAATAATTTGTTCATCAATAATAGGGGTGAACATTCGGTTATTATCCGAACCAAATAAACATTTCGGTTATAAACGAAAACCGAAAATGCACTGTTTTGAATATCCGAACAACTAACCGAAATACATGATAACCGAATAACCGAATTAATAATTCGGTTATTCGGTTAATAACCGAAATTAAAAGGTTCAGGACCAAAACAATTAAAAGTTGAACAAAAATTGGACAAATCTAGATACCATCAAATATATTCCCCAATATTCCAGGACACAACTCCACTGATATATAGAGGCTGTAACATAAATGAAGAAGTTAAGATCTTGTGCAATTGAGGTCCAATCCACTTTCATTCAAGACCAATGCTCAAAGGAAATAAGAGAAATCATGTAGCATATTTACCTTGTAGCAGAATCACCTTCTAATTGAATAATTTCCCCAATAAGATTGTCACGCCCAACACGAACCAGTTCATATATAGCAGCCCCTCTCATTCCATCTGCAACAACAACTAGTCCATCACCGCCGAGCGCCATCGAGTCGGGTGTGGAGTCAGGCTCGAAGATCGGGCGCCAGGATCCTGGGTCGAGCTCGTCATCGGATTTTGACTCAGAGTCGCCGAACTCGTCCCAATCGGAGTTGGAGGCGTCAGAATCGGGGAAGAGGGAATCGGCCGGCGGTGGGTCCTTAAGGTCATCCTGGAGATGATGAATGGAACAAAGAGAGAGAGAGTTTTTGACAGTGATGAAGAAGAAGAAAAGGAACATAGAAAGAGATTTGGTGGTACTACTAGTATATATATATATATATATATATATATATATATATATATATATTTGTACTACTAATATATATATATTTTTATTCTCTCTCTCTATGTCTATGCACGAAAAGTCTTTAAAAAAGTGAGAGTGTTATTCGGTTAAACCGAATAACCCAAAAGTAAAACCCGTATAAACTAACCGAAAATCGTAAAAAAAATCGGATATAATCGAATTGTTAAAAATAACCGAATTATCAGAAAATTTCGGTTAAATTATTTCGTTTCGGTTCGGTAAATCGGTTATACCCATTTTTAGCTCAGTCTTAATCAATATATTGAGGTAGAGTATGCTACATCATCAATTTATAAAATAGTTGTAGAATAAGTTGTGTTTCTAGCATTACTCTAAATATATATAGTATGGCAAAAAGTCGGATTTCGAACAAGAATTGGAGACAGAAGTGATTAAATGTAGATCTAAACCCATACTATACTTGTAACGCCCCCAAAATAGGTATACATCACCCATCTTGAGTCGCCAAATACATGATACAAAATTCAAATATAACTTAATTATACAACAGTCGTGTAAAATACGACTAAACATATGCTGTGAGTTTTAATATAAATATTGCCATCTAGACAATATACAAACTCAATGAGGTCCTCATTACATTTATTATCACACTATTTCACAGAATAATGAGGACTACTAATACACCATCTAGGACCATCACTCTGTTTTCCCCGACTAGTTCCTGCTACGTTCTCATTTTCTGAAGAGAACAATGAAAGCAAAAGGGTGAGCTCAACTAGCCAGGTAAGAAATATTATGACTATGATAATGCAGAATAAATTATCGTTAGCCTTCAATAGTGTAAATTTGATAAAATATAACAACCATCAAGTTTAACTGCAGCGGAATAAGCAATCCATTAGAAGAGTCAAACAGAGAATAAAATCTACTATCTTCTATGATTTAAAAGATTTTTCGTTACTTTTATCGCTGAGACTCAGTTTAATAAATAATCCACATCATCAAATCATACACGCACTAAATGCCAATGATATTCTTTAGTATCACGACCACGAATTATCCATGCACTACGGGCCAAAGATAATCATGTTTTCATCAACGGTCCTGATCATGCCATAAAATAATTCATCTTTGCACCATTGGCCGAAGAGAATCCATAGCCATAATCATACCAAAAACTGTCCATCAATGCACTACGGGCCAATGAGGACTTTTTTCACATCATTTGTAACATTACGGTCATGAATATACTGAATAATCCTTGGTATAATCATACCAAGTCCATCTATGCACTACAGGCCACATATGACTTTCAACATAATATAACTATGAGGATGATGACAATGACATAATAATTCAATAAAACAAGTTCAATAATTAATTTATCTAGGAACTAGTAACGTTCAAATTGTCAACATGATACTATTTTATGGAGTAACACTCAAGAATGCTCAGAAGAATATTTCCATGAAAAGATACTGGATGAAGCGCAAATATCAAGGATATTCCACTAATTTCATGGAATATAGAAGTCAAAACTTTAACCAAATGAGTATAATAAAGAATTAAATAACAAAAGAAATCACCAGACATGCGATAGACCGCACAGAAAGGTTATTCCAACAAAATAATAAATAATGGAACCAGGTTATGCTTAAACGCATCGACAGGATATTCCAACAAAATAATAAATAATAGAATCAGGTCATGCGTAAACGCACCGACAGGATATTCCAACAGAATAATAAATAATGGAACCAGGTCATGCGTAAACGCACCGACAGGATATTCCAACAGAATAATAAATAATGGAACCATGTCATGCGTAAACGCACAGACATGATGTTCCAACAGAATAATAAAAAATGGAATAACAGAAGAATTTTACCATGTATGCGGTTCTTCGCATAAACAGATTATTCCGACATAATGATAAAGAATGGAATAACAGAAGAATTTCACCAAGTATAGGGTATCCCGCATATACAGGTTATTCTAACAGAATAATAAAGAATGGAATAACAGAAGTTCTCTTCACGAATAAGAAAGAAAGAATACCCCTTACGAGTACAACAAATAATATCCCCTACCTTTGAAAGAAGAGTATTCCGACTGGTAGGGCTATGATATACTCGATGAAAACTTACATTACGCTTAAAGCTTTCTTAAACTCTAAAAAAATACGCTCAAGATTATAGAAGAAGAACTCTCTCTATAAATTCTCCCTCTAGAGTTTCAGTGAATTCGTAAGAAATAATGAAGGAATGAGCTTCTATTTATAGAAGAATGAAATGCATAGTAACTAATTCATGAACGGTCCAGATTGATTTACTTTTAATCGGACGGTTCATATTTAAAGCAAAATCTTTTAAATAAAATATAATATATTCTATTTATAATCTAATAAAACGAATAACTTTATAAAAGCATTCTGTTTTATATAAAAAGATTTTACTATACAAAATACTATGCATGCACATGCAATACTATGCAGGAACTATGCAACACTATGCATAATAAAAAATAATATATTATATTTATAGTCTAATAAAAAAATAACTTTATAAAAGTATTCTATTTTATATAAAAAGCTTTTATGTTTTATTACATTAATAATACTAATAAAACAAAACTGAGTGACTTATCATGTAAGCATCAAAAATCAATACCGTGTGCTACTATGCAACCACGCATATTACTGTACTTTTAACACCAGATGTTTCAACAGTTAACGGTAAAACTTCCGCCGTTATTTTCATAAAGTATTTTTATCATTTTCTCAATCCGACAATAATTCCATTGTGGGGTCCACCAATGATTGTGCCGTTGTACGAGTATCCCTGTTAAAATGAATATTCCCCGACCAATCGAATATTATATAACAACTTGCATACTTTTCAAAATTTATAAATACTACCCACAACGATAACACTACAAATCCACAACATAATATACAAAAAAATATTTTAAAAAAATTAAATTTTTATTCATAAAATCTAGGGTCTCACAATCTCTCCTCCTTATGAAATTTCGCCCTCGAAATTTACTTACATACATGGTATGCCAAAGTGGCGAGAATACCTTGACTTCATTTCAGATTCTAATTCTTGAGGTATAACCTTTAAATGTTGGATACGATCCTTCTTATTCAAGATTTTAACACGTATCTCCTCATACGTTAAATCTTCTGCTATCTCGTCTAGTTCTAATTTAATAATGTGGTTCAGATCGTCCACATATTTACGTAACATCGACACATAAAAAAACATTCTGAACACGCAAAATAATTGACGGTAAAACGAGTATATGAGCCACAGTTCCTACTTCATCAAGGATTTCAAATGGGCCAATTAAATCGAGGGTTAAGATTTCCTCTCTTCATCGATTCTTGCTTCTAGAATAACGCCCTCTTGAACCTTCTTCTTCACATTCATCAGCTCCTGGTGTGTAGCTTGAACGGATTTAACGTTATAGATTAAAGTCGATTCTACTCGTATATTTATTATCTTCACGTGGGTTCCTAGAGTCTTTAACTCTATCTTCATCATTTATAAGTCATACAAAATGGGTCTTTGTGTTAACAACATCGCACTCGTAAATGCATACGATCTTCTACTTAACGTGTTAGCTACCACGTTCGATTTCCCATGATGGTATTGAATGGTACGATCGTAATCTTCAACAGCTTGAGCCAATGTCTTTGGCGCATGTTACGTTAGCTTTAGTTGAAGAAATATTTAAGGGTTTAAGAAATGAGTTTTGTACTGGGGTCAATACAAAATTCGATTTCACGCTCTAGGGGTAGGATAAGAAGTCTTCAAGAATACGTTAAGAAATTTATTAACAATAGAAATATCATTCAAAACTGTGACCCTCATCCAAGACTTGGATAATACGTCACATTGATACCTATCAACTTGTCATCGTCATTCAAAACGTCACCTATAGAAAGTCTGGCTTCAGTGCATTCCACACAAGGAAGTCAACAACGAAAGGACCGAGGCTCTTTACTTATGGCTTTATATGACAATGATTGAATTTAGTGATTTGGTTGCTTGAATTCGCATAACAGGTTGGTTAGAAATATGAAAGCTAACAACCTTACGAAAAGCATGATGAGTAGTTAACCAATCAATTCCTACAATCGCATCAAAGGCAAGTATTTTCAAAGAGATAAGATTGATAGGTAACGTGAAAGTGTCAATTTGAATTAAACAAGATTTATAAATAGTGGATGTAATGAAGGTTTCTCCCAACTGAGTTTCAACAGATAAATCAAAATCTAACTTCTCCGGAGTTAAATTCAAACATTGAACACAACTAGGTGAAATAAAAGAGTGTGTAGAACTGATATCTAATAAGGTATAAACTTCGCAAGAGTTTATCATTAATTTACCCGTAATAACTTCGTTCGGATTCCTCGACAAATGCTCTCACTTAAACTACTGGATTTAACTTTGTTATAGGGTACATTCCACCCTTAAGTGCTTCTTCACATTCTTGATCCATGATTTGAATCATTATTCTCCGATCCATATCGAATTGGGGTTGACCACTATGCACTTGATAATTCCGAATTCGATGTTGGATTCTCCCAATTGTTGTCCAAAAAGCAAAATCCATTTCATCTATTTTGGCTTTATTGGATCAGACGTCTTTTTTTACAATATCTACACGTCGTGCAGCTTTTACCCATGCGTCATCTATTCTCCTTCGTTCAGTTGTTTCTTCTTTCATCAAAACTTTGATCATAGCATTCTCAGATTCCAGCTCTAATATCTTATACTCTGCCAAAGAGTGCTTCTGTTCAAGCGTCGCACATCGGGTAACACAATTTTGAATTATTACATCTCTTTGCTCCATGACCGCCTGCCGTTCTCTAACTCATGAATACGATTTTGTAATTCTAAGTTTTGATCATAAAATTCTTTTAACCAATTCTCCCCAGGTTCCTCTTCTTCATCTTCATCCCCACTCTCAGCTGCTACCTCTGCAACTAGCTCGGGTGCAACTATTAGTTCTTCACTCACCACGTAGATATCTCTAATTTCTTCTTCGCTTGACATCACATTAACCTTGTTAGTGATTAAAGGTGTCTCAACGGTCTCATTCACTCCATTGTGAACATTTCCAACTGCCATTTTAAACACTGCCAAAAAAAATAAGGGTTAATTAACATATAACATATTATCCCTATATTCTGACTGACCAATTAAATACCAGATAAACTTAGGTAGGTCATACTAGCGAAGGAATTCCCCGTCTCTCTCATCCTAGTTCTAGTCTAACATCTCAGTCATGGATCGTATCCCTAAGCTTTGATACCAACTGTGTCACCCCCAAAACAGGTATACATCACCCATCTTGAGTCGCCAAATACATGGTACAAAATTCAAATACAACTTAATTATACAACAGTCGTGTAAAATACGACTAAACATATGCTGTGAGTTTTAATACAAATATTGTCATCTAGACAATATACAAACTCAATGGGGTCCTCATTACATTTATTATCAAACTATTTAACAGAATAGTGAGGACTACTAATGCACCATCTAGGACCATCACTCTGTTTTCCCCGACTAGTTCTTGCTACGTTCTCATTTCCTGAAGAGAACAATGAAAGCAAAAGGGTAAACTCAACTAGCCCAGTAAGAAATATTATGACTAAGATAATGCAGAATTAATTATCCTTAACCTTCAACAGTGTTAATCTGATAAAATTTAACAACCATCAAGTTTAACTGCAGCGGAACAAGCAATCCATTAGAAGAGTCAAGTAGAGAATAAAATCTACTATCTTATATGATTTAAAAGGTTTTTCATTACTTTTATCGCTGAGACTCAGCTTAATAAATAATCCACATCATCAAATCATCCCTGCACTATAGGCCAAAGATATTCTTTAGTATCACGACCACGAATTATCCATGCACTACGGGCCAAAGATAATCATGTTTTCATCAACGGTCCTAATCATGCCATAAAACAATTCATCTTTGCACCCTTGGCCGAAGAGAATCCATAGTCATAATCATACCAAAAATTGTCCATCAATGCACTACGGGCCAATGAGGACTTTTTTCACATCATTTGTAACATTACGGTCATGATTATACCGAATAATCCCTGGTCATAATCATACCAAGTCCATCTATGCACTACAGGCCACAGATGACTTTCAACATAATATAAACATGAGGATGATGACAATGACAATGACATAATAATTCAATAAAACAAGTTCAAGAATTAATTTATCTAGGAACCAATAACGTCCAAATTGTCAACATGATACTGCTTTGTGGAGTAACACTCAAGAATGCTCAGAAGAATATTTTCATGAAAAGATACTGGATGAAGCGCAAATATCAAGGATATTCCACTAATTTCATGGAATATAGAAGTCAAAACTTTAACCAACTGAATATAATAAAGAATGGAATATAAAAGAAATCACCAGGCATGCGATAGACCGCACCGACATGTTATTCCAACAAAATAATAAATAATGGAACCAGGTCATGCGTAAACGCACCGACAGGATATTCCAACAGAATAATAAATAATGGAACTAGGTCATGCGTAAACGCACAGACATGATTTTCTAACAGAATAATAAAAAATGAAATATCAGAAGAATTTCACCATGTATATTGTACTTCGCATAAACAGGTTATTCCAACATAATGATAAAAAATGGAATAATAGAATAATTTCACCAAGTATAGGGTATCCCGCGTATACAGGTTATTCCAACAGAATAATAAAGAATGGAATAACAGAAGTTCTTTTCACGAATAAGAAAGAAAAAATACCCCTTACGAGTACAACAAATAATATCTCCTATCTTTGAAAGAAGAGTATTCCGACTGGTAGGGCGAGGATATACTCGAAGAAAACTTGCACTACGCTCAAAGCTTTCTTAAACTCTAAAGAAATACGCTCAAGATTATAGAAGAAGAACTCTCTCTATAGTTTCTCTCTCTAGAGTTTCAGTGAATTCGTAAGAAATAATGAAGGAATGAGCTTCTATTTATAGAAGAATGAACTGCATAGTAACTAATTCATGAACGGTCCAGATTGATTTACTTTTAATCGGACGGTCCATATTTAAAGCAAAATCTTTTAAATAAAATATAATATATTCTATTTATAATCTAATAAAATGAATAACTTTATAAAAGTATTCTGTTTTATATCAAAAGATTTTACTATGCAAAATACTATGCAGGCACTATGCAACACTATGCATAATAAAAAATAATATATTCTATTTATAGTCTAATAAAATAAATAATTTTATAAAAGTATTCTGTTTTATTACATTAATAATACTAATAAAACAAAACTGAGTGACTTATCAAGTAAGCATCAATAATCAATACCGTGCGCTACTATGCAACCACGCATATTACTGTACTTTTAACACCGGGTGTTTCAACAGTTAACGGTAAAACTTTCGCCGTTATTTTTATAAAGTATTTTTGTCATTTTCTCAATCCGACAATAATTCCGATGTGGGGTCCACCAATGATTGTGCCGTTGTACGAGTATTCCCTGTTAAAACAAATATTTTCCGACCAATCAAATATTATATAACAACTTGCATACTTTTCAAAATTTATAAATACTACCCACAACTATAACACTATCTCAAATCCACACCATAATATAAAAAAAATTATTTCGAGAAAATTAAATCTTTATTCATAAAATCTGGGGTCTCACAATACTAGTAAGAATTACCACTTTGTTTTAGAATTCGAGTTAAGTGTTGTTTCTCATGATCTTTTATAACCTTGATCTTTTGATGGAAAAAGTGTTTCCTGAAATAAACGAGAGCAGATCATGTGTTCCCATTTTCTCTGTCTCCTTTGTGTCCTTCCACTTAAATGTTGACACCTAGCCTCTTACATAACATCAATTAATTCTAAAATTAAATAAGAAGTAAGTGTCAACATTTAAGTGGGGGACACAAGAGAGATAAAAAAAATAGGGACAGATGATATGCTCTCGAAATAAACTACCTTCATAATGAAGTTAGTGCAACAAATTTTAGGAAAGCTAGGTCAGCTAATTGTTTAACCAATTAATACTCTAAAATACAAAACCTAGCTAGCTAAAGTTATTCCACGTACTAGGATCCTCTCTATTTCAAATGAAATAGAGACTCTCCATTCTTTGTATATTCTTCATCATCATTTCTCTCTCTAGCTCTCATCATCATATATAATATCTGTTAGAATATAGGATCACACACACGCACACAAACGATAGAGAATTAAGAAAAACACAAGAGATTTATGTGGTTCCCGACCTTCGGCCCGAGATCCGCTAAGCTCCGCACTAGCTTTTTTTAGCGACTTTCATATTATAAGTCACAAGTTCCCAACAATATCACATTTCAACACATTTTAAATATGGACCATGAAATGAAAATTAACAAGTTGTTAAAATATGAGTCGGATCGGTCCATGGGGCGCCCATATTAAAGTGACCAACCAAGTTCAAATTAATGAATCTACTACTTGTTACTTATCTTCCTATTTTTAGGGCAGTTACATTTCCATTATTATCCGGATAATCATAAGATAGGAGTTCATATGTAATATGAAACATACTCATGGTGATTAATGAACTATAAGACGACATAAAATAGGGGACAAAATGTTATGCTTTTAAAGTTTTCATGATAGTCAATTAGTATGATTGAATTAGTGGTTATATTAATTTATCGTCAACAAGATCGTAATATATTTTAATCGTCGAGTCAAAATATGATCATGATATTTATAAAATGAATGTGATTTAACATCCATTAATATGGGTAAATTTATGTACACAAATTAAGTTAATTTTAATCAACTTTATTTATTTAGTTCAAAAAAACCGCTGTTATAGGCGACTGTGTACTACACAACTGTGTATATATATTTCTTCCTTTAATATATATATATATATATATATATATATATATACTAGCTGTGTCCCGTGTCTCCGACACTACATGGACGGTGAGATTTATTCCAAACTTTGAACGGTCCAGATGATTTATTAAAATGAGCGAAAAATTTAAAATCAATTGTATTTTGTTAGATAAATTTGGCTGCTGAAGATTTGGTTCCTTAAAATAGTCATTTATCAGCATTTCTTTCTTGTTTTTCTGATGCATGCTCCTTATTTTTGACTTCTGCTAGAGCCTTGATGTATCTGCAAACCAATAATTAATTAATTAAAAATTAAAAATCATGCTTACTTAAATCACAAACAATTCATTCTGTACTTCATGACTTCATGTTAATACTAAACGTTACAATTATTTTTTTTTATCAACGGCAATCATGCAAACGTATTAAGAACACATTGTTGGAAATGGACCAGCAGTAGTTGTTTTCCGTATGTAACAAAAACAATTAATAAAAAGTAATGAAAATAAAAGAAAAACAGATGGACCCATAAATTGAATTAATATGTTGATGGGAATTAATGTTTTGAAAAAATCATACTTCTTTTGGAGACTACATTTTTAGCAAACTTTTATTTGAATTCTTGAGAAAGGTGTGTAATTAAGGGTGGTCAATTGACAACTTTTAAACTTTTCTAATTTCCTATTAGTATATTGATATTTATTTAAATATATATTCGTTTAATTTCAAAACTAGAGTACATTTTAAAGTATAACTATATATTTTCAATAAATATTTAATTTTTCAAACATCCTGATAATTGATGAAACTGTAGTAGTAGAAGTATGATTATACTAATCTACCTAAAATATAAATAATAGTATATAAATAATATTTCACGTCACTTTAGAATATGAAAATATAAATGTTGATATAATTTTAAATCGGGCTAAAAATTAATAATGTATCTCTAATTTAGAAACAAATTAAATATGAGTATTAAAGTTCGTTAACTTAGCCTGTTATTTATTTTATCCATTCAAAGAACTTAAAAGTTGAATAGTACTTTGCTTTGTTTATATAATTACGAGATTTTTTGGTAAATTTCTTATATTAAGTTGATTAAGTTATATATTTTCATTTAACTTTTATTTTTATGAGTATTTTTAATAGTTGAAAATTGTCTACCCTTAAATTAAATTCCCACATCCGATATATTTGATCTGACAACATAAATATCATTGTTGCATGAACACATTGATATAATGTTGATGGGAAATATCTTTTTTACATAATCAAACTTCCATTAGAGACTGTTTTGAGCAAACTTTAAATGAATTCCTGAGAAAAGTTTATACCTTTTTCTTTTGTCTCCTCCTACATTTCTCAAATGAGAAGTTTCGAGGTTTCCTTCATTGTTCCCACCACATGTTACGTTAGTGAAGTCTTTTCTACTTTTCCTTGCTTTTAAAATGGAAGATGTTAAATATATATCAATAAAAAGAACATAATTATTTCAAACTAATCCCTATTTGCCACATGTACGTATTGTTGATAATTATTTACGTTAATATTAAAATTAAAATTTGTCTAAGAGGTAGTTTTAATTACTTACGTGAATTGAATATGAGAAATTTATTGTTTATGTTAGAATTAGAGGTCTTGTAGGACTAATTCTTTGTTTGTTTTGTTAAAATAATATCCTTTTTAATGAAAGTAGTCATGTTATATTAAACCATGCAAGTCATAATTTTATTTTTCAAAAATTAATTTCTTCCAAGTCATTTGCATAAAAATACCTATTGTAACATATACGGCAAGACTAATGGCTGAAGACAATAAAAGCGAATCAAATATATATATATATATATATATATATATATATATATATATATATATATATATATATATATATATATATAATAAAAATAATAATAAACGAGATGATCTTGACAACTAATCCCTATTTGACACATGTATAACATTTATACTTTTCTATAATATATATAATGTTATTTGGTTATCTTCATTTACACGTACGTGTGTAAGGGGGGAGAGAGAGAGATACAGAGAGAGAGAGATTATGTGTAGTGGAAGCAAATATCCTAGTTAGCTTGGTTACAAAACAAACCTTCTAGTTTTTCAGGCTCTCTATCATATCATACGTTAATAAATAAAATATGCATTTAATAATTACCTTGTGAGTGAAGATATACATGTAAAGGAAAAAGACAAGACCATGGAGTCAAAGACAAGACGACCACCTATCTCTCTCCAAACCGTTTTCACTTCGACCTATCAACCAACTCCTCTTTCTCTCTCTCTCCCTTTTTTAAATTTAAATTAGTTTAAATTGGACAATAATATTATATAAGTACGTTGTGATATAATTATATAATATTTATATAACAAAAATTATCCGAATACAAATTTTTGTTATACATAATGTAACAACTTATTTCTGTAGGCCGTTCATTCAAATAATAAGAGTCCATTTTAAATAGTTTGGGATCAAAATCCCTCATTTTCTCTTTTTATCTCTCTCCTTTTTTCACTATTTCTCTCTCTTTCTCTCTCCCCATTTGTAAGCAAACCCCACAACCATCTTTTTCATCATGATTTTAGTTTCCAGTACTCCATGAAGCCCCCCCCCCCCCTCGCCTTCTCTCTCTCTCTCATGTCTATAAAATTAGCACTGCATTACATCAAAACAGTTGGGAGAGAAAAAGGCCTTGGAGGGATCCTATATCCATCCATAGATCATATCAAAAGGCCAAATAGCTAGCTTAAAATGAGAAAGCCAGATCAATGTATGAAGAATGATAAGAATAAAAATGTGGGAAGTAATAATGGGACAGTTATGAAGCTTAGGAAAGGATTATGGTCACCAGAAGAAGATGAGAAGCTGATGAAGTATATGCTCACCAATGGACAAGGCTGCTGGAGTGATGTAGCCAGAAATGCTGGCTTGCAAAGGTGTGGCAAGAGCTGTCGCCTTCGCTGGATTAACTACTTGAGGCCTGACCTCAAACGAGGAGCATTTTCTCCTCAAGAAGAGGATCTCATCGTCCATCTTCATTCTCTTCTTGGCAACAGGTTATCTCTCTCCCCCTGTATGACCCAAAATGAGTGCCTCTTTTAACTTTTTTTTAGGTGCAGCTAATATTCATAGAGCAAATATTATATTGCCAAAGTAATAATAAATGTTGTTTAAAGTGATAAATATTGCGAGAACAACTGTAAAAGTATGTTAAATATATATTTTCTCTAACAATATTATTTTTACTCTGTCAATATTAACGAACTTTAGTCGTATGAAATATTGTTATAGAACTACCTTGACATAAATACGGTCAAAATGTTAATAATATTGAATCATCGATGAAGAAAATGATATCCAAATGATCTCTCTGGGAAAACCCTTAATATCATGTCTTCTCTTTGTTTAATTGTGCTAGGTGATCTTTCTTTAACTAGCTAGTAGTGTATATATAGTCTTGCTTTTCAAAAAATTCATTGACACCATTTGATGGTAATATAATTGTTTGACATACACAATATATTTCTCTGTAAAGCTAGTTTTTCAAAAAAGTAAATTTTTATTTGTGTCGTAAATGTTACACAACCTCAAGAATAAGCAGTTATTTTTCTTCTTCTTCTTTTATAATTAATTCTTTTATAAGAATATAATAAGATATATATATATATATATATATATATATATATGTACACCCACCCACATACATGCATGTGGTTGTATATAATCTGTATTGTCTACCTGTTTATCTACACCTACTTTATTCCTCCAACCTAAATATCAAATCATTGTTTTATAGAAGCGCGTGTTTTCTTAATGATGATATTTGCAATTTAATCTTTGCATTTTTGACCAAAACGGATATAAAATAACAATAATTCACAGCTTAAGATAATTCATAACAATAATTGAACGTTGAAAGTTGATTTGACAAAATTCAAAGTAATCAATGTCATAAAATTGTATATTGGTGCAGATGTTTGATGTTTCTGTTAACTTTTTAAGTTTTGTTTTGCATGATTGAAATAATTCACCACATTGTCTGATCTCTAATTCTTTACGTAAATTAATGTATATTGGTTGTAAATATATTACATGCAAAAGGAAGGCTTAAAAGAAAGGGATCCGGTTAGCATGAAATTTATATTTTAGTAATTTGGTCAATTGACTAATAGAATACTGACACATATAGAGCTTCGTCTTCGTGTCAGCAATCTATTGGTTAATTAACCAACTTACCCAAAAATAAACTTCATAATAACCACTTCCAAAAGAAAGATAAAGCCATCAAATTTTATCTATATATATATATATATATATATATATATATATATATATATATATAAGGACTGATCGTCTATCCGTTGATTAAACAATTCGATCAACGAATGGACGGTCACGATGTATTTTAAAGATAATCGTATCCTTACAATGTTAACTATCCGCCCCCTATATATATATACACACATATATATGTATGTTTGTGTGTATGTGTGTGTTTAATAAATATTATCCTACTTGAAGTCCTTAGGAAATAAGACTGGGAAAAAGACATGAGAAATCATCAATTATGGTATGTCTACACCTACCCTTTGAGTTGAAGATACTCTAAAGTCCATATCAATTGTTGTTTTGAAAATCAAGCTTCCCATGCAGATCATGCATTTCATTAGCTAGATAACGTAAAAACATCTTCTACAATAATACACCTAACTTAACTTTAACTGATGTTAATTTGTTGATTTGATTTTTATATATTTCCCTTAATTTCTCCTTTTGAAGGTGGTCTCAAATTGCAGCACGCTTACCGGGGCGTACCGACAATGAAATCAAGAATTTTTGGAATTCAACAATAAAAAAGAGGCTCAAAAATTCATCCTCCACGCCCTCACCAAACACAAGTGATTCATCTTCGGAGCCTAAAGATCATGCAGCCATAGGAGGGATTTTTTCCATGAAAGAACATAACATTATGTCCATGTACATGGATTCATCTTCGCCATCATCGCCTTTTTTCGTGCCAAACATGGCTCTAAATCACATCATTGATCCGGCATTGGCCTCGATGATCGATAACGGCCTAAACGTATCGGGTGAAAATAGGTCATACTATGTCCCACAGAGCTCGACACAAGCTGGAATAAGTGGTAATGGGATTTTTGGTGGAAATATTGGGGTGGAAGGAGATATATTTGTTCCTCCTTTAGAGAGCATTAGCATTGAAGAAAATGTGAAAATTGAGAATTTCGAAAATTCCTCAATTAGGGCACCTAATAATTCCCTATATAGTAACAATTTAAGCCACTTGAATAATAGTAAAGTGGAAACAGTGGAAGGGTATGAAAATTATTGGGAAGGAGATGACTTAAGAGTTGGGGAATGGGACTTGGAAGAATTGATGAGAGATGTTTCTTTCCTTCCTTCCCTTGACTTCCAAGTACAATAAACCATTTTCCTCAATTACCCCCACCCCCCACCCCCTCCCCAAAAAAAATCCTTTTCTTTTTTTGTACTTTCCCTCTTTATTTCCTTTTCCTTTCAAAATTTTCCTTTCCTTTTTTAGAAACTCCAAAATTCGATTCATACCCTATTATAGCTTCAAGAAAGAAACTGTTGGAATCAGAAGGTAGATGATATATATTAATGAAGATTCTGAAATAAGGGTCACTGTCAAAAGTAGGTATATATATATATATATATATATAGTGTGGCCATGCAATGTAATTCTTGTATAGATGCATGAATTAATTTTCTATACGTACGTACCTTGTCATGTTCTTCAGACAATGATACAATTTGGTCATAATTTCTCAATTGATTCCGGCTGATTGTAATAATCCTTTTATATACCTGTCAAGAGATGTGAATAGTCATAAAAGTAGAGGAAATATTGTAGTTAATTAATTATCATGGGGTCTTTTTACAAAAGATTGTGTTGTTGAAAATCTGTTATTAGGTGAAGATAAGTTTTTGTGCTAAACTGATGAATATACTTGTATAATTCTAGATCTCTCTCCTCCTTTTCACTTCTCTCTTCTTCTCTCTGTACAGTTGATCATAAATCCTTCTCAAAGGTTGTTGATATGCATGCTCTATAGCTGCACATATTTATATATATGATCCTGATTCTAAGACACTTTATTGGACAATTCTATAGAAACCAGTAGCATTGATATAGCTTACAATTATGTATTACTTGTATAATTTAAATAACAGAAATGTAACATCTTAATTATACCAATTTATTATTTTTTTATAAAATTTTCCAAATCTCTCTCTCAATATATCACATTCATCCATGTCATAATGATTTAACTACCAAAACTTTAAAATGTATATGCATTAATTTGTCTCCCATTTATTTGTGATAATTTAATAATCACTTTGACATTTGGGTGTAAACTATATATAAGTTATAGGGTTTGTAAACATCAATATCCCTCTTAAATTATGTATCACATGGCTTCATAACTTGAATTTGGGCACAAATTCTAAAACATTCACAACATATATATTTAGAGAAAATATTTAAAATATAATTTTTTTAAAATATTCTTTATAAATATATATTTGTTTATTTTGGAAAAATATTTATAAAATTATTATATCTAAATTATCTTAATCCAAGACTTCTGGATTAGATATTACAGTAAAAAAAAATTGCAGTTGGAAGAGTAAAAAAGAAAATAAGAAAAACCACATTGCATTGAGAATTTTGAACCATGACAAAAAATAATAATAAATAAATAAATAAAATTGTGGTCAAATTAGTATAATTAAAGTGATCATCCTCCTTCAAGAGGAAATCAATTAAGATTAATAGTGTGGTAGATCTTGTAATGGGGAATAATTAGTTAGGTCATTAGCCCACCCGGACATTAAGATTGATTGAAGGGTACAAAGTCAGCTTCCTTTCATTATGATTATGTGTTCAGTAATCATTACTATTAGTAGATATTAGTAAAAGTGGCGCACACGTTAATTTGTGTTGCATTTCTTCTATTAAATTATGTAGTTGAAAAAGATTTGGCAAAAATTACTTTTATACCATGGTGGTAGTGTTTTAAGTAATTAACCACTGCGTTTTTAAAATATTTAATTAGCCCACTGTATTTTTAAAAAATATTCAATCAACTCATTCCGTCCAATTTCTTGGACGGACGTCAAATAATTACACACGTGGCATTGGAAAAAAATAATCAAAAATCATTATTTCTTACGTGACAAGCCAGTCAGTCAAATTTTTAATACTATTGAGCCACTGCACTTTAAAAAAATACAATTGGACCACTGTGGTTTTAAAAATATTTTTATGTTTTATTTTCTATCTTTTTCTTTACCTAAATATTTATAATATGTATAATATTAATAAAAATTAATATTATAATATTTATAATATGTATGTTTTATTTTAAAAATAAAAATAAAAATAAAAATACTTTTATGTTTTCAAATACTTATAAAATTTTTAAAAATAAAAATATTTTATGTTTTTTTTTACCTAAATATTTATAATATGTATAATATTAATACAAATTAATATTATAATATTTATAATATGTATGTTTTATACAATCAATACCTCATTAATTTTTTCTTTTCGTTTCTTTTAATTATTTTAATTCTAAATAATACAAATAATCAAAATATTCAGAAATTTTAATTATTTAGAACAAAACATTCAAATTTTTAATGAATTTTCTTTATAATTTTTTTTCTCAAACAAAAATAAAATAATAAAATCATTGTGGTAAAAAAAATTAAATCATTTTATCTTTTCCTTTCTTTTAATAATTATTTTTATTTTAAAAATTAATTCCAAATAATACAAACAATATATCAAAATTTTGTATCAATGAGATCTATTACAACATTACATTAATTTCAACAAAAAAACAAAAATAAAAAATTATTAATTATGTGACAAAAAAATAATTAAAATAAATATTTTAATTCATTTTCTTTATTTGTATTCTTTTCCTTTATCTCTTTTCCTTTCTTTTAATTATTTTAATTCTAAATAATACAAATAATCAAAATATTCATCTCCCAAGATTCAATCATTCCCCATTTTTTTCGGCCAAAATCAAGCCTGTAAACATAGAATTTACAGAAGCTCTCTTTCATCCAGAAGCTCTCCTTCAGTCACAACCTCACCATCCTTCCCTAACAAATTCTCTGATTTGACGATGTTGGACATGGATTTACTGATGTTGGTCTCACACTTTCTTGCTTGGCATTGGAGGCTCTTGGCTGTGAACTTGAGCTCCATAATCTGGTTCATCAGCTTCTCCGTGTTCCCTTTTTGCTTTAATTTTGATTTCTATACTTCTGATTCTTCTTCTTGTCTCCACAACACTCTGATTTGGTTTCTCATTTTTTTTATTTCGAGTCTGATTAGCCAAATAAGCGAACAGATCTGCTTGATTTTTGACTTTCTTTTCTGAAATTAATAACATGTTGTAAATATAAATTTTTTGATATATTATTTGTATTATTTAGAATTAAAATAAGAGAGTTATGACATTTGACCCTTTTAGAATGTGCACGGGTCGGGTTGACCTGACTTAGGAAGAAGATGAGCCACATCAGCATTTACGTGTCATTTTTTATTTTTATTTTTCTTTTGAACTGTCACGTGTGTAATTATTTGACGTCCGTCCAAGAAATTGGACGGAATGGGTTGATTGAACATTTTTAAAAAGTACAGTGGGCTAATTAAATATTTTAAAAGTACAGTGACTAATTGCTTAAAACATTACAACCATAGTGATTTTTGCCAAAAAAATTTGGACAAGTGAGATCAACATTTTTCTTACTTTATGATCTATTGAAATAACTATAAGAATACCGAGATATGAACTAGATTCTTGTCCTCATAAAGTGAATGCTACTTTTTTGCCTATATAAAATTCAGACTGTTGGTACATGATTTCATGGTCCGGTTGATTCAGTAGGATCAATTTTACGTAACGGAGGAGGTTTGACACTTTAAGAAATTTATATTCTCATTATCGATTTGTGATTCTTTTTTCTAAATTAACTTTCTATTTTTATGAAAACAGTTTGGATTGACTTCGACATCTTTGATGAAATTGATTTTTCACCATACATGGTAATTGATATAATAAGGAATCATATTTCTATCCGAGGACAGGCGTGATGAGGTGGTTTGCCCTACTTCACAGGTAATGACACATTATCTATCACAAGCACTAAAGCATTAACGTGCCACAATTGTTAACCTTTTTTCTAGTTTATAATTATTCTCACATTGGAACTATCCCTGGACGACTCCGACTGCCAGACTCCTCAGTTTGTTTTCACATTTTATGTGCAGGATTTAACTCGTTGTTTGGTGATTGGGCAACTGGACGGATCATGGCGCTAACATTAGCGCTAGGAGGGCATCTTTAGTGCTAATTTTTTCAATCACCTACTGATTGAATGCAAAACATGACGAGTAAAGGAAAAGCAGTTTCTAAGCAAGAGAGATCCTTAGTCAATTCATCGGTACAACCAAGAGGGTCAATCAAGGATAGGCTTGGCCCTAATAACGTCCTTGTAGATCTGACGTATGATCAGATGGGACGCGAATTGTTCTCTGCAAGTCAGGGGACTCCTAATTCCCGAAGTCGTGTCGTAAACAGTCAGTCCCGGACGCGTACACATCAGGAACATGATGGATAGGACCAACGAGAGTTTATTCGGGCACGAGAAATTCAACAAACCAAAGATGTTATTGAGGCTCTGCGCCTCCAACAAAAGGAGTTAGATGCGCAATTGGCTATATTGGAAGGGGAAGAAGAGATCTCCTCGAGTCGACACCGCTATCGGGAGACCACGTCACAAGGCAGATCCAAGACATATCGTTCGAAAGCCTCTCGAGAAGGGAGGAGCAAGTGCATATCACATTCTAGGGATACTAGTGAGGGCAATCAAGATCCGGATGATGGCAACGAAGAGCCTCTCCGGAGTATGTAAGGGATCGACATAAGTCATCTCCCCTGAAGGAAATAATTAACCCCCTTGCACTAATGCTTGCAGAAGTGGAACAAAAATTGGCAGCGATGACCCTGGTAAACGAGTCTCTAGTTGACCTAATGTCACCCTTTACTCCTAAAATTGATCGGGTTTGGGTTGATTCGGTCAATAAGATGTCGCATATGGAAAGTTACGACGACACCAACGACCCTTATGACCATACGCATGCATACGACCGTCTTATGCGTTATTATGATCACTTTGATGTTGTTAAGTGCTACATGTTTGTTACGACCATGAAACAAGGAGCTCGGCTGTAGATGACATCACTACCCCCGAACTCCATTAGGTCATGAAAGGAGTTGTGCGATAAGTTCCATGACCGCTTCGGGAGTAATAAGAGGAGAGGAAAATTGACGACTTTCTTCTTGTAGATTAAACAACAGCAGAATAAGAGTTTGAGTCATTACTTAAAGGGGTTTAGGAAGGTCGTTGGCATGGTGACCGATCTCAACGCCCCACGGACCCTTAAATTCTTCACTATTGGGTTGGACGTGGTAAAGTTAAAGAAGTTGATGAAGGACATCATGTTTAATCCTCTGAAAGGATGCTTAGTTTAGAATTAAAAATCACACCAGAATCAAAAAATTCTTCTTTTATAATATTGAGCATATTTCTTTTGAGTTAAGGAAGCTTTGAGTGTAGAAAACAGTATAAGTTTTCTTTAAGAATATCTCCGCCTTACCTGTCAGAAGTACTCTCCTTTTAAGGTAAGAGATATTATTTTTGTTCAATATTCATAAGAAATAATATTTTCTTCCATACTTTATAGTATGTAAGTAATATTATTTCGTTTCAGATTCCTAATTCTACACTCATTTTTTTATACAACAATTTACATTAAAATATATTTATAACAATGAAAATATTAAATTGTTATATATACACGATGTTTAACTTGCGTGCTTTCTTGAGGAGGACGGATCTGTATGAGAATGCGATCATCTGGATTAGACGGGGCCTTCGGTACATGATTAGGGCTCCGACCCAACCCGTGCTTTCGTGTTGCTGGTTCAAAAGACATCTATAAATAAAAAATTTAGGATGTTAGTATGAGTTATAAATGAAAGGTACATAAACATGTCAATGATATAGAGAACATGTATATATGTAATTGTATGTAATACAATTAAAACTAAACATACATTTTATAGAAAATGACAAAATAGTTAACTACGACAACTATAAATGAAAGGTACATAAACATGTGAAGGATATAGAGAACATTCCTATATGTAATTCATTGTAATATAATTAAAACTAAACATACATTTTAATGAAAATTGTTGTCTGAGTCAGAATCATTTTGTACAAGTATCGGAGATTCATATAACCATCTTCTTCTTCAGATTCTGTGTTAGTGTCAGTCAATAACTCTTCCTCAGTATCACTGTCATCTAGCACAATAACTGTCTCGGGATCCAATTCATCAGGTTCATCTCCACCTTCTAACTGGATTAATTCATTGTTGTCCTCTATATTTATTATAGGAGGTCTATGAATCATCTCCTCTTGGTAGAAATCCTCGTCTATTACTTGGACACGACTGCGCGCGGGAGTATGATTTACAACTTGTCAATCTGTAGGCGATCTATCCATTTTCCTAACAAGACTAGGAGTGTAGTATACTTGAACTGTTTGAGTTGGTAAAACAAACGGTTCGTTAGAGTACGCAGACCTATGTAGGTCAATATCGATGATTCCATGTCTGTTAACACGTATCCTTTTTTCTGAATCAAACCAACGACACTTGAACAAGTTAATATGACCCCCATACGTGCCCTTGTACGACAACTCTACGATTTCCTCCAACTCCACATAAAAGGCACGACCAAGCTCATTGTAACAATCTCCTTGGACACACACTCTAGAGTTCGTTGTTCTTTTACCGCGCCCATATGTCTTTTTATGAAATTCACAACCATTTATTTTATAACCATTGCGGCTGACTTGGTCCCTATCTGGTCCCATAGCTAGGACTTGTACATTAGCTGAAATCGTTGATCCCTCAATCAAAGCCTACAACAACTCCATCTTATTAAATGAATTCATAGTTAATATGGAGTGTGTGTGTGTATATATATATATATATATATATATATATATATATATATATATCGTGTTTAAGAAATTGAACTTATTTTGGCCTTTAGCCAAAGTGCAAATTTTTTATCACGATTGATTTGAATATTTTTATCAGTTATGCCGGGATGCTTCACTTTTAACTCGTCATCGTATAATCTATACAATGTTATAAACATTAACATATATATTGGAATAAATTTTAAACTTAAGAGATAAATTATCAAGTTTACATGTGTACATCCACTACAAGAAAAAGGCGTATCAGTGACCGTCTATCAGTGACCGTGTGTGGTCGCTTATAGTCGTCGAACAAAATCTGGTCGTTGGGATGCACATCAGCGACCACTACTAGCGACCGACCTATCGGCGACCGATATGAGCGACCGAGATGACAAATGCAATCGCTAAGTTGAGTCAGTATGGTCTAGGGCCAAATCTGACATGGTCTACGTGTCAACGACCGCATGCGGTCGCGGATACCCTCAAATGTTTAACCGTCGCTAATAACTATCAGCGACCGCATGCGGTCGCTGATCTGCAAAAAATGAAAAACAGATTTTTGCTGTTTTGCAAAATAACCAAAAACCTGTACCTGTTTTGTACCTGCTTTACCCCAACACACATACACAACAATATAAACAGCATTCACAATAATATAAACATCCATCGTCCACCGACACATACACAAAACTAGTATATAAACCTTTAAAAAAAAATGAATTGAATAAATATAAACAAATCTAATATTGTTTAAGTAACATACATCACTGTTTTGCAGAATGAATATACAAGTACAAAACAACACTAAAGCAGGTACGTCAAGCATCATCGCCTCCTTGATCACCCTATAATTAACAAAATAATAAAACAAGTTACAAATATAGTAACTATGTTGATACTGGTATATATTACGACAATATATACAACAAATTGATTTTATACCTCGTCGACATCCCCATGCTATCATGTTGCTACCGTCGCTACTGCTTCAGCTAACTCATCAAGACTCAGAGCCCCCAGATGCCCGCCTAGTATCTTCTGAAGATCTCAATCTCGACATATAGCTTTCACACAGTCAGCCGGAGTATGAACAGCTGGATGACTCGATGACTGTGAAGATTGGGTAAAAGAGCAGCCTGAGCCACTGAAGGATGGGCGTCGTCGTTGTCCTTGACCTTTAATGTAGTTTTTCTTCACAACAGACGCCCTCTCCCACAACTCTTGATCAATAGACGGACGTGGAGTGCCTTCAGGATAACGCTCATTCAATAAACGTTTATAAGTATCATGTCATCATGTTAACAATTAAATAGTTAAAAATAAATTATGTAAACATTGATAAACAAGATCAAGTTGTTAAAACTTATTACCGCTATCTGGATAGCATCAAGCAGACCATCACGGGTGACCACGTACACATCCAGCCAATGGATAAGCTGACCTTGAGACTAAGACTCCTATACAAAAAATAGCACAATATTACTAAGTAAAAATGTGATATATTTTCTACAATTCATGATTATAAACATATTAAAACTTGTAAATACGTACCCTGGTAGTTATATGCTGCAACTGTGAAATACTATCGCCCTTGTATCGTAAACGGTATACTTGATTTTTTTTGTAGTCACACCCTCTTTATTAGGCCTAAACCGATCATGACTGCAAAATGTACACCTTGTCAACTGTTCATTTTCCTTATAAAACAACATGCAATCGTTGGGACATACATCAATCTTTTTGTATCCAAGACCCAACTTCTTCACCATTTTCTTACAAAAGTAATAGTTACCAGGTAATTTCTCACCGTCAGGCAACATACTCTTAATGGCCTTCAAGAGCGACTCAAAACACTCATGGCTCATGTTGTGATCAGTCTTGATGATAAGTAATGTCGCCACTGCAGACAATGTCGTGTGTTTGGTGCAACCATGCCACAATGGCTCGCTACCCTCGTCTAAAAACTTAAAGAAGTCTTTGGCATCAGAATTCATAGGTTGCTCTCTACCTTTTTCCCGATCAAAATCTGGCCCAATATCATGAACCATTTCATTCATACGATGAGTACTACTGCCCGAATTGTGTACTTCTGTGATGCCACCATCTCTTCTCTGCCCAAGTGCCCACTAGTATTCTTCGTAATTTCTCATGAACCTAGAAACGAGTAAATGATAGTTTATCACGTCTCTATCCATATAATTTATATTCTTACACTTCAAATATGGACATCGTATCTGATACTGACCATTCATACATTCCGGGTGACTATACGTATAATCCAAAAAAACTTAGCAACCAGCTCTAAATTCAGCTGTAACACCTATCTGGGCACTTGACTTTCGTCGTGCCATCCAACTACGGTCTGAATAGAGGTCCATGATACCACGGTACCTACTACAGACAACATTATAAATGTTAACATATGACTTGAGCATACATACTTGTAAGCATATGATTAACATTTAAGCATACTTGTAAGCATATGACTTGAGCTCGTTTGTAACCATATGACTTGAGCATACTAGCTAGTAAGCATATAACTTGAGCATACTTGTAAGCATATGATTAACATTTAAGCATAGTAGTAAGGATATAACTTGTAAGCATATGACTTGAGCATACTAGCTAACTAACTATTGAGGACATCTAAATTCGAGTAGCAAGCACATAAAGAGCCCGTTAATATTATAAATGTTCGCAAATACCCGACCAACAAAATTTTTTTACCAGAGTCTCCCCTATAATATGGACTAGCCACATGCACGACGGCATGCATATATGGTCATTTCTAGGCACCCAAGACACAAACCAAGAGAAATATACAAATTTCCAATACAATAAGACCAAAATAATAATGAATAAATACAAATTAAAGTAATAAAAAGTTCAGGAGTGATTTGACTTTATATTATTTCGTTTGAGTTGAGGTCACGCATCCTTGTCAGATGTGCTTTAGTCCTGGCTTTGTTGTTTTCTACTTTCCATGAGTTTTATTATTTTAATGATGTTATATTATTTTCTACTTTCCATGAGTTTTATTGCACAGATTTTGAGTGGTCATTAAGATTTCCATTCAGAAGTCCTTTTATGGATCACTTGGAGGTGAAGAGTGCCTTAGTGACTCCAGATATTCATATTCAAGTGGAAAATCAAAGAGAAGGGGTTATTTTAAAATTTTGTTCATAACTCCATTCCATTAGTTTGAAGGCGGCTAACATGTTTTAAGATTATACCCAAAATAGTCCCTTTCTATAATATTTTATGTTTTGGGATATTAACAACTTGGTTGAGCAATTTATAGTTTCTATAACATATTGTAGCTTTATTCTTGTATACATAAGTTTGTGAAATAAATCGTGCAATTTCACCATCAAATGTTTAGCCTTATTCTTGTAGCTTTATTCTAGTGCAATATTATAGCTTTATTCTTGTATACATAGCCTTTTTTAGTTGGATGACGAGTTCAGGTATGAAAACATTGATCAATCCTATAAAATGATATACATTAGATTAGCTTAGATTAATTGAGTTGGTTGGATATGCATGTTAATATTGTAATTTGAACAAACTAGCTTAATATTGCCCATGCCGACAACCAAGCTTGGCTTGCCCCGTGAGGCTTGGCTAAGCTTGGCTTGGCCTCATGTGGCCTCGCGGCCCCAAGCCCAGCCCATCAGCTCCAACAGTCCCTTAATATTTTCTTAATATTTTGATATTAACAATGTACTATTACTATATATATATGTGTGTGTGGATATCCAACTCATTTGCAATGAATAGTAACACAACAAATCAAAGGATTCCAAATGGTGGCCAATTCAGTTGTTCACAAATGGTTTTGATACATTTTTAGAAACTATATACACAATGTAGGCCACATTAACTTCAAAGTTGGACATTGAAATGGAGTACACATATCAGACAAGTCAATAATCCATTCAAACCAAAGAAAAATCACACCTCAATACACTATGTGCAGGTCAGCAAATAAAAGGGTTATGCAATATTGGCCTCAATCAGATACAAATTACACAACTAAACAAAACCCAATTAGAATGTAAATGAATTTGACAATAAATCAATCAAGAAGGTTAATGGGTTAATGTCCTGGTAACATCCAGTATTTTGTTCAATTACCGAAGTTAAAGTACGACTCCCCAAGAATTTTACAACAATTAAGCTAATAAAAAAGGGAAAGAATACCTCAGATAGCAAGATTGACAGTCAAGAGGAGAGGCGGTGGCGGAGTGAGCAAAGCGGTGGCGGAGTGAGGCGGTGGCGGTGGCTGGCTTCTCCTTCTTCTTCTCCCCCTTTCTCCCTCTTCTCTCTATTCTGCTCCCTCTTTTTTTTTCTTCGTCTGTGTCGAGCGAATGACTGAAACTGGTAAATGTTAATATGATCAGCGACCGCATGCGGTCGCTAATTTTTAATGACGTGGACACATCAGCGACCGCCTAGCGGTCGTTGATAGAGATTGGTCGCACAAAACAAACGTGCCAACATTTGGCACCAATTTTTTGGGCAGGAAAATCAATCCAGCGACCGCATGCGGTCGCTGATAGAGATTAGCGACTAGAAGCAATTACGGTCACAGATGTCAGTCGCTATTATTGATATCAGCGACCGAAAAGGGCAATCGCTGAAAGGTTTGGTCGCACATAGAGATTTTTCTTGTAGTGCTCACAAATTCGTCAATCTCCTCGCAATTGAGAAGAATGTAAGTATGTGCATCATGTAATTCTTGCTCAAAGAGGAATATGCGCTTCCCTTTTCCATAAGCGCGACCCGATAGACCAAATACAGAGAGCCGACCATTTAGTTCAACATTGCCCCCATCATCATGTCTCGATCGATACTCGATTGACCTTTGTCAAGACTTCGTCCGAAAAATATTCTGAGACAAACGTAGATATCTCATCGAAACTGTATGCCTCACATATCGACCCCTCGACATACTATTTTTCACCTTCCTCTTAAGGTTTCCCATCACCCTCTCGAAGGAGTACATCCATCTATATTAAACTGGGCCCCCAACACGAGCTTCATAGGGAAGATGGATTTGCAAATGCTCCATGGAGTCAAAAAAACCATGTGGGAATATATTTTTTTCAGTTTACACGTGATCTCGGCAGAGTCTCCCCTATAATATGGACTATCCACATGCACGAGTGCATGCTCTACAACTCCATTAAGTCCCCTTATAACACCACAACCCACTTATCTCCTTGTGCCTAAGGCAAGCAATAATAGTAAATAACTTAACAAGAGTTGGGCATAACAGTTAACATAGCAACAAAATCCATGTAGCAGTCAAATAACATAACAAGAATCATGTATAGTTATTAGTCTTGAAGACCACTATTTACATAATTTACCAAATTTGTTTTTCTTTCATTTCACGTTACTATATAACAAATCAATGTTGTTGCTTCTACTGTTTTAGCTATCACTGATTTTTTTAATCTACATAAACAAAGTTTACAATTAAACATCCTTCTACTTATCATATAGTAGCCAACACTATTCAAGACTTTCAAGTATGCATTTTATCGAACATGTTGTGTGCAGCCCTCATTCATACATATGGTACATATGCTTTTAGCTCCTTGGCCCCAGCCTTATGGGTTTAAAACAAGAAGACTCACAGTCACATTAAAACATTAACAGTCCTGCATCAAGCAATTTATTACTTACATAGCATATTTTTAGTTACTTTATACATTCTTGTTTTTAAACAAACTCAGCTGGGCTTAATTCAACAATTTAGTGCAATACAACAATAGCATAGCAGTCACTTACTTCCTACAGCAGTAACATAACAACTCAAACATTTTAATACATTTTAACATAGCAACTCAAACATTTCAAACATCCATCGAGGGGAAAGAAACAAAATAGGAATTAAAGAAACAAAATTATGAAGGGTGCTCTTTTTATTGTTTGACATGGAATGGTGGGATCAGGATGGAAGCTCGCTCAATTTACATATTATTATTACCTCTATCTCCCTAAAATATATTTTTTTGTTTCATATATACTACTAATTAGTATTTCCAGTTAAAGTAACGATGACATGATATTGAAATCGTGATGATAAATTTGAAATACTTACATTTAATATTATCAATTTATCCATAACAAATGATATTGAAATCGTGATGATAAATTTGAAATACTTACATTTAATATTATCAATTTATCCATAACAAATGGCTTCTTTTTAAAAAAATAATAATAATTATAACAATGAGTGTACCACCTATTGCTAATATATATTGAATATATTAATTCACCAAAGGATCTTATAAAAAAACAACTAAAATAGGTTCATTTTTAAAAACAACAACAACAATAATAATAATAATAATAATAATAATAATAATAATAATAATAATAATAATAATATAGACTGCTTAGATTGGAAAAATTACAGCAATAATCATTTCAAACATCCATTGCAACAAAGAATATAAGCAAATCAAACAAACAAAATAGGAATTAAATGATATGGCCATATATGTGCCCAAATCCATTGAGGGGAAAGAAAAGTTAACATATTGTGTCGGCAGTGGTACGATGTTTAGTCGGCCGGCGATTGGTGGTGAAGGCGCAATATCCCCCCTACTCCCTTCTCCCTCGTCTGCGTTTCTCCCTCTCTCTTTCTTCTCGATTGATTCGTGCGAATGCCTGAATCTGATTAAGGTTATAAGAATCAGCAACCGCACGCGGTCGCTAGTTTTTAATGATGTGGACATGTCAGCGATCGCTAGCGGTCGCTGATATAGATTGGTCGCCGTGCCAAAGTTTCGCACCAAATTTTGGGAGGGAAATTCCTCTGATCAGCGACCGTATCAGCGACTGCATACGGTCGCTGATATATACTAGCGACTAGAATCCTTCACGGTCGCAGATAGCGGTCACTATTACTATTATCAGCGACCGGATAGGGCGGTCGTTGATATTATTGGTCGCAAATGGCCCTTTTTCTTGTAGTGTATGTAATATATCCAACAAATTTGCCCTAAAGAATAAATCGAGTTTCTTTAAGCGGATTTAGGTGAAAATTGGAATTGGGGTTGGGGTTGGATTTGGGGTTGGGGTTAGGGTTGGGAGGGAACAAAATTGACACCAATTCGTCTCTTTAATGATCCAATTGATGAAAAATGAATTCTACGAACGACGTTGACATTCGATGACAATTTGAAAGGACAAAACTTACATTAAATTAATTTCTTGATTATAAATATGGTGGTATTATTGAATTCACTGTCAAATGTGTTATTAGATTATCATACTAGGAAATATAATTTAATCTCAAACTCTATTTGGAAATGTTACAATGGCAATAGAACAGTGACTCAGTCCAGGCTATAATGGTTGTAGTCTATAGAATAGTGCCTTTACTGAGGCTAGCAAAGAATGACCATTTGAACTAGAGTTTGTTATTATGTTATTGTGGTTAGTTAAATGTCTCTTCTTGATCAATTCCATCTTTTATTTTTATTTTTATCTTCTTTTATCCATGTCTGTTCAATACTTTAAATTATAATTCATAATGAATTCTCTTCGGACAGTACTTGGCAGTTGGAAATTATTTAAAAAGGAGTAATATTTTCACATGTAATTTTGATATTTTTCATATGATCTTCTCTCACGAGAAGATAGTAGGGTGAGTCTCACCTTTATGTGAGAGGAGCACATGTGGAAATATCAAAATTACATGTGGAAATATCATTTCCATGTATATATTGAACTTACGTTATAGAAATTGTTAAATCCACGACACATTTTGTTATTTTTACAAAAAAAGTGTCGGTGTAGATGTAGCGACGGTGAAAACCGTTGTTATAGGATCTATAGCGACATTTTTATTATAAAAATAATAATTTTTATTATGAATTTAATAATTTCCTAAATATATTAATGTACTGAACCCTTAGTTTGTTCATTTTCCTTATTTATTTTGAGTGTGTTGTACCATGTTCATTTCCATGGGGTTGTTCCCTTATTAATGGAAACTCTGTTAGCTGGATGAGAATGGGAGTTTAAATAGACCTGATGGGCTAGTATTAGGGTAGTTGAAGCCATCAATATACATGGACTAGTATTTGGGTGGTTGAAGCCATCAATATACATGCACAAGAATTAGTACACTTCCGATGATCCCTCATTGTCCAATTTCATGTGTCTTGTATGATTAAAGACCACTAAGAAAGTGACACACTAATAGAGAGAGGAAACCCACCTTTCATAAATACATACATATTGAAAAATTGAAAGAAACCTACCCCTATTGCACCTAGTCACGAGTGTCACATAAAGAGAGATAATTAAGCAAATTTTATTTACCCTTATTTTAGGTTTGATTTCATATATATTTGTAAAGGAGAAAGAATTGCAACTCTATTTTATCTACTCTAGAGTACTAGTAACATTTGAAAGAGAAATTAACACGTAAATAACATTTTCTTATTATATATAGAGAATCAATTACTTTTAGTTGTGAAATTTAATGATAGTTTCACAGGATGATATTAAGACCCATTTATAATTTATGTTAAGAAGATCAGTTTGTGTAACCATCATTTTTATTTGAGGAAATATTAATTTTTTATTTATTTTTGGGTAAAAACTAAAGAAATTTATTATGGAAAATACCCCCATAGACTGTATACATTACTTTCAAAACAAATTGATTATTTAAACATGTCATAATTGGATCATTTTTACTTAAAAAATTTTCAATTATCTCTAGCTATACCTTGGGTTTGGTTCCATATTCTTGTCTTCGTCTTTTTTTTTTTTGTTGGTTTTATTATGTTGAAAATATCACCATTAGAGTATATATTTCCTCAATCTTTTTTCTTATAATTCGATATGAGACTTTATTATCACACGGTACCTCAATAATTTCCCACTTAACGCGTGAGTTCTCCATTCACATCGACACACGTGTGATCTCCATTCACATTTGAAATCACATTTTGACCCAAAAAGATTAACCTATTAGGTCTACGGTCCATTAGGGTATATATGTCCTCAATCTTTCTCTTTGTATTCCGATGGATATGAGATTTTGTTACCACGCGGTATCTCGACATATTAAACAATAGTCTTTGTGGCACACACTGCATGTGTATGCAACTAAAAATATAAATGTTTAAATAAAAATTGTAAAACATAGATGAGAAAATATTTTTTAAAAAAAGTTGGGGATACAAACTAGGAGAAAGATGTTATAAGACTGCTTCCAAAAAACAATTATTTTCATTCCTCTCCCTTAATAATATAGATAACAACATTTAACCAAAACACAATAGAGACTGAATGGATGGATGGTTGATATTTGAACTCATGCCCAGTTGCATGAGCGGTTTGTTATCTAATTACAAAGAGATCGACGCACAATCTTTTTGCCTAGAAATGAATCCTCCCTAAACTTTGGTTCGGTTAGATGATGCTGACAAACAAACTACTTCCACGGTTCTAAAATTAAATACAAGAGCTAGCACTTGACTTAATTTAAACATACAAATAATTAAATGCATTAAACATAACGCTACTAACTTAATTAATTTAAACATACAAATAATGCAATCAACTAAATTATTGCTTCATTTAATTATCATTTACTTTACTATTTTTGTGTCCACTTAGTTATATACTCCCTCACTCCGTCCCTTAATATATGTCGTTTTAGTGTTGTGTACAAGAATTAAAAAAATAATTTTATATATAGTATTAAATATAATTTCATTGTCTATAATATCCTTAAATTCTTATAATTACTATACTTATCTAATACTCTCTCTCATCTGTAACATTTTTTCATGAAGGGTAAGTTTAGAAATATTATAATTAATTCTCCTAAATTATATAAAATGACAAATAATTAGGAAAAAATAAAATCATCTAAAACGATATATATTAAGTACAAATGAAGTATAAACTTCTGCTACATGCAAATCTAGCTCCATCACTACCATATAACTGGCTAGCTCTAGTCTCTACCTATAAATTAAAGTCGATCGACAATATAGCAACACAGGGCCTAGGGGGTTAAATCAACAAACAATCAAATAATTGAGAGAATATATGTATAAATATATTGCTGATCTTGAAGGAGGGAATCCACATGCATGCTGCTGGTATTGCTAGCTATATCATCTATTCACAATATTGATCATCAAAAGTCATCAATGGATTTGAATATCAAAGCAGATTTAGAAGAGCTGAGAGAGACTTTCAACTCTGGAAAGACAAAGGATGCATCTTGGAGGAGGTCTCAGCTTAAAGGCTTACTCTCTCTCCTCAAGGAGAGAGAAGATGACATTTTCAAGGCTCTTAGGCAGGATTTGGGGAAGCATCATTGTGAAGCCTATAGAGATGAGGTATGTATGGATGTATGTGTGTGTGTGTCTGTATGTGTGTTTATATATAAATATATTTGAATTTTTTTTTTTGAGAATTTGTAATTATATTAATATTAGGAAAATGATATATATCTTGCGATAAAAAAAATTGCAGACTTTTGTTACGAATAAAGACACATCTTAAGATTTAATTTTCTTATATCTACATTTTTTACATATACATAATGTATTATATTTTGTATCTGGTGACAACAAAAGCTATTCATATATTTTGTCCTAAGATATATTAGGACTCTTAATAATAATATTATATATTAATTGTTCATGTTTTCAAGCATATGGGGTTAGGGAAAAGAAATATTTGAGCTAGTTTGTTTCATAAGATATATCATATATCTCATGGAGAAGCATTTGTCTAATTAATTCATTTTTCCTATTATCATTTTCAATATATGTTCTACTCCAAGTAAAAATTGTCATGGTTAATGATTTATTCCCTCCGTTTCTTTTTATTTATCTTTTTAAAGAGTAAAATTTGTTTTTTTTTGTTTTTGTCATTTGTAAATTTTAAAGAAGTATTAATGATTTATTTTACCATATTAGCTATACATTAAATATTAATTTGTTTATCTTTCATCTTTTCCAATAAAATTTGAAGAGTAATATTGAAATTTTATAGTAGTACTTATCTCGCTTAATGGGACAAAGAATTAATTGTATTTATTAATCTTTATATTTTCTCTAAAACGTATGGATAACTTAATTTAATTAAGTTGGTAACAATTAATAAATGATAATATCTACCTTAAATTCGGTTGTTAAAACTGCAGACTAGCATATATTACAAAATTAAGAGTCCATTAAAATTTATTTTAGGACGTTCCAAAATGAGAGTCGCTTTCATAATTAATGTATAAAATGTTATATTCCCCCAGTCTGATAATAAACATCATAATTTGATTTTAGTGGTCAAATTGAACATTTTAAAAATAAATAATTAAAAATATTTATATATAATTTTTAAATTACGAAACATGACATTAGTAGTACATTTTTCGTAGTTTATTATAATTATAATCTCTAGGCGTATGTGTTGAATTTTTTTAAGATTTATTAATTTTAAAAATTATCAATTTGACCATAAAAATTAAATTATAAAATTTATTATGGGACAGAGGAAGTAATATATATTTAAGTAAAAATGCAAAATGTTAAATATTATACATCCATATTGTGTTAAAGATCTCTAATTTTTGCAGTGAAAATTGTAGTAGAACGATATAGCTAATAAAATATTGCTGCCCGTTTTATATAAAAGAAAAATTCCTTCTTCCCGGACTTGGCTCCCCTCCATTAAACTTTTCATCCCATTTCATCCAATACACCATATTTTTATAGTTTTGAATAGTATAATTATTTCAAAAATGAAAATAATTATATATTTGATGAACATGTGCATTCTAAGTTTGAGTAGGATTGATCTTAATACCATCAACAATTTATTAACATATTTTCATCATTACTAAGAGTTAACGCCAAGATCTTTCCTCACGTCCCAATTACGTAAGACGCGTCTGATATTCTGCACAATTCAACAAGTCAACACCAAAAACTTGACGGCTTGACCGTCGGGAGATAGCTGCGGCGTGAGAGTTAGTATCGACGATCACAAGGTTAACAAATGGAGGAATAATATATCTAGTGTCTTGAGAGAGAGATAATAATTTAGATAGATGTTTTGTTGTTGTTACCTTTTTTCTTTATGTGATCGTTGCCCCATATACACTCCAAACCCGATTTACCATGTCACTCACTACCGTCTGACACAGCCCCCCACTCCAGTCATTTCAGCCGAAAGTGTGCAGCTTGTCCACTACATGCTGCCATTGTTTGTCACCGTCGGCCGGTCATCTGAGTCTCATCCTCATTAATGCATAGCAGAGATAACAATCAACTGTTATCTCAGTAATGATGGCCGGTCAAAGATGGGTTAAAACATAATTTACCTAATGGGCCGGTCCAAATGAAAGGCCCAATATATTTTAGACATAATGAATAACATAAGGGAGGAGCCCAATAAGTCCGGCCCAATAGTAAAAGTATAGTGCCCCAACACTAAGGAAATTATTAAGCTCAGATTGGTGTATTGGATGGAATTGCATGGAGGGAAATTGTAATTGAGGAGAGCCAAATTCGTCCCTCGCCCTCCCGCTTTACAATATATATAAATAGTTTTTTGTGAATTAATTTTATCTGCAGATTGGAACAGTAACAAAATCTGTAAATTATGCATTGGGCGGCTTAAAGAACTGGATGTCAAGCAAGAAGGTTAAGTAGTAGTAATCCACTCTCTTGTTAAACTACTAATTTATCTCAAAAACAAAAAGAACAAAACAAGAGAAATTTGAAATATTTTTGTTTCAGAGAATTAACATGATAACCATAAATTAATATATTTTGGTGCTGGTTTGTGTGCAGGTTAAACTGCCGATAGTTGCTTTCCCCTCAACAGCAGAACTGGTTCCTGAACCTCTTGGTCTTGTTCTCATTATTTCGTCCTGGAATTTTCCCTTTGGTATATATATGTATAAACCTACCTACATGCATGCTATCATTTTTATATATATTGTGATGCAAACAGAGCACGTGAGGGACTTGACCAAGTCTATTGCGTGACCATCTCAACTTACAAAACAGTACAGTCAGCAATTTAAAGAGCCTTAGTTAGCTGAAGCTGTTAGAATAGCTCTGTTTTCTTTTCTTATTTGTTACTTTTAGTTGTTATTTGTTGCGTTATCTTTGCTATTTTGTTACTGTTGGATGGCTATATTAAGCCAGACATTTCAATAAAGAAGGCAGTGAGATTTGAAAATTCAAACACTTGATTTGGAAAGATTCCATTTTTCCTGGAAGAGAGTTCCAGTACTTTTCAATTCCAACGAGAGGTTGTGATATGAGAGTTTCTAATTAGCCTGAGTTTACACCAAATTGGTATCAAAGCGTTGTTCGATCTAAGCCCCTCACTATATGCCCCGAACCAGAAGTGGCCAAGCTTACAACCCCATGGATCAAAATTCCAACGCTGATCCCAACCCAGCACAAGCAAGCCTTTAGCAACAACTGGACGAGCTCTTCCAAACGGTGGACGCGGTCGACAAAGGTTGGATGTCATGGATGTGCGACGACACCGTGAGGAATTTAGGGAACCAAGAGGAAATAGGAGGGATCCACGGAGAGGAGAATGGGGTAAGGAAAGTGATCGGGAAGAAGAAGAAGAAGAAGAAGAAGAAGAGGTGCAAATGGGCAGAATAAGAGGACGGAGAGTCTTTCATGAACAAGGAAATCGCCAGCGGGGTCAACTTGAAGCCAACCAGTATGTTCGAAGGGAGCCCCTGGATGAAGTAACCAAGAGGATGAAGGTCGATGTCCCCAATTTTTTTGGAAAGCTCGATCCTGATGCTTTCCTTGACTGGCTTACTGCTCTCGAAGATTATTTTGAATGGTTTGCCGTTTCAGAAGACCGCCGAGTAAGATTTGTAAGAATGAAACTAAAGGGTCCTGCTCGCGCGTAGTGGGGAAACGTTGAAGAACAGCTGCGCCGAACCCGTCAACCTCTTGTTTCTGAGTGGGGAGAAATGAAAGAACGACTACAGGGGAAATATTTACCGATCAACTACGAACAAGTTGTTTATGAGGACATGCTTCAACTAAAACAAGGAGTGAGGGAAACTGTCGATCAATATACTAAACAGTTTCATGAACTAACAGTGCGAAGCAAGGTGGTGGAGACCGAAACCCAGACCTTGGCCCATTACCTCAATGGGTTGAAGAGTGAAATAACAAGAGAAATGTTAACGACGCGAGTCTATGGCATCGACGAAGCTTACCAAGTAGCCCTCCAAGTAGAAAAATAGATGAACTCAGCAGGGCTGCGGAGGTTCCCATTTGTCGAAGCTAGGACCAACAGACCAGCAACAACTCCAAATTCAAAACCGTCGCAACCACCGGAGATGCCCAAAGGAGGAACTGCTAGTGATTGGAAGGGAAAAGCTAAAGCGTTTGGCGAGGGACCTCAATGCTACAAATGCAAGGGATTTGGCCATTTCGCCGTGGTCTGTCCCACTCGAGACCAACAAATAGCTTATGTTTGCGAGAATGACCTGCTGTTCGCCGAAGATATGCAGGAGATAGACGATGATGTTGTAATGGAAAAAGCCGATCCTAAAGAAGAGCGATTGGAAGCTACTACACCCCCTAGCTGTGTCATTCAAAGAGTCTTGGTTGGGTACAATAGCAAGTTCGAGCAAGGCGACCATGGGTGGAAACGAAATAACATTTTTCACACATGAGTCGAACATGGCAGCAAGGCGTTGAATGTAATCATCGATAATGGCAGCGACATGAATGTCATTACTGGAGAAGTGGTTGAACGATTGGGGTTGAAACAAGAAGCACACCCTACCCCCTATCGTATTAATTAGCTGGATAAATAACACCAACTCAATTCCCGTTCAGTACCGTTGTCTTGTTAAGTTTTCATTGGGAAAAAATATGCAGATAAAGTATGGTGTGATATCATCCCCATGACGGTATGTCACTTGCTCTTGGGGAGACCTTGGTTGTATGATCGGTGTGTCACATATGACGGTTTTGAGAACACTTATTCCTTTATCTATCGGAATAAGAAAATTGTGCTCGAACCTCTCTCAATCAATGAATTTGACGCCGTTAAGCAACCCACCTCAGTCCTTACCCTTCGGCAGTTTACCAAGGTTGTACCAAAAGAACAAATGATCTTTTTCTTAGTTGGTAGGGATGCCAAAGTGACAGATGGTATGATACCAACCGAGCTTGCTGAGATGCTTCATAAATATCAAGATTTAATGCCTGATAAACTACCACACCACCTGCCACCCCTACGAGATATTCAACACGTCATTGACTTAGTACCTGGGTCCACATTGCCCAACCTGCCCCATTATCGGATGAGCCCAATTGAGCACACCGAGCTTCAGCGCCAAGTCCAAGAGTGGCTAGACCATGGGTTTGTACGTGAAAGTTTAAGTCCATGCGCCGTGCCCGCATTATTTACGCCAAAGAAAGATGGAAGTTGGCGCATGTGTATCGACAGCAGAGCTATAAACAAGATAACCGTGAAATATCGATTCCACATTCCTCGGCTCGATGACATGTTGGATCTATTGGGAGGTTCGGTCATTTTTACTAAACTTGATTTGCGTAGTGGGTACCACCATATGTTAACCTTTTGGATAAAAAAGTGATTCAATATACTTATTGGGTCAGTCTACACAAGTATGTGTTGTGTTGGTAATTAATGAATTGATGTGAGATAGATTGTACATGCAATTCCCTTACATATATAAACTAGTAATTGCCCGTGTCTGAAGTCACAGCGTAACGAAATCATTTCTCTCTCTCCGTTTCAACAATCTCAATTTCATTTTTTCTCTCTCCTCCTTCCTCTCCCACTCCCCTTTCTCGCTCAAATCAATTAGAATAAATCTGAACCGTTCTCGTGTTTTCCGTCTAAATTCAAAATGGATTCATCTTATTAATATAGATATTTATCCGTTTCAAAAGTTACTCATGCATATATAATAAGTAAAATGAAATAGGTGATGAGATAGAAGATTCAGACTCATCCAGATAATATTTATCCATTTCAAAAGTTAATCATATATAAGTAACATGAAATAGGAGATAAGACACAGAATAAGATAGAAGATTCAAACTCGACTATCAGTCGAGTTATATATAGTGCGAAATATATATATCTTATAATGAACATATATTATAATTATAATTAATTGCATGCAGGCTTATCAGTGGAGTTATATATATCTTATAATGAACATATATTATAATTAATTGCATGCAGGCTTATCATTTGAACCATTGATTGGAGCAATAGCTGCTGGAAATGTAGTGGTATTAAAACCATCAGAGTTAGCTCCTTCATGTTCTTCAGTTCTAGCAAACTCCATCAGCACTTACCTTGACAAAAAAGCTATCAAAGTTATCCAAGGTGGAGTTTCTGTTGGCCAACAACTCCTCCAACATAAATGGGACAAGATTTTCTTCACAGGTAGGTCCTACCTTTAATTTTCTTCACATGTACGTCCTACATTTATTCATTCATTTCTAAGCTCAAAATTAATCACAGAGCCCCACCGTAATTTATTTATTTCTCAATTAATTTTCTATAATTCTCCAACTAATTATAGTGTGTATATATACATATAGGTAGTGCACAAGTTGGACGAATTGTTTTGACGGCAGCTGCGAAGCATTTGACGCCTGTGACCTTAGAGTTAGGTGGTAAGTGCCCTGCGGTGGTGGATTCACTCTCTAGTTCTTGGGATAGAGAGGTAATTAAGCTACCTACCTTGTATTAATTTGATATGTTTAATTATACAATTAATGTTTATACCAAAATAATGAATGATATAGGCTAACTAATCTATTTAATTAAGACTCTTATTTGCAGGGGAGGGGGAGGGGGAGGGGGAGGGGGAGGGGGAGGGGGGAGAAAAAAAAATTCAAAGTTTTTTTTTTAATTTATTATTAATAATAATATAAAGCGAAATTGTATTCTCAACTTAATTTGCCGATAAATCTAGGATCCCCGACAGCTTCATGCTCGGAACACCCGGTTTATTATTCATGTTAGAATTTAAGATCAATCCCACAACAATTTCACACAGAAAATAGAGAAGAATGGAAAAATAAGCACACGTGATGTACCAAGGTTTATCAATTTGATTAGTCATCCTTATCTTATGTATTCATAATTAAATATTTCAGACGTTCTACAATAATTCACACATTAAATAATATTTTATAATAACTAGAAAAACCTAGATGGTATAACATGAGTTCAAACTTAATACATTAGTAACATTCTCAAACCCAATTATATCGCATTGGGCTCGACTTCTAAGAGGTGTTGCCCCCTTACAATCCCCCCTAACTCACCGACAACCGCTCACTCAGCGAAGAGTAAGACTCCTGACTATCATGTGATAGTGACCATTGGTTGGACTCACAAAAATATGAACTAATCACAAGAACTAACACACACACACACACACATATATATATATGAACTAATCGCTTATTTGTTCTTCTCCCCTCTTCAATTCCGTACTCCTCGAATGGATTTCTCTCTTTCTCAGCTAACACAAAATACTAACCATAACAAGTTATAATTTTCTTGCCCACATACGTTAATTTATAAGTTAGAAATTAAGTCACAGACGAACACTAACTCAAACAGTACAAAATAATTTATAACTAAGTTGATTTGACTAACTTACTTATAGAGAAACCGAATTTAAAAGAAAGTTGAAATTAATGTTTAAACTCCACTTCTCGATATACGTACCCACAATCAAGTCGAGCTCAAATTAATCACTTCCAGCACCGATCCTGGGCTTTAGGCCTACTAAAATTGATAAATTGTTAGGACCCCAAGGGATATTTGTGTTATACATATACCCAAACAAAATAGACAAGCCCACCTCAGTTTAAATTTAAAGGATCACTTAAGATTATTTTTAAAGAAACTTATTTCATTAAACTAATTGTGATCTTACTAAACTAGTTTACTTGAACTAAAAATTAATTAAGCTTAGATTGCTTCTTTAGGACTTAAACGAGTCTAATAGATTGGTATGGTACATGCCTACCATTTACGAGATTCTTATTTGAATTTAATTTTCTATTAAAAATTATATTACCTGCATTAATTAAGATATATCTTCTTAGTTAGCTCATGGACAAAAAAAATTATATGATAATTTTCTAACTAATAATAGATTTTAGAGTAAATTTCACTTTATGTCCCCCAAGTTTATCTTTTTTTGTACATTGCATCCTATAATTCAAAATGTTGTACTTTGCATCTCAATCTCTAGAAAAATCAGCACATAACACCCCCGACCCAAAAATTTGTCTCTAAAAATGCAAATCGATCGCTAATCCTTCACTTTTAGTGTCGGATTTTGGGTCGGAAAATGTTATGTGCTGACTTTTTTAAAGGTTGGGATGCAAAGTGCTATATTTTAAATTATAGGATGCAATATACAAATGGGATAAACTTAGGGGATACAAACTACAATTAACTCTAGAGTTTAAGAATTAGATATGTTAGTATTTGTGTGAAGTACTACATTGTTACTTGTTAATTAGCTTGACTATGAAACTTACTTCGCAATCTTTACTTTGATTTACCAACTCAAAAACATTTGTTCATGTATATGAGTCCTGTTATAATTGTGAAATTTATTGATACATGAGATTGGTTGAAATTATAGGAGGATTCCACTTATTACACATCTCTTCAAAAAAGATACCACTAATATTTTTCCACATAACTGGTAACCAAAAAATCGACATAAACATTCACAATATATATTATTTTCCTATGAATATTTATCTTCTTCTTTATAGATTTTAATGCATTTTTTGTTACTTACTAGTCTACAATTAAGCGGATTCTTGCCGGTAAATTTGGGACATGTGCTGGTCAAGCGTGCATTGGAATTGATTATATCCTTGTAGAAAAGAGATTTGCATCCACTTTGGTATGAAAATTAATTAATAGTAAGGAAACTGATATTTCCACAACAGAAAATAATATTTATACATGAAAAGTGTCGCTATAGATTCTATAGCGACGATTTTTTCCATCACTATACATTTATAGCGACACTTTTCATGTGAAAATGTCAACGTATTGTAAAAATAACAATTTCCTAATAGTACTTATCGCATCAATTCAACACAGAAAGTTGTTTTAGCTCAAGTTATAAATTGACAAGAAATATTTTTTTTTTCAGGTGTCAGAACTGAAGATATGGATCAAGAAAATGTTTGGAGAAAATCTAAATGAAAGTGTTGCAAGGATAATAAACATACATCATTTTTTGAGATTAAAGAATCTTTTGAATGATCCTGTGGTTGAAGCTTCTATAGTTTATGGTGGCTCGTTTGATGAAAATAATTTGTAAGTAATTCTTGTTTAACATACATATGGAACTATTTTACTTGCAAACATCTGCATGCATGCAAGTGTTGGTCAATTTGCATGTCGATTTTTATTTTTTATTTTGAAAAAAATTGACCGTTAGATTACACAATGAGATCCCTCTTTTAAATTGAAGCTTCAAGGAAAAGTTTAACTGTAAAATGATGATGTAGAATGTAGATCACAACACAAGAGTTGAAGATTTATTCTATAATTTAATTTCTCTTTGTAGATTTTTCGTTTAGTGTTCTTTTTGTGCATATGATATACTGGAAATTAATGCAGATTCATTGAGCCAACAATTTTGATGGATCCCCCACTCGAAGCTGTAATCATGACAGAAGAGATTTTTGGTCCATTTCTTCCTATAATTACAGTGAGAAAATTCCTTAGTTTCTCTCTCTCTCTCTCTCTCTCTCTCTCTCTCTCTCTCTCTCTCTCTATATATATATATATATATATATATATATATATATATATATATATATATATATATATATATATATCGGTTCGGATCAAGTACATACCCATTATCTTACTCACCCGTGTTCACCCCCTTTAGGCGACGGTTTCGATCATACAACCGTCGTCTATACTTTTAACGACGCTATAGGTTATCCGTCGCTAAAAACATAGACGACGGTTATATGACTGAAACCGTCGCCTAAAGGGAGCACGGGTGAGTAAGATAAGAGGTATGCACTTAATCCTTGCTCTATATATATGGGTCATTATGATAATGATACATAGCATGTATTTGTTATGAATTAAAAATGAGCATACATCATTTCTATATAGTTCAATATAGAAATCAATGATTAGAACTAAAAAATTCTATAATGGCAGACGACGGATTGCACCTATCAGTATTTTAATCCGGCCTCTAGGGCTCTCAATGGAAGCATCAATGACACAAACCTTAGCCCCTTTGACCCGCCTTGAAAAACTATCTACCCAATGGGAGATGCTAAGGCCTATATCAACCCACATCATGTTGTATTTGTAACCGATGTGGGACTATTCCTTACGGTCTAGTATGGAGTTGGCATCATACACTTGAATAGATATAAATCTTTAATTGGTTTTTGGATGCATGCAGTTGGAGAAAATTGAAGACTGTCTTGAGTTCATTAATTCAAGGCCTAATCCACTTGCAATTTATGCCTTCACGAATGATGAAAAATTCAAGGAAAAACTGATTTCTGAGACATCGTCAGGAAGCCTAACATTCAACGACGCTATACTTCAAGTAATTCATCCAAAACTTTTGTTCATTTTTTACATGCAGTTTATATTCTTATTTTCTAAAATTTGAGTAATTAAAATCTAAGAAATTATATAATAACTTCACCCTTACATAAGTCAAGATTCAAAACTAGTACGTGTATTACAATTTTTAAGACTTTGTCCAAATGACACATTTGAAAATGATATCTAGTCGAGTTGAATAGTATTTAATTTCCTCACATTTTATTCAAAACTTTTTTAAAGTACTCAGATTTGTCTTTGATCAAACGAATTCGACTCATTTTATTGTAGTCGAGTTAATTTGACTCGACTCGACTTGTTTTTTAGTCGAGTTACTCGATTCGCAAGCATTTGAAACATACATGAATCAAAACTAGATCATTTATATTATGATAATGTAGATAAAAAAATTTACTTAGACAACTATTTAGAATATTCTACATTTGACTAGATCTCGAGTCTCGTAAAAAAATTAATGACATAAGATTATCACTCTTGAATGAATTGATGTCTTATACGAGAAATATAAAAATTCCTTCCATTTCTCAAAGTATGTGAACATGTAAATTAAATTCGACGCTCTAAACGAGTGAACAGTAGACCGCTCATATAAATGTTCGAATATTAAAATGGATTCAAATTTTTGTTTTAATTACTATCAAATCGGAGTCTCGAATTTTAAATGTCATTAAAAGTTTGAATTACATCTAAAACAAAATGTAAAAGTATCGTTAAATACAAATTTGCTCGTATAAATATTGTTATGGTATTATCAACGCCATTATTTTTCTTAATACAATAATTATTTCAGTGACACATTTAGATTGAAATTTTTTATGTCAAAATTATTTTGCAGTATGCGGCAGACACTATCCCATTCGGAGGCGTCGGAGAAAGTGGTTTTGGAAGGTGCCATGGGAAATTCTCGTTTGATACATTCACCCACGAGAAGGCTGTATTAAGGAGAAGTTTCCTCACAGATTTTTGGTTTAGGTATCCTCCATGGAATGATCACAAGTTGCAGCTCTTTAAAAATGTTTATAGATATGATTATCTTGGTGTTGCTCTTACCACATTGGGCTTGAAGAAATCTTGATCACCAGCTAGCTAGGTTTATTATTCAAACTGCTCAATGCAATAATGTTAGATATATATTAATTGCCATTTTTACAATAAGCTTGCAGACATATGTCTCTCTCTCTCTCTCTCTCTCTCTCTAATACAATAAAATGTCATTATTTTTATTTATATTTTCATTTTTGATACTTAATTGCCAACTTAAGGTTTACAGAAAATAATTTACTTCTGATATGTTGGGAAAAAAGAATAACATTTTCATTATAGATTTATTCCCCCCACCCCCCACCCCCCACCCCCTCCCCCTCCCCCTGCCCACCCCACCCCCGTCCCGTCCTCCAAAAGAATAATTATATCACTAACGATAAATTTAAAACTTTTTTATTCTCTTTTTCTCTAATTTTATTTTTTTAATATATATGCAAATTGTACTTTCCTCATCATTTTGAGGACGGCTGGGAGTATGAGTTTAGTAATTCCCAACTATTCATTTATTTTAATTTTGCCATTAACTTTTTTTTTTCATGTATGTATTATGTATTACAACACCATGCATGATATATTGTTTGGCTTTAAAAACTTATTATGGTGTCCAATATATAGAACATTTATTCTAATCAATTAAGCAAGGTTTTTCTAAGGAAATTTATAAACTAATATTCATCAAAATTTAATGTTATGAGGAAAAAAAATCATTGTTACATGCACTTTGGACTCGAAGAAATCTTGATCACGAGCAACTAAGCAAGATAGGTTAATTCCAACAGCTGCATGCAGTATTAATATTAATACATGTTATACATACTAGGGGAAATACTATCCTCATTTAGCAAAACAAAAAAAAACTATCCTCTAATGCAGTATCATATTCTTGTTTTTTTTTATTTTTATTATTATACATTTTTATTTTGTTAATATACACTATTTGGATAAACATATATATATGTAAGACTCCAACTTTTATAAATAAAGAATAATTTTTTCGAAATATATTTTTGAATATTATGGTGTGGATTTAATATAATGTTATAGTTGTGGGTAATATTTACAAATTTTGCAAAATAAACAAGTGGTTATATAATATTCGATTGGTTGGGAAATATTCGTTTTAAATGGGAATATTCGTACGACGGAACAATCATTGGTGGACCCCACAACAGAAGTATTGTCGTAGTTAGAAAACGACAAAATTATCTTTCTATAAAAATAATGGCAGAGGTGTTACCATTAAAACTGTTGAACTACTCGGTAGTAAAAGTACAATAATACGCGTGGTTGCATAGTAGCACACGGTATTGATTATTGATGCTTACGTGAGAAGTCACTCAGTTATACTTAATTATTGTTACAGTAATTGCTGCATCATATCTCTCATATTATTGATTCAATTATTGTTACAGTATCATCTGCATAATATGTTATATTATTAAATCAATAATTGAGACGACAAAGTTATTCATATTATTATTTGAAATATTGACAATGTCTAGAAGTTCTGTCAAAGAGAGGTTTGGTCACCTAATTGCGCGCCAATAAGGAGAAATCCTTATCAGAAAGCCCCCTCTTTCCTGGGAACGACCTGGTTGTTGAATATTGTGAATTATAATATTAATGATGAATAAGTTCGTGTTGATTAAAGATGAATTTTATAGTTCCATTGTGTTAGACTTATTTGTGTTAGTATAATTGTTGTCTGGAGGTTATATTGTTTAATCGGGTATTTGGGACACTTTTCGTGTCAGAGTACTATTCACGAGTTACTATTTACGAGTTACTATTCATGAGTTACTATTCACGAGTTACTATTCACGGGGTACTATTCACCCGTAAGATATATTTCTTTTCGGTCCAAATCATTTTTGGGTACAATATTATTCCATGAGGAGATGTGCTAATTTTTCAGACCGTTGGTTGAAGATATAATAGTAAATCAATATGGACCGCTGGTGGAAAGTATAATAGTAAATCAATATGGATCGTTGGTTTAAAGTTTTAATAGTAAATCAGTATAGACCGTTGCTTTAAGTTTTAATAGTAAACCAATATGGACCGTTCGTTTAAAAGTAAATCAATTTGGACCGTTCATGAATTAGTTACTATTCAGTCCATTCTCCTATAAATAGAAGTTCATTCCTTCATTATTTCTTACGAATTCACTGAAACTCTAGAGAGAGAAACTATAGAGAGAAAGAAGAAAAGTATTTTGCTACTTTACTACTCCATTATCCAGTTTCTTCTAAGGTAGGGGATATTATTTATTGTACTCGTAAGGGGTATTCTTTCTTTCTTATTCATGAAGAGAACTTCTGTTATTCCATTCTTTATTATTCTGTTGGAATAACCTGTATACGCGGGATACCCTATACTTGGTGAAATTCTTCTGTTATTACATTCTTATTATTCTGTTGGAATAACCTGTTTATGCGAAGTACTGCATACATGGTGAAATTCTTCTAATATTCTGTTCTTTATTATTCTGTCGGAATATTTTGTTTGTGCGTTTACGCCGGACCTGGTTCCATTATTTATTATTCTGTCAGAATATCATGTCTGTGCGTTTACGCCGGACCTGGTTCCATTATTTATTATTCTGTCGAAATATCCTGTCTGTGCGTTTACGCCAAACCTGGTTCCATTATTTATTATTCTGTTGGGAATAACCTATCTATGCAGTCTATCGCACGCATGGTGAATCCTTCTGTTATTCCATTCTTTATTATTCTGTTAGAATAATCTGTCTATGTGGATTACCACATGCATGGTGAATGAACCTTCGTATTCATTCCTTATTAAATTGTGGAAATGATCTGTCTACGTGGATTACCGCATGGCGGGCAAAAATCCATTTGCAGTTTCATATATTCTATTATATTCAGTTGGTTAAAGCTTTGGCTTCTATACTCCATGAAATTAGTGGACTATACTTGATATTTGCGCCTCATCCAGTATCTTTTCATGGAAATATTCTTCTGAGCGTTCTTGAATTTTATTTCACAAAGCAGTATCAAGTTGATAATTTGGACGTTATTGAGTTCAGGATAAATTAACTTATAAATCTTTAAAATTTATTCTTGAACCTGTTTTATTGAATTGTCATCATCCTCATACTTATATTATGTTGAAAGTCATCTTTGGCTTACATGTATAGATGGAATTGGTATGATTATGACCAGGGATTATTCGGTATAATTATGACCGTAATGTGACGAATGATGTGGTAAAAGTCATCATTGGCCTGTAGTTCATTGGTGGACAGTTGTTGTTATGATTATGACTAGGGATTATTCGGTATAGTCATGACCATTGATGATTACATGAATATCCTTAGCCGTGGAACAGGGATGATTCGATTTTATTTATTAAGCTGAGTCTCGGTGATAAAGTTGATGAAAAACTTTTTAAATCATAGGAGACAGTAGATTTTATACTCTACTTGACTCTTCTAATTGATTGCTTATTCCGCTGCAGTTTTTGATCTAAAACTTGTTGTCTATTATATTCTATCAGTTGTTATACTGTTGAAGACTATTGATAATTTATTCTGCATTATCTTAGTCATAATATTTTTACTGGGCTAGTTGAGCTCACCCTTTCTTTCACTGTTCTCTTCAGAAAATGAGAACGTAGCTGGGACTAGTCGGGAAACAGAATGATGGTCCTAGATGGTGCATTAGTAGTCCTCACTATTCTGTGAAATAGTGTGATAATAAATGTAATGAGGACTCCATTGAGTGTGAATATTGTCTAGATGACAATATTTGTATTAAAACTCACAGCCTATGATTTTTTGTATTTCACACGACTGTTGTATAATTAAGTTGTATTTGTATTCAGTACCTTGTATCTGGCGACCAGTGGCGGAACCAGAGCCTTTTTGTACGGGGGGCAAATTTTTTTGGTATATCCAGATAATAGATAGGAGCATAAATTAAAACATTCTGGAGCTACAAACATAATTATTAAATCGTTAACACTGCATAAAAACATTTCTCCTAGAATAGCTGTTAATACGAATACGAGAGCATATTATCATATTGTTGACAATTTGAGTTAAATAAATATTATAAATTTTTTGGGAGTAAAAAAAAATTGGAGTAAATTAGTATACTTTTTGTGTGAATTTAAGAAAATAAACATTTCCCATCATCAAATATCAACAAAATCTGTGTAGTTAACCATAAATCATACTCCAATATACAACTCTCTCTATTTATATACTTAAATTTTTTTACTTTTTGGGTGGACGATTAAATAAATCACTGGGTACCAGAATGAGATTTAGAGTCACCGCCAAAGTTGTCGGAATTTTGCGTCTCTGGCGGAGTGAAACAAGCTATGAAAACTTCTGCACAGATCGGGCGGCAACCTTGACTGGGTTTCTGCTAGAAATTGACCTCTGCGAAGAGGATGAAGAGGAATAGGTGGAGCTTGGGGTGAGTAGCATTAAGAAGAGGAATAGGTGGAGCTTGACTGGGTTGCTTTGGAACCTTTGTTGCAGTTAAGCGTGCTAAAAAGGTTGGAAATTAATCACTGACCCCGCCTCCCTACCGGCGTCCGGCGTCCGGCTACCGGGGGCAACTGCCCCCACCCGCCCCCTAGTTCCGCCGGTGCTGGCGACTGAAGATGGGTGATGTATACCTGTTTTGGGGGCGTCACACACACACACACACACACACACACACATATATATATATATATATATATGGGACTGACTTATAGTTAATTAACGTTGTCAAATTAAAGTTATCTTCACAATAAATCTTGAGCGTCCATCCATAGATCGAATAATTAATATAATTATGTCCGCAATTTAGTTTCCAGTATTCCAAATTTTAATATTACGGACGAGACAAATATCCAAAATACTCCTCCTAGTGCAAATTCCCCATCCGCATAATTAAACTACGGAGCCTAGAAAACTTTTTTTAAAAAATCTTTGGCTTCCGCAATATTAAACTGCGAAGGTTGGAATATAAGTCCACTGCCAAATATTTTAGGCTAACCATGTGCAGCTGATCCATATTTTGGTAATGAGAAATAAATGAATAAAATCTTTTCCTTCACAACTTCTTTGTTCTCTCCTCACTACGTTTTCTCTATTCTTTTCTCTGTTTTTAGATTTTTTTTTAAATGTTGATTATTGTTAAATTTTTAATTTTGGAATGCATCATTTTGAGTTATGTTTGGGAGTTTTGGGAAGGTTTGCATTAATAAAATTTGATCAACTGGATGTTGCTATTAAGACTGTTGAGGGTCTTAGAGGATTTCGGCTAGACGAAAACATTTTAGAAGTGAAATTTGCGAGATTTACATAAGAGGCAAATACGGAGGAACAACTGAAATCTAAAGTAAATAAGCTATTAAAGACTAATCAGTTTTAATACAAGGAATCTTGAATCCAAAAATTGATGAAGGATGGGAGAATTGTTTATGGTCAATTTCCAAAAAGAAAAGAGAAGTACAAAAATTGATGAAGGATGGGAGAATTGTTTATGGTCAATTTCCAAAAAGACAAGAAATATGAGTTGACTCACCAACCCTAATTTAATACTGTGGATGTAATTTTTTTTTTAAAACTCCACAATTTAATATTGAGGATGTTATTTTTTTTAAAATAAAGGATCTGCATTTTAATTTTGCGGATGTAGAACTTACACTAGAAGGGGGATATATTAATCGTTTGATCTACAGATGGACGTACGCCCAAGATATGTTGTAAGAATAACCATAATTTGACAACATTAACAATGGATCAGTTTCCATGTAATAATATATATATATACACACACACAGCGGATCAGGTCCGGACTCCCGGACCTGATCAAATTTGACCCTTTTTTTTTAAAACAAATAAAAAAAATTTAATATTTTATGGAACTGGAATTTTTTCATAATACAATGTTTTGGGCGTCATTTGGATACACATAACAAAATATGTATGTACAGACAGTACAGAACTATTTTGTTATACGTATCTAAATCACACCCAAAATACTTTATTATATAAAAATTTCAGTTCCATAAAATATTAAAAAAAAATTGGTTGTTTTAAAAAAAGATCCATATATATATATATACGGTCCGAATCTTAAGCTCACCCATTATCCAACTTGTGACGCCCCCAAAATCGGTATACATCACCTATTCTGAGTCGCCAAATACATGGTATAAAATTCAAATACAACTTAATTATACAACAGTCGTTTAAAATACGACTAAACATATGCTGCGAGTTTTAATACAAATATTGTCATCTAGACAATATACAAACTCAATGGGGTCCTCATTATATTTATTATCACACTATTTCATAGAATAGTGAGGACTACTAATGCTATTATCTGGATCATCACTCTGTTCCCCGACTAGTCTCTGCTACGTTCTCATTTTCTGAAGAGAATAATGAAAGCAAAAGGGTGAGCTCAACTAGCCCAGTAAGAAATATTATGACTAAGATAATGCAGAATAAATTATCATTAGCCTTCAACAGTGTTAAACTGATAAAATATAACAAACATCAAGTTTAACTGCAGCGGAACAAGCAATCCATTAGAAGAGTCAAGTAGAGAATAAAATCTATTATCTTCAATGATTTAAAGGTTTTTCATGACTTTTATCGCTGAGACTCAGCTTAATAAATAATCCACATCATCCATGCACTACGGCCAAGGATATTCATTAGTATCACAACCACAAATTATCCATGCACCACAGCCAAGGATATTCGTGTATTCATCAATGGTCATGATCATGCCAACAACTGTCCATCAATGCACTACGGGTCAATGAGGACTCTTTCCACATCATTTGTAATAGTATGGTCATGATTACACCGAATAATCCCTAGTCATAATCATACCAAGACCATCTATGCACTACATATCACATATGACTTTCAACATAATATAAACATGAGGATGATGACAATGATATAAGAATTCAATAAAACAAGTTGAAGAATTAATTTATCCAGAAACTAATAATGTCCAAATTGTCAACATGATACTTCTTTGTAGAGCAACACTCAAGACTGCTCAGAAGAATATTTCCATGAAAATATACTTGATGAAGCGCAAATATCAAGGATATTCCACTAAATTCATGGAGTATAGAAGTCAAAACTTTAACCAACTGAGTACAATAAAGAATGGAATAACAAAAGAAATCACCAGGCATGCGATAGACCGCACAGATAGGTTATTCTAACAGAATAATAAATAATGGAACCAGGTCATGCGTAAACACACCGACAGGATATTCCAACAGAATAATAAATAATGGAACCAGGTCATGCGTAAACGCACCGACATGATGTTCCAACAGAATAATAAACAACGGAACCAGGTCATGCATAAACGCACAAACAGGATGTTTCAACAAAATAATAAATAATGGAATAACAAAAGAATTTCACCAAGTATAGGGTATCCCGCGTATACAGATTATTTCAACAGAATAATAAAGAATGGAATAACAAAAGAATTTCACCAATAAGAAAAAAGGAATATCCCTAACGAGTACAACAAATAATATCCCTTACCGCAAAAGAAGAGTATTTTGACTGGTAGGGCGATGATATACTCAAAGAAAACTTGTACTACGCTCAAAGCTTTCTTAAACTCTAAAGAAATAAACTCAAAATTATAGAAGAAGAACTCTCTCTATAGTTTCTCTCTCTAGAGTTTCAGTGAATTCGTAAGAAATAATGAAAGAATGAGCTTCTATTTATAGAATAATGGACTGCATAGTAACTAATTCATGAACTGTCCAGATTGATTTACTTTAAATGGACGATCCAGATTTGTAAAACCCCAACTTTTTGAATAAAGATGAATTTTCTATATATATTATTTTTGAATATTATGGAGTGAAATTGATATAATGTTATAGTTGTAGGTAATATTTATAAATTTTGCATAGTATGCAAGTTGTTATATTATATTTGATTGGTCGGGGAATATTCGTTTTAGCAGGGAATATTCGTACGATGCAATCATTGGTGGTCCCCACAACAGAATTATTGTCGGATTGAGAAAATGACAAAAATATTTTTATGAAAATAACGGCAGAAGTTTTACCGTTGATACTGTTGAACTACTCGGTAGTAAAAGTACAGTAATATGCGTGGTTGCATATTAGCACACGGTATTGATTATTGATGCTTACGTGAGAAGTCATCCAGTTTTGTTCAATTATCGCTATAGTAATTGTTGCGTAGTATCTCACGTTATTTGATTCAATTATTGTCGATATTTATTATATTGTTAAAATCAATAATTGAGATGACAAAATTATTAATATTATTATTTGCAATATTAACGATGTCTAGAAGTTCTGTCAAGGAGAGGTTTGGTCACCTAATTGCGCGCCAATAGGGAGAAATACTTATTGGAAAACCCCCTCTTTCCTGGGAACGACCTGGTCAATTAATATATATGTGTTATATTTTAATTTGTGTTGTAATCTTATTGGTTAATGGTTTGACTTAATTGTAGTTGATCGAAGAAAATGATTTTGAAAAGTTATTTCGTTCATGAACAGAACACTTCCATTCTTCTATAAATAGAAGCTCATTCCTTCATTATTTCTTACGAATTCACTGAAACTCTAGAGAGAGAAAATTATAGAGAGAAAGAAGAAAAGTTTTCTGCTACTTAACTACTCTTATATTAAGTTCTTTTACGGTAAGGGGTGTTATTCTTTCTTATTCATGAAGAGAACTATTGTTATTCCATTTCTTATTATTCTGTTGGAATAACCTGTATACGCGGTCTACCCTATACTTGGTGACATTCTTCTATTATTTCGTCTTTATTATTCTGTTGGAATATCCTGTCTGTGCATTTTACGCCGGACCTGATTCCGTCTTTATTATTCTGTTGGAATATCCTGTCTGTGCTTTTTACGCCGGACCTGGTTCCGTCTTTATTATTATTTTGTTGGAATATCATGTCTGTGTGTTTTACGCCGGACCTGATTCTGTCTTTATTAGTATTCTGTTGGAATAACCTGTCTATGCGAAGTACCGCATACAAAGTGATTTTTGTTATTATTCCATTCTTTATTATTATGTTGGAACATCCTGTCGGTGCGAATTTCATCTGACCTGATTCCGTTATTTAGTATTCTGTTGGAATAACCTGTCTATGCGAAGTACCTCATGCATGGTGATTTCTTTTGTTATTCCATTCTTTATTATACTCAGTTGGTTAAAGTTTTGACTATTATACTACATGAAATTAGTGGAATATCCTTGATATTTGCGCTTCATCCAGTATCTTTTCATGAAAATATTCTTCTGAGCATTCTTGAATTTTACTATACAAAGCAGTATCATGTTGACAATTTGGACATTATTAGTTCCTGGATAAATTAATTCTTGAACTTGTTTTATTGAATTCTTATATCATTGTCATCATCCTCATATTTATATTTTTGAAAGTCATCTGTGGCCTGTAGTGCATAGATGGACTTGCTATGATTATGACCAGGGATTATTCGGTGTAATCATGACCGTAATGATAGAAATGATGTGGTAAAAGTCCTCATTGGCCCGTAGTGCATTGATGGATAGTTGTTGGCATGATCATGACCATTAATGAATACACAAATATTCTTGGCTCGTAGTGCATGGATAATTATGGTCGTGATACTAAAGAATATCCTTGGCAGTAGTGCAGGGGTGATTCGATGATGTTGAATATTTATTAAGCTGAGTCACAGCGATAACAGTGATGAAAAACCTTTTAAATCATAAAAGATAGTAGATTTTATTTTCTACTTGACTCTTTTAATGGATTGCTTGTTCCGCTATAGTTAAACTTGATGTCTATTATATTTTATCAGTTTAACATTGTTGGAGACTAATGATAATTTATTCTGCATTATCTTAGTCATAATATTTCTTACTGAGCTAGTTGAGCTCACCCTTTCTTTCAATGTTCTCTTCAGGAAATGAGAATATAGCTGGGATGAGTCGGGGAATGGAGTGATGGTCTAGAGGATAGCAATAGTAGTCCTCACTATTCTGTGAAATAGTGTGATAATAATTGTAATGAGGACTCCTTTTGAGTTTGTATAATCTCTAGTAGACAATACACTAAAAGAAAAAGCTTTATCAGCGACCGCCTATCAGCGACCGCATACAGTCGCAGATAACCATCAGCGACCGCATGCTGTCGCTGAAAGGCATCACACAAAATCTGGTCGCTGAGATGCACATCAGCGACCACTATTAGCGACCGATATATCTGCGACCGCTATGAGCGACCGGAATGACAAATTCGGTCTCTAAGCTTAGTCAGCATGGTCTAGGGCCAAAGCTGACGTGTTCCACGTGGCAGCGACCGGTATCAGCAACCGTCTGCGGTCACTGTTGTCCATAAATAGTATTCGTCGCTATTGCCTATCAGCGACCGCATGCGGTCGCTGATATGGAAAAATAAAAAAATAGAATCTTGTTGTTTTACAGAAATCCCAAAAACATGTACCTGTTTTGTACCTGTTTTATCCCAACACACATACCCAACAACAACATACACAACAATATAAACATCCATCGTCCACCAACACATACACCAAACTAGTATATAAACCATTCAAAACCAATATGATTTTGAATAAATATAATAACATTTCAAAACTTGTTTAAGTAACATACAAACATCCTAAGAATGAATATACAAGTACAAACTTATACTATAACTATAAAACTAATCTAAAGCAGGTACGTCATGCATCACCGCCTCCTTGATCACCCTGTAATTAACAAAATAATAAAGCAAGTTACAAATAGATACTAATTATGTTAATATTGGTATATTACGACAATATACAACAAATTGATTTTATACCTCGTCGTCATCCTCGTGTTGTGATGTTGTTGCTACCGCTACTGCTTCAGCTAACTCCTCAGCACTCAGAGCCCCCAGATGTCCGCCCAGTATCTTCAGAAGATCCCGATCTTGACATATAGCTCTCACACAGTCAGCCGGAGTATGAACAGCTGGATGGCTCGATGACTGTGTAGACTGGGTAGAAGAGCATCCTGAGCCACTGAAGGATGGGCGTCGTCGTTGTCCTTGACCTTTAATGCAGTTCTTCTTCACAACAGACGCCCTCTCCCACAACTCTTGATCGATAGACGGAGGTGGAGTGCCTTCAGGATAGCGCTCATTCAATAAACGCTTATAAGTGTCCTGTCATCATGTTAACAATTAAATAGTTATAAATAAATTAATTCTGTAAGCATTAATTAAAGATCAAGTTATTAAAATTTATTACCGCTATCTGGATAGCCTCAGGCAGACCATCACGGGTGGCCACATACACATCCAGCCAATGGATAGGCTGACCTTGAGACTGAGACTCCTATACAAAAATAACACAATATTACTAAGTAAAAATGGGATATATTTTATACAATTCATGATTGAAAACATATTAAAACTTGTAAATACGTACCTGGCGGTGATATGCTGCAACTGTGAAATACGGTCGCCCTTGTATGTTCCTTTAGCCTTTGTGCCATCGGATACACCCGAGGCTCTGTTGGTGGCGGCAGTCTTTCGTCTTTTCACCCAGCTCTCAGCTCTCCATTGGGCACACATCTCAGCCCATATGGACTGGGTGCACCACCAGGGGCTATGCTCGTGCATATAATCCTCTCCCTAGCCTAGATGGTCGATCTCGGCATTGTGAATGGCTTTTTGTCGTTCTTTATTCAAGTTGTCCTTGGTGCGGACCGCGCACTTCTGCCAGAATAATGTCTGAATCACCGAAGCTTGCGCGTCCTCCCATCTATACCTTTTCTGCAAATAAAACAACAATAATAACATTACTAAATAATTATCCTTTGAATATTATATTAATATTATCTGTCATAATTAAAAAAACATACCTGAAATTCTGCCCAAACAGCATCCTTGTGGGCGATAGGTGTGCTCGCCCATGTAATCACAGCTGTAGGCCAATTCTGTAAACACAGCTGTGATATGCACTTGACGATTTTATTATCTGAAAAATCACTATAATATACAACATCAATTAGCATATATTTAAGCAATTTACATCTAAGTTATAATACTTATGAACATTTTTTAAACTTATACTTATATAATACTTAAATAAAATTCGCCAGAGTCTCCCCTACAATATGGACTAGCCACATGCACGACGACATGCATATATGGACATTTCTAGGCACCCAAGACACAAACCAATATAATATCAATCAAAACATTACCAATATACAATAAATGGAATCTTAAATGCTCATATAAAATTGATATATGCGGGACGTACGTGCTATTCGGAGGAGGGCGAATCTGAATAAGAATCCTATCATCCAGATTAGTAGGGGCCTTGGGCACATGATTAGGCCCCCTACCCAAGCCGCGCTTTTTCTGCGCTGCTTCAGAAGCCATCTGTATATTACAAATTTCAAGATGTTTTGCAGAGTCATATTTGATTACATGTATATATGACAATAAACATGACAGTGATATAAACATGTATGTATATATATGAATATAAAATGACAATAAACAAAAATTGCATTTAAATAGTTTAGTACATAAACATGACAGTGATATAAACATGTATATATATGAATATAAAATGACAATAAACAAAAATTGCATTTAAATAGTTTAATTACAACAATATCTTCTTTAATTGATTCCCTCATTTGTTTCAAGTGTCAATGTCTGATTCAGAATCATCTTGTATACGTGTTGCAGATTCATAACCATCATCTGCTTCAGATTCAGTGTCAGATTCAGTCAATAACTCTTCATCCTCAGTATCAATGTCATCTGACATAAGTATTGACTCAGGATCTAATTCATGTGGTTCATCTCCACCATCTAACTGGATTACTTCATTGTCGTCCTCCACATTTATTATAGTTTGACTATGAAGCATCTGCTCTTGGTAAATCTCCCCATCAACTAATTCTACACGACTACGCGCGGGAGTATGAATTACAACTTGCCAATCTGTAGGCGGTCTATCCCTTTTCTTAACAGGACTAAGAGTGTAGTATACTTGTACTATTTGAGTTGGTAAAATAAACGGTTCGTTGGAGTACGCAAACCTATGGAGGTCAATATCAACGATTCCATGCCTATCAACACGTATCCCTTTTTCTGAATCAAACCAACGGCACTTGAACAAGTGAATATGACCCCCGTACGTGCCCTTGTACGATAACTCTACGATTTTCTCCAACTCCCCATAAAAGGCACGACCAAACTCATTGTAATAATCTCCTTGGACACACACTCTAGAGTTCGTTGTTCTTTTACCGCGCCCATATGCCTTTGTGTGAAATTCATAACCATTTATTTTGTAACCATTGCGGCTGAATTGGTCCCTATCTGGTCCCATAGCTAGGACTTGTACATTAGCCGGAATCATTGATCCCTCAGTTAAAGCCTACAAAAACTCCATCTTATTAAATGAAGTCATAGTTAACATGGAGTATATATATATACTACGTGCTTAAAAATTGAAATTACTTTGTCCTTTAGCCAAAGTGCAAATTTTTATCCAGATTGATTTGAATATCTTTATCAGTTATGCCGGGATGCTTCACTTTTAACTCATCATCGTACAATCTATACCATGTTATAAACATTAACATATTGCAATAAATTTTCAACTTAAAAGATAAATTATCAAGTTTACATGTGTACCTCACAAATTCGTCAATTTCCTCGCAATTAAGAAGAATGTAAGTATGTGCAACATGTAATTCTTACTCAGAGAGGAATATGTGCTTCCCTTTTCCATAAGCGCGGCCCGATAGACCAAATACAGAGAGCCGACCATTTAGTTCAACATTTCCTCCATCATCATGTCTCGATACTCGATTGGCCTTTGTCAAGACTTCGTCTGGAAAATAGTCTGAGACAAACGTAGATATCTCATCGAAACTATATGCCTCGCATATCGACCCCTCAACATAAGTTCTATTCTTCACCTTCCTTTTAAGGTTTTCCATCACCCTCTCAAAAGGGTACATCCTTCTATATTGAACTGGACCCCCAACACGAGCTTCATAGGGAAGATGGATTTGCAAATGCTCCATGGAGTCAAAAAATCCAGGTGGGAATATTTTTTCCAAATTACACGTGATCTCTATGATGTTCTTCTCAAGTACAAACATGTCCTTCTCATTCAATGATTTTGAACACAAGTCTTTGAAGAAACGACTAAGATCCGTCAAAGCATCCCATATTGGTTTATCAAGCAGATCCCGAAATGCTATAGGCATGAGTCTCTCCATGAACACATGACAGTCATGACTCTTCATCCCTTGTAATTTCCCACCCGTAACACACCTTGCAATGTTTGACACATATCCATCTGGTAGTTTCAGAGACTTAACCCATGTGCACATATCTTCAACTTGCTTTTTGGACAATGTGTACCTTGCATGCGGTTTGACAATCTTACCATTAGGAGATTCATAAAGTTCTAATCCAGGACGCTTAAAAATATCTTTCATGTCCAAACGTGCCTTATCATTATCTTTTATCTTCCCCATAACATTCATCACAGTGTTAAACACATTGTCAAACACATTCTTCTCAATATGCATCACATCTAGATTATGACGAATCAAATTTGTAGACCAATAAGGCAGTTCCCAAAAGATGCTTCTTCGAACCCAGTTATGAGATTCACCAAACCTATTGATTATGTTTGTGGCATCAACCTTACCAAATGGGATAACCGACAATTTCATCACACGATCTCGCATCTCTGTTCCTGACAATCGCGATGCAGGCATATCATTATCTACTTTCCCTTTCCTGAAGTGTTCTCTATTTCTTCGAAACGGGTGATCTACCGGTAAGAACCGACGATGACAGTCAAACCAACAAGGCTTTTGACCTTTTGATAGATTAAACGACTTTGTATGCTCCATACAATACGGACAAGCCAACTTCCCGTGTGTACTCCATCCAGCTAACATACCATAAGCTGGAAAGTCATTTATAGTCCACATAACCGCTGCCCTAAGGTTGAAATTTGTTTTCGTTGCAACATCCCAAGTCTGTACTCCATCCTCCCATAATACCTTCAACTCGTGTATAAGAGGTCTCAAGTAAACATCTAAGTTCTTTCCAAGACTCTTAGGACCAGGAACCACGAGTGAAAGAAACAAGTATGACTGTTTCATACACATCCAAGGAGGCTAGTTGTACGGTGTAACAATCACAGGCCAACATGAGTACGGAATAGTTGACTGGCCAAACAGATTGAAACCATCGGTGGACAATCCAAGCCTCACATTTCTAGGTTCTAATGCAACTCCAGGATGTGCTAAGTTTAAATCTTTCCAAGCCTTCCCATCTGCGGGATGATTTAGTTCTCCATCTTTAGCTTGAGATTTCGCATGCCAACTCATATGTTCAGCTATTCTTGAAGACATGTACAATCTTTTTAGCCGATATGTTATTGGAAAATACCTTAGAATCTTAAATGGTATACTTGTTTTTTTGTAGTCACACCCTCTTTATTAGGCTTAAACCGATCATGACTGCAAAACGTGCACCTTGTCATGTGTTCATTTTCCTTATAAAACAACATGCAATCGTTGGGACATGCATCAATCTTTTGGTATCCAAGACCCAACTTCTTCACCATTTTCTTACAAAAGTAATAGTTACCGGGTAATTTCTCACCGTCAGGCAACATACTCTTAATGGCCTTCAAGAGCGACTCAAAACACTCATGGCTCATGTTGTGATCAGCCTTGATGTTAAGTAATGTCGCCACTGCAGACAATGTAGTGTGTTTGGTGCAACCATGCCACAATAGCTCGCTACCCTCGTTTAACAACTTAAAGAAGTCTTTGGCATCAGAATTCATATGTTGCTCTCTTCCTTGCTCCCAATCAAAATATGGTCCTGCAATATCATGAACCATTTCATTCATACGATGAGTACTACTGCCCGAATTGTGCACTTGTGTGATGTCAGCACCTCTTCTCTGCCCATGTGCCCACCAACATTCTTCATAATTTCTCATGAACCCAGAAACAAGTAAATGATAGTTTACCATGTCTCTGTCCATATAATTTATATTATTACACTTCAAACATGGACATCGTATCTGCGACTTACCATTCATACATTCCGGGTGACTATACGTATACTCCAAAAACACTTGGCAACCAGCTCTAAATTCAGCTGTAGCACCTATCTGGGCACTTGACTTTCGTCGTGCCATTCAACTACGGTCCGAATAGAGGTCCATGATTCCACGGTACCTACTACAGACAACATGAGCTTATTAATCATATGACTTGAGCATACTTGTAACCATATAACTTGAGCATACTTGTAAGCATGCATATGATTAACATTTAAGCATACTTGTAAGCATAAGACTTGAGAATACTTGTAACCATATGACTTTAGTTTAATAGTTATCATGTTATTTTATTTTAATTTGTTTTAAATTTGTTTTTATTGTTAATCGTAAGTGAATACGTAAGGTATTTCATTCATTCTAGCTTTATATCAGTAATACATATTTGGTTGGTATTCAGATGCATTGAAATGTTTCTATAATCTTTCTATAATCTTTTATGTTTTGGGATATTCACAACTTGGTTGAGCAATTTATAGCTTCTATAACATTTTGTAGCTTTATTCTTGTATACATAAGTGTTAAAATACCCTTATTTTTCTGTAATTCGCCAAAACAGTCTCTTTATTGACCAAGTGTGTCTAGTTACCTTCTCTGTTGCACTAACAGTTCCCTAGCACTGCCTATTTTGGCTTAACAGCCCCCCAATAGCTTACCATGCTGACAACCAAGCTTGGCTTGGCCCCGTGAGGCTTGGATAAGCTTGGCGTGGCCTCGCGGCCCCAAGCCCAGCCCATCAGCCCCAACATACCCTTAATAGGCTCTAGTGGAGCACCAAGATATTTATATCCAATTGATAAGCAACACCCAGACTCTCCTACAAACTTATACTTATAACACTTATGAACATTTTTCAAACTTATACTTATAATACTTAAAAAAAATTCGTCAGGGTCTCCCCTACAATATGGACTAGCCACATGCACGACGGCATGCATATATGGACATTTCTAGGCACCCAAGACACAAAACATTACCAAATAATATGAAGTACCAAATCAAAGGATGTGAATTCCAATTTCAGCAAAATATAATCCCAACAACAAAATAGAATGCGCACAACTATAATTCACATAGAGCATTATAGACATGGTTTAATACCATTACACCAAAACAGTACCAAGCAATGAAATATCTGCATTTCTAAAGCAACAAGTAAACAAGAATTGGTTACTTACATAATATCTAGTAGGTATGTCTTTCATCCGGATGACCTACTTTAGCTACTTCTTAGACAATCCATGACCACACCTTTTTGACATTAACATTCTTATCGTGAAGCTTTAAAGTGTCACAAGGACTGATTTTGGTTCCTTGAATTATAACAAGCTTAAGATTCATGATTATAAGCATTAGTGGGTTGGAGTGATAGATATCATGTTATAGTATACTAACCATATTAGAAGCAAATGATAGACATTACCTTTGTTTTGGTCTCAAATAACAGTCATTAGGGAGCTTACTATTTCAGTCCATTCTTACTTGCTTTGTCCAAGTTTTTTAAACTACCCAAGATTACAAGTCATAATGAACTATGATGAGGTCAAGCATAAACTATTCTTGAGGTATTACCCCCATTACAGGAGCATTTTTACTTTAGTTGGACTCCATATAATAGTTAGTACACGCAGATACTAATTAAATTAGTCCTTAACTTGACAATTTATCAAACATATAGAGGGAAGTTTATATACTTGCACATAATACATAATTCTTAGCTTATTGACCCCAACCTTATGGCTTAAAACAACAAAAAGCACATAACTATACTTAGTCCCAATCACAGCAGTTCACATAGCAATTAAAATAGTCATATATTGTATTAATTCCAATACATTAGCCATTTATGCTACTTAGTCCCTAACAATCCAATTGATATCATTGAAAGGAACAAAGACGAAGGATTAGGACGGCCAGAATGAACTTACTTGATGATTCAAAGGTCAGAAGTGGTTTGAGGAGAGGCGGTGGCTGGTGGCAGAGTGGGCGGTGCCGGTGCCAGTGGCGGAGTGAGGCGGTGGCGGAGTGAGGTGGTGGCGATGACTGGCTTCTCCTTCTTCTCTTCTCCCCCTTTCTCCATCTTCTCTCTATTCTGCTCCCTCATTTTTTTTCTTCTTCACCTGTGTCGAGCGAATGACTGAAATTGGTAAATGTTAATATGATCAGCGACCGCCATTCGCGACCGCATGCGGTCGCTAATTTTTAATTACGTGGACACATCAACGACCACTTAGTGGTCGCTGATAGAGATTGGTCGCAAAAACTAAACTCGCCAACATTTGGCACCAAATTTTGGGAGGGAAAATTAATCCAGCGACCGCTCAGCGACCGCATGCGGTCGCTGATAATGATTAGCGACTAGAAGAAAGTCCGGTCGCAAATAGCCATCGCTATTATATATATCAGCAACCGAAAAGGGCGGTCGCTGAAAGGGTTAGTCGCAGATAGAGAATTTTCTTGTAGTGATATTTGTATCCAAACTCACAGTTTATGTTTTGTCGTATTGTACACGACAGTTGTATTAGTAAGTTGTATTTGAATTCTGTACCATGTATCTGGCGACCCAAGATGGGTGATGTATACCTAATTTTGGGGGCGTCACAAGATTGGTTTACAATAAAATATAATATATTCTATTTATAATCTAATAAAACGAATAACTTTATAAAAGTATTCTATTTTATATAAAAAGATTTTACCATGCAAACACTATGCAGACACTATACAAACACTATGTATTATAAAATATAATATATTCTAATTATTGTCTAATAAAACAGATAACTTTATAAAAGTATTCTGTTTTATATAAAAAGATTTTACTATTAGTCTAATAAAACGAATAATTTTATAAAAGTATTCTGTTTTATATAAAAAGCTTTTCTGTTTTATTACATTAATAATACTAATAAAATAATACTCATCATCATTATTATAATTCATAATATTAATCGACCAGGTCGTTCCCAGGAAAGAGGGGGCTTTCCAATAAGGATTTCTCCCCATTGGCGCACAATTAGGTGACCAAATCTCTCCTTGACAGAACTTCTAGACATTGTTAATATTGCAAATAATAATATTAATAACATTGTCATCTCAATTATTGATTATAAAATATTGACAATAATTGAATCAAATAACGTGAGATACTATGCAGCAATTTCTGTAACAATAATTAAATAAAACTGAGTGACTTCTCACGTAAGCATCAATAATCACTACCATGTGCTACTGTGTAACTACGCGTATTACTGTACTTTTAACACCGGGTGTTTCAACAATTAACGGTAAAACTTTCGCCGTTATTTTCATAAAGTATTTTTGTCGTTTTCTCAATCCGACAATAATTTCGTTGTGGAGTCCACCAATGATTGTGCCGTTGTACGAATATTCCCTGTTAAAACTAATATTCCCCGACCAATCGAATATTGTATAACAACTTGCGTACTTTGAAAAATTTATAAATATTACCCACAACTATAACATTATATCAAATTCATTCCATAATATTCAAAAATGATATTTATAAAAAATTCATCTTTATTCATAAAAGTTGGGGCCTTACAACCTCCCCTTCTTATAAAATTTCGCCCTCGAAATTAGGGTACGTACCTGGTATATCAAAGAGGTAAGGATACCTTGATTTCATTTTAGATTCTAACTCCCAAGTCATTTCCTCAACATCGTGGTTTCTCCACAAAACTTTGACTTGAGGTATAACCTTGGAGCGTAGAATATGTTCCTTCTTATCCAAGATTTGAACAAGAACCTCTTCATATGTCAAATCTTCCGCTATTTCGCTCGGTTCTAACTCAATAATGTGGTTCGGGTCTTCCACATATTTACGTAACATGGATATGTGAAAAACGTTATGAACACAAGACATACTTGGCGGTAAAGCGAGTGTATAGGCCAAAGTTCCTACTCGATCGAGGATTAAAAATGGGCCGATGAATCGAGGATTGAGCTTTCCTCTCTTTTTAAATCTCGTAACTCCTTTCCATGGAGTAACACGTAACAACACATGATCTCCTATATCGAATTCCACGTCCTTTCGATGAAGATCAGCATAACTCTTTTGTCGATCTTGTGAGATTTTTATACGTTGTCGGATCGTTTGAATATTTTCCATAGTCATACGTACCAACTCCGGTCCCAACAACGTTGCTTTACCCACCTCATCCCAGCGTACTGGAGAATGACACTTTCTTCTATACAACGCCTCAAATGGAGTCATGCCAATACTTGCTTGATAACTGTTGTTGTAGGAAAACTCCACCAATGGTAAGAACTTATCCCAACTTCCCTTGAAGTCAAGGACATAGAGTCTTAATAAATTTTCAAGAGTTTGAATAGTCCTCTCCGATTGCCCGTCCGTCTGAGGATGATATGCCGAGCTAAATCATAAATCTGTGCCTATAGCTTTCTGCAAACTAACCCAAAATTGTGAAGTGAATCTTGGGTCTCGATCAGAAACTATGGATACTGGCATACCATGCAATCTTACAATCTTATTTATGCACATACGAGCAAGACGTTCAAGTGTATAAGTTTCTCGTATCGGTAAGAAATGAGCAGACTTTGTCAATCTATCAACAATGACCCAAATTGCATATATACCTTGAGAAACCTTAGGAAGACCGGTAACGAAATCCATGGTAATGTGCTCCCATTTCCATTCTGGAATTTCAAGTGGTTGCAATGGACCTTTTGGTACTTGATGCTTCGATTTAACTCGTTGACAAGTTAGACACCTTAAGATAAACAGCGCTATCTCTCTCTTCATATTGATCCACCAAAATGTATGACGAATATCATGATACATTTTGGCACTCCCAGGATGGATTGCAAACGGTGTGTTGTGCGCCTCCATCATGATTTTATACTTTAAATCAGGGTCGTTAGGAACAAAAAGTCTGGAGTTGACTCAAAGTATTCCTTCTTCATCGATTCTTGCTTCCGGTATAGCACCTTCTTGCACTTTCTTCCTCATACGCATCAGCTTCAGGTCAGTAGCTTGAGCAACTTTAACTTTATCAATTAAAGTCGATTCTACTCGTATATTCGCCATCATCACATGGGTCCCTGGAGTCTTTAACTCTATCTCCATCCTTTGCAAGTCATACAAAAATGGGCCTTTGTGTTGACAATATCACACTCGTACTTGCATATGATCTTTTACTCAATGCGTCAGCTACCACGTTTGCTTTTCCAGGATGGTATTGGATGGTATGATCATAATCTTTCAACAGTTCAAGCCAACTTCGTTGTCACATGTTGAGTTCTTTTTTAGTAAAGAAATAGTTGAGGCTTTTATGATCCGTAAAGATCTCCACCTTTTCCCCATACAAGTAATGCCTCCAAATTTTAAGTGCGAAGACAACAGCTGCTAACTCTAAGTCATGAGTAGGATAATTTCTCTCATATTCTTTGAGTTATCTTGAGGCATAGGTTATGACTTTCCCATGTTACATGAGAACACATCCCAACCCTTTGCCCGAAGCATCACTGTAGATGACAAATCCCTCCGAACCAGATGGTATTGTCAGAACAGGTGCTGAAATGAGTCTCCTCTTGAGTTCTTAAAAACTCTTCTCACATTCTTCGCTCCAACCGAACTTTGTATCTTTCCGAGTTAGCTGAGTTAATGGAGTAGCTATTCGAGAAAATCCTTCCACGAATCTCCGATAATAACCAGCTAAGCCGAGAAAGCTACGTACTTCGGTCACTAATTTAGGTTGCTCCCAGCTTTGAATTGCTTCAATCTTTGTCGGGTCAATAGATATTCCACGACTTGATACTACGTGCCCAAGGAATGCTACTTCCTCAAGCCAGAACTCATATTTCTTCAACTTGGCATAAAGCTTGTATTCACGAAGCTCTTAGAGTGTCAGCCTCAAGTGTTGCTCATGATCTTCACAGTTTTTGGAATAAATAAGGATGTCATCAATAAAGACGACCACAAAGTGATCCAAATATTTCTTGAATACTCGGTTCATCATATCTATGAAGGCAGCAGGAGCATTAGTCAATCCAAAGGACATGACTAGGAATTCATAATGCTCGTACCGAGTTCTGAAAGTCGTCTTTGGAATGTCATCGGTTCTGATCTTCAATTGGTGATATCCAGAACGAAGATCAATTTTTGAAAAGAATTTGGCTCCTTGCAACTGGTCAAACAGGTCATCAATACGTGGCAATGGGTACCTATTTTTGATGGTGACATGATTCAACTCCCGATAATCAATACAAAGTCGCATATTCCTATCTTTCTTCTTCACGAATAGAACAGGAGCACCCCAAGGAAATGTACTAGGATGAATGAAACCAATGTCTAACAATTCTTGTAACTGGGTCTTTAACTGCTAAGTTCAATAGGAGCCATTTAATATGGGGCTTTGGAAATGGGTTTTGTACCGGGTTCAAAGTCGATACAAAATTCAATTTCACGCTCTAGGGGTAGGTCAGGAAGTTCTTCAGGGAATACGTCAGGGAATTTATTAACAATAGAAATATCATTCAAAACTGACGTATTTTTATTTAGATCCGTGACATGAGCTAAGAAAGCTTGATATCCATTTTTCAATAAACTAATAGTTTTATGGCTTGAGATGACTATGATTGATTTTAATGGTTTGGTCGCTTGAATTCGCATAATAGGTTGATTAGGAATATGAAAGTTAACAACCTTACGAAAACAATCAATTTTAGCATGATGAGTAGTTAACCAATCAATCCCTAGAATCACATCAAATGCAAGTATTTTCAATGGAATAAGATCGACAGGTAATGTTAGGGTACCGATTTGAACCAAACAAGACTTATAAACAGTGGTTGTAATGAAAGTTTCTCCCAACGGAGTTTCCACAGATAAGTCAAAGTCTAATTTCTCCGGAGTTAAATTTAATCATTGAGCGCAAGTAGGAGAAATAAAAGAATAGGTAGAACCGGTATCAAATAAAGTATAAACTTCGCTAGAGTTTATGATAAGCTTACCCGTGATGACCTCATTCGGGTTCTTTGCTTTCTGGGAGGTCACAACAAACGCTCTCCCTTGCACTACCGGCTTTGACTTTTCTGGGACGGCCTTTGGTGCCTCCATCCTGGCTGAACTTGTCTTCGGTGAACAACAAAATCGGGCTAAGTGACCTTCTCTTCCATAATTATAATATGATTTGGATGGCATCACACAGTTTGGTCGTTCTCCTTCCTTACCAACGGGTGATGGTGCTGATGTCTTTCCATCATTGTTTAATCTCCTCTTCTTGAAATGTCCATTCTTATTGTTTTGGCCCTGATTACCGCCGAAGTGGTTACCACTTCTGGCCTGTTGATTCCCTCCACGCTTGTTGCCACCTCTTCGATGACTGCTCTCATTGGTATTATCATTTTGTCGGCTGCTCTCTTTTTGGTTGCGTTGACTCGTTATCGCGTTCTACTAACTGATCCCTATTTACAACATCTGAATACAAACACAGTTTATGAGAAATAAGATGTTGACGTATTTTTGGCATTAAACCTCTTAAAAACATCCGCGTCATTCTCTCTTCATTATCTACCAAGTGGGACGCAAACCGAGACAAATCGGCAAACTTAGCTTCGTACTGCGACACGTTCATATTATTCTGCTCCAACTTGATGAACTCTACCTCTTTTATGTGACGAATACTTTCGGGAAAGTACTTGTCGTTGAATAGTTCTTGGAACTTCTCCCAAGACATCTTCTGTGATGCAGGTTGAGTACGATTTACTGATTTCCACCAGTAATCTGCCTCTCATCGCAACATAAAGGCGGTAGAGGGAATCTTTTGTTCCTCGGAGCATCCCAAGACATCAAATATCTTGGTGACCTGCTTTATCCATGCTTCCGCCTTAAGTGGTTTTGGCTCTCCAATAAACTCCGGTGGTCCCAGCTCCTTAAACTGTTTAGCGGTGACCGTCCGAGAGTTTCCAGTGTTTCCACCCACATTTTGGATAGGAGCCACTCTTGCCTGCTGTTGTATGAATTGCATAAAGCCTCTGAACATTCCATCATTCATCATTTGGTCAATGTTGTTATTTGCATGAAGATTATCGCCTTCCTGATGCACATTATCCTGATTATTGATATGTGGTGAATCAACGGTCGCCTGTGCTCCATTGCTATTCTCAACATTCTCGGATGTCATTTTCAGATACTGCCACAAAATAAAGGTTAATTGACATGTAACATATTATACCTATATTCTGACCGACAAATTAAATACCAAATAAACTTAGGTAGGTCATACTTGAAAGTAGTATGCACACAAGCCAATCATGTTTGATGATAAAGCATATACTTTGTAAACAATCTTATTCATTTATTAATAAAAAGTATTAATTTATTAAAGGCTTTTAATTATCTGCATGATGCTATTTTATAATATGTGATAAACCCATAGTTTTAAGCAATGCTTTTAGAATAATGATGATGATCATTCTAATGAGATCTAAATTCTTAGAAAGCTTAAAACTAAAATAGTTCTCAATCGTTGGATTACTAAATTGGGGATTAGTGAATCCGGATAGATTGGTACATACGTTGCTTGCTCATTGGATGAGGATGATTGATCTCATGATCATTTGTGTGGAGACACTAAAGCAAGTATGTAGGTGCTTATTAGAGAATAAGTTCACTAAACGTGACTCGCTAAGAAATACCTAATGGAGTTTTACTTGCATGTCAATAGGAATTCCTGTAGTGATAGTAGTACAAGTGATCCTTGGACTTGAGATCATCATAGTATCTTGTGTATGATGAGTTATACTTTGACTTATTCCTTAAGACTCTTAGGGTATATCAAAGGGTATGCTTGGGTATAAAAAGTTTTACATGGAAATAATGCATGATCAATAAAGAATCTACCACTTCTAGTAAAAGAAGAGAAATGTCCTATGTGATTTGATAAATGACAACTCAGTAGTCCTTGGCCAAGGCAGAATGAAATTAGAAAGGAGTTTCTAATTTGCATTATTTGGAGTTGTGCATTTAAGAGTCGAAATACATATAATTAAATAAAATAAGACTTGACAAAAATTTCATGTCTTATATTTAATTGGGACATTGTATGGTGGAAGAATTGAATTGTACGGTAACTATTTACTCAAAGGTTCTTTTATGATTAATGTTGAAATCTATATTATCTGGAAAGTCGTTGATCGCTAGGGAGGCTTATCCCTATTGTAGAATAAATATTATTTATTTAAATAAATTATTAGTTTAATTTATTTATTTAAATAAGATTAGAATTGTTCTAATTGATTTATTCACAACCGGTTTAATATGGAGAACCTAAAGGGTCACACCATAAAAGGAAGAATAATTATTTAAGAAGTTAATGGCATAATCGTAATAATATGTTAAGTATATTTAATTTAATCTATGGTGATAGAATAAATTAAATAGCTTAATATTTATTATTTAATATTTTAAAAATATTAAATATAAATTAATAAGAGGAGTCTTATTAATATTATTACAATTATTATTATTTTAATTTCTAAAAGAGTTTAGAAATTAATTTAATATAAGTACTCTCATTTATTCCTAATAGGATTAGGAGGAAAAATTAGTTAAAGGAGTTTAATTAATTATCCCTAATAAGATTAGGGAGCTTAATTAATTAAAAGAATTTAATTAATTAAAATAAAACCCAATTTCTTAATTGTTAAGGAGGGTTGTCTACATCTATAAATAAGAGGAGTCTTATTATGGGTGGATGTAGTTGTTGACTTTAACAACATACGTAATTTCAATTGTTGGAGAGTACGCCCCTTTTTCTATAGAGATAGAAAACTAGGGTTTGAGTCAAATACCCATCTTCTTGAATTCTTCTTCTTCCTTGGTGGATCACCTCTAGAGGCCAAATACTTGGGTGGCTAACGTAGATCAAAGGAAGGAACCAAACCCGGTGGATTCAAGTTGAACGCGAAAAGGATTGGAGGTGAACTTGTATCTGAGAAAGCTAGGATCTTCAAGGGTATGATTTTATTCTTTATCTTTTCGTTAAATTAATAATTGTGCATAAAGGGTGATCTGGGTTTATGGTTTGTAAAATTTTAAAACTCTGATTTTACACGCTTCCGCTTATTTTGTGCAATTTGATTGTCTTCATGAATATTACAAACCTAACAGTGGCATCAGAGCCAAACCTTTATGCGAATTATTAATTGTTTTAATTTGATATGTATATTGATATGTGTTTAGAACAATTTAATTGGGCATAATTTTATTGTATAAAATTAAAAAAAAAATCCGGAAGCCTGTTATACCGCGTATTGAATTTCATTCCTTTTCCTCTCACTGTGATTCGCGTGATAGCTGCTGATTTTGCGTGGCGTGGCCACATCGTGGTAGAAACCGCTGGTGTAGATATATATTACTTATGATAACAAATGAAAGTTGCAACTATTTTTATTTTATCTTGTATATATATATCTATCTAATAAAATATAAATGATTTTGAATTTTCCGCTCACTCAATAAATCATCTGGGCCGTCCAAAGTTTGAGATAAATCCCACCGTCCATACATCTATCTAATAAAATACATCTATCTATCTAATCTATCTAATAATGATTTTGAATTTCTCGCTCAATTAATAAATCATCAGGGCCGTTCTAAATTTGAGATAAATCTCACTGTCCATACAGTGCCGGAGGCACGGGACCCAGCTAGTATATATATATTGCTCCTAGAAAGTGAATCACCATAAAGGGAATAGTTATTCAAGGTATTGGCGTTAATGGCCACACATTACTGGACTTCTAAAAGGTTACAGGTTAGCAGGATTTGTTTATGTCTTGCAAAAAGGAAGGATCGATATTATTATTATATTATATATATTATATATAAATAATATTCTCAATTATTTTATAATTAAAATAAAAATTTATTTTAATCTTAAAATAAAAAGTTTATTTTATTATTAAAATAAAAAAAAATTATTTTAATTTTAAAATTAAATTTCATGCTAACTAATTAGAGTTAGAATTGGATTCCATGATAACTAATTAGAGTTGAAATTGAATAAGATTTGTGAATAGGAAAGAGAATCCTAATTTCCTTAAATAAAGGAGTTTATTTAGATATGAAATAAGATTTCATATTATTCAAAATAAAGGAGTTTATTAATCCTAATTTCCTTAAATAAAGGAGTTTATTTAGATATGAAATAAGATTTCATATTATTCAAAATAAAGGAGTTTATTTGTGAATAGGAAAGAAAATTCGTATTTCCTTAAAATAAAGGAGTTTTATTTTTATTACATGGAATTGGATTCCATAATTAATTAAAATAAAGGAGTTTATTTTGATTAAAAATTTTGGTTAATGATTTTGATTAAAATAAAATAGTTTATTTTATTCAAAATTGGATAAATTAAAATAAAATAGTTTTATTTTGATTTAAATTTGGATTAAAATAAAGGAGTTTATTTTAATTCAAAATTAGATTTTATACTAATTAAATTTGCCCATTAAATGATATCAATATATATATTAAATGTTAATTATTCATGAGATGAATGTTATTTATTGATACATATGGTGATGTGTATGATAATAAATGGGATTGATTATGGACTATTGACCAATGTGATTGGATTTTATTTTAGTTGGATGCATGAATGTATGGGTTTTATTAAAATGGGGTCTGCGTACCTCGTCTTCTCTAAATTTTTCTTAATGTAAATTCTATCTCCCTCCTATGTATTTCCCCTTGATTGCTGATCAAGGTTTCTATTTATTTTAAATAGTTTTGTAATAGGAATAGTTAGAATTAATTTTGAAGAATTGGAGATCAAGGATCAAGGAGCGCTTGAAGATCCGTTTGTAATGGAGCCCGGGTTCAAATGTAATAGTTATATTTAAATTTAATTCTTGCACCCCTAAGTTTGACCTTTTGGTTCACTTGATGGCTCTAGTGAACCAAACTAGAATAAAAGTCCATAATCAATCCGGGTAGAATATAGTATTCTATATGTGTATGCTTATACTATATATATTATATATTATGCAAACATGCTTCGCATGTTAATTAATATGACGCGTATTTTGCGCGCTAAACAAGATGAGACAAATTAATAACAAAATCCTCAAATATTTTATATTAAGTTGTAATGTTCAAAGATATTTGGAATATCGAACGTCGCCTTCTAGCATGATAGAAACAATAGAGTATTGAATATTTAATATGAGTTTGTTGTGCACACACAAGGCGAGTATTAAATATTTAAGATGTTATTTTTATTACATATGATGTTTATAAGGAATTGAACATTACTGCTTTGTTGTGCACACACAAGGGCTGTAGTTTTCTCTTCACTTATATGAAAATGTTGGGTCTGACTTAACTTAAATCATTTTAGTTCGGATGTGCACACACTTGACCATTATGATTTAAGAGGCAAAATACAAGGAGTTACATAGTTGATGTAATTGACAAGAGTTGTCTACCTATTTATTTATATATAGTTTGTTGTGCACACACAAGGCTATATACATTTGAAATGGAATCCTTATTCTTACTAGCATATCTTTAATTAGATATTGCCGAACTATATATTGAGGGTAATATAGTTTGATGAAAATAGTGGGAGATACCAATTTAAAACAAGACCTAAATTATTTTGGTAATTAATAAAAGAATGTATGTTAAAATGTTGTTAATTACAAATTCATTTACAGAATTTTACAATGTCTAAATTACTATCACTGCGTAGCATATTAGATGCTAAATTAACCGGACCGAATTAAACGGATTGGTTAAGGTAATTGAGAATAGTTCTCACGGCTGAAAAGCTATCTTATGTCCTTAATACGCCTATCCCTGCAATGGTTGCAGACAATGCCTCTGAGGAAGATATTGCTACTTTTAGAAAGTGGCTAGATGATGCATAGTTGGTTCAATGCATCATGCTCGCATCCATGAGTAACGAGCTTCAGCGTCAGCATGAAACTATGGATGCTCCTACTATATTCCTGCACATCAAGTAGTTGATGGTGAGGAAAGTAGGACTGATAGATATCAGATATCTAAGGAGCTCTTCTGATCTAGAATGACCGATGACACTACAGTATAGATAAAAGTCCATAACATGATCAATTTGATTGAACAATTAGGACAACTGGTTTTGTCATGGATGGAGAGTTGAGCCAAGATTTGATCTTGCACTCACTCCCGGACTCCTTTCACAATTGTTGTGAAAAAAATTTTATATGAACAAGCTAAAGATCAGCCTCGCTGATTTGCTTAACATGTTGAAAAATATTGAGAGTCACTTTCCAACCAAGAAAAATCATGTCTTACTGGTAGGGGCCAAAGGATCTTCTGAAAAGAAGAACGATTCATAGATGGTAAACAGAAAGGCGTAAACAAAGGATAATAAGAACAAAACTGATATGTATATCAAAGGAGTTTGTTTCCACTGTAATAAGCCTGGGCACTGGAAAGAAACTGCGAAAAACATCTTGCAGAGGCTAACCAAAGAAGCTTAGTGAAGTTTCGGTTACAAATACAAATTTGTTCATGATTTGAAATAAATTTTCTTTAAGTCAAGGTTCTACTTGGGTATTGGATACCGGCTTTGTTTATCATAAATATAGATTTATGAAGGACCAAGCAGAAGTAGAAAGCTAAACAAAGGATAAGTAATCCTATGTCTGGTAAATGAAGCAAAGGTTAATGCATTAGTCGTAGGAACTTATAGTTTAGCAATGCCTACGGGCAAATCTATTAAGTCAATAAGCTGTTATTGTATTCCAGTTCTTGTTGGAAACATTATTTCCATTTTATTGTTGGACAATGAAATTTTTGGTATTATATTTAAGAACAATTGTTGTTCTATTTATAATAATAATGTTTTGTATAGAACTGGAATATTACTTAATAGATTTTGTATACTTGACTTACGTGAAAAATTATTTTACAAATTGAACAAATTAGTATAAGAAAAGGAGATGATCATTCAAAGAGTTGAATGTTTGTATTTGATGAAATACAAGTGTGAATTATTTGAAAGGTTCAAAGAATTCAGAAATGAAACAAATTGACAAAGTATTAAGATTCTTTGATTAGATCAAGGAATAAATACTTGTGCAATAAGTTTCTAGATCATCTCAAATGGTTTTCTCATAATGGACACATCCTGATACGCAATAATTGATTGATGTATCTGAATGGAAAAACCGTACCTTGTTGGACATGGTGCGATCCATAATGATTTTACCGACATTCCAGTATCCTTCTAGGATCATGTCCTAGAAATGGCTGCATATCTACGAAAAGGTAACCTCAAAATCCGGCCCCAAGACTCCATAAAAGTTATGGACAGGGAGGATTTATAATCTTAAGTATGTTAAGATAAGGGGTTGTCCAACTTATGTGAAACGGTTTCAAAGGATAAGATTGGGACAAAATTTGACAAGTACAGATTTGTGGGACATCCTAAAGTAAGTTTAGGGCATATGTTCTATAATCCTACTTAGCAAAAGGTGTTTGTTGCGAAACACACTACCTTCTAAGATAAAGGTGTTTATCATTGAAAGGGCTAGTAGGAGGATAATACATCTTGAAGAGTTCGAGAACAACAAAATACTTTAAGTCAAATAAGAGGAACCTGTAGATAGACCTATTGTACCACAACCGAATCGTAAATCTGGAATAGTACCGAAGATACCTAGGAGGTATGGATTCATCATGGATGATGATGATGAGGTACGCATCATAGAAGATGATGATCCAGAGTTACATACGATGAGGGAAGAGTTGTAGACACTCAGAGAAATGAATTGAAGCAAGTTTCTCAAATAATGGAACATTCGTTTTGATGAGACAATCAAAAGAGTTTGATTTATCAAAAATAAGAATGAACCAAGTGTGTACAAAAGGGTCAGTGGGAGCGTCGTGACATTTCTGGTATTATATGTTGATATAATACGGATAAGGAATGACATGCCAATGCTAAAATCAATAAAGATAAAGTTGTCTAAACATTCCTCCATGAATGGCTTGGGAAGAGTATCTTAATTAGGGATACAAATCTATGTAGATAGATTTAAAAGGATGCTCGGCTTAACCCAAGAAACGTATATTCATTTGATGCTAAAGTCGTTTAGCATGGAAAACTCCATGGGATGTCTCATGTTGATGAGCCATGGAGTGTATCTCTCTTAATAGTCCCCACAGACTCCTAAAAGAGAGATCACATGAGTGACAATCATGTATGCAATGAAATATACGCGACCTGATGTTGATCAGTCATATTCTGGAGAAGTTCACTGTGAGACAGTGAAAAACATCTTAAAGTACTTAACCAGCACTAAGGATGTGATATAATTCATGGCGGGTCTGAATTAAAACTAGAGGGCTTAACAGACTTAAGTTTTTCAGATAAACCAAGACAACAGAAAATCCACTTTAAGGTAAAGGGTTACCTTGAACGGTGGTGCAGTAAATTGGAAAGGTTCCAAACAACAAAGAGTTGTTGGTTTAGTGATAAAGACAAAGTATATAGCTATAAATGAAGCTACAAGTTGATTATTTGGATGAAAAGTTCATTACAGAACTAGGAATAGTTCCTAAGTCTCATCTTAGATCTAAACATGTGTTGTGGAACTTTCATTTGATTATAAGAATCATTGAAAGATGGGAAATCACTATAGAGATAGTGATCTCTCAAGAACAATATTACATATCCATTAACTAAAGCTTATCCAACAGCAGGATAATCGTCACTTAGAGAAGAAGAGTATGAGATACCATGACGATTGGCTTTAGTGCAAGTGGGAGATTGAAAGTAGTATGCACACAAGCCAATCATGTTTGATGATAAAGCATATACTTTGTAAACAATCTTATTCATTTATTAATAAAAAGTATTAATTTATTAAAGGCTTTTAATTATCTGCATGATACTGTTTTATAATATGTGATAAACCCATAGTTTTAAGCAATGCTTTTAGAATAATGATGATGATCATTATAATGAGATCTAAATTCTTAGAAAGCTTAAAACTAAAATAGTTCCCAATCGTTGGATTACTAAATTGGGGATTAGTGAATCCGGATAGATTGGTACATACGTTGCTTGCTCATTGGATGAGGATGATTGATCTCATGAACATTTGTGTGGAGACACTAAAGCAAGTATGTAGGTGCTTATTAGAGAATAAGTTCACTGAACGTGACTCGCTAAGGAATACCTAATGGAGTTTTACTTGCATGTCAATAGGAATTCCTGTAGTGATAGTAGTACAAGTGATCATTGGACTTGAGATCATCATAGTATCTTGTGTATGATGAGTTATACTTTGACTTATTCCTTAAGACCCTTAGGGTATATCAAAGGGTATGCTTGGGTATAAAAAGTTTTACATGGAAATAATGCATGATCAATAAAGAATCTACCACTTCTAGTAAAAGAAGAGAAATGTCCTATGTGATTTGATAAATGACAACTCAGTAGTCCTTGGCCAAGGCAGAATAAAATTAGAAAGGAGTTTCTAATTTGCATTATTTGGAGTTGTGCATTTAAGAGTCGAAATACATATAATTAAATAAAATAAGACTTGACAAAAATTTCATGTCTTATATTTAATTGGGACATTGTATGGTGGAAGAATTGAATTGTACGGTAACTATTTACTCAAAGGTTCTTTTATGATTAATGTTGAAATCTATATTATCTGAAAAGTCGTTGATCGCTAGGGAGGCTTATCCCTATTGTAGAATAAATATTATTTATTTAAATAAATTATTAGTTTAATTTATTTATTTAAATAAGATTAGAATTGTTCTAATTGATTTATTCACAACCGGTTTAATATGGAGAACCTAAAGGGTCACACCATAAAAGGAAGAATAATTATTTAAGAAGTTAATGGCATAATCGTAATAATATGTTAAGTATATTTAATTTAATCTATGGTGATAGAATAAATTAAATAGCTTAATATTTATTATTTAATATTTTAAAAATATTAAATATAAATTAATAAGAGGAGTCTTATTAATATTATTACAATTATTATTATTTTAATTTCTAAAAGAGTTTAGGAATTAATTTAATATAAGTACTCTCATTTATTCCTAATAGGATTAGGAGGAAAAATTAGTTAAAGGAGTTTAATTAATTATCCCTAATAAGATTAGGGAGCTTAATTAATTAAAAGAATTTAATTAATTAAAATAAAACCCAATTTCTTAATTGTTAAGGAGGGTTGTCTACATCTATAAATAAGAGAAGTCTTATTATGGGTGGATGTAGTTGTTGACTTTAACAACATACGTAATTTCAATTGTTGGAGAGTACGCCCCTTTTTCTATAGAGATAGAAAACTAGGGTTTGAGCCAAGTACACATCTTCTTGAATTCTTCTTCTTCCTTGGTGGATCACCTCTAGAGGCCAAACACTTGGGTGGCTAACGTAGATCAAAGGAAGGAACCAAACCCGGTGGATTCAAGTTGAACGCGAAAAGGATTGGAGGTGAACTTGTACCTGAGGAAGCTAGGATCTTCAAGGGTATGATTTTATTCTTTATCTTTTCGTTAAATTAATAATTGTGCATAAAGGGTGATCCGGGTTTATGGTTTGTAAAATTTTAAAACTCTGATTTTACACGCTTCCGCTTATTTTGTGCAATTTGATTGCCTTCATGAATATTACAAACCTAACAATACTAGCGAATGAATTCCCCGTCTCTCCCCTCCTAGTTCTATTCTCACATCTTAGACAGGGATCATATCCCTAAGATTTGATACCAACTGTGATGCCCCCAAAATCGATATACATCACCTATCCTGAGTCGCCAAATACATGGTACAAAATTCAAATACAACTTAATTATACAATAGTCGTGTAAAATACGACTAAACATATGTTGTGAGTTTTAATACAAATATTATCATCTAGACAATATACAAACTCAATGGGGTCCTCATTATATTTATTATCACACTATTTCATAAAATAGTGAGGACTACTAATGCTATTATCTGGACCATCACTCTGTTCCCCGACTAGTCCCTGCTACGTTCTCATTTCCTGAAGAGAACAATGAAAGTAAAAGGGTGAGCACAACTAGCCCAGTAAGAAATATTATGATTAAGATATTGCAGAATAAATTATCATTAGCCTTTAACAGTGTTAAACTGATAAAATATAACAAACATCAAGTTTAACTATAGCGGAACAAGCAATCCATTAGAAGAGTCAAGTAGAGAATAAAATCTACTATCTTCTATGATTTAAAAGGTTTTTCACGACTTTTATCGCTGAGACTCAGCTTAATAAATAATCCACATCATCCCTGCACTACGACCAAGGATATTCATTAATATCACAACCACAAATTATCAATGCACCACAACCAAAGATATTCGTGTATTCATCAATGATCATGATCATGCCAACAACTGTCCATCAATGCATTACGGGTCAATGAGGACTTTTTCCACATCATTTATAACATTACGGTCATGATTACACCGAATAATCTCTGTTCATAATCATATTAAGTCCATCTATGCACTACATGCCACATATGACTTTCAACATAATATAAACATAAGGATGATGACAATGATATAAGAATTCAATAAAACAAGTTCAAGAATTAATTTATCCAGGAACTAATAATGTCCAAATTGTCAACATGATACTTCTTTGTAGAGTAACACTCAAGAATACTCAGAAGAATATTTCCATGAAAAGATACTGGATGAAGCACAAATATCAAGGATATTCCACTAATTTCATGGAGTATAGAAGTCAAAAATTTAATCAACTGAGTATAATAAAGAATGGAATAACAAAAAAAATCACCAAGCATGCGATACACCGCACAGATAGGTTATTCCAACAGAATAATAAATAATGGAACCAGGTCATGTGTAAACGCACCGATAGGATGTTCCAACAGAATAATAAACAACGGAACCAAGTCATGCATAAACGCACAGACAGGATGTTCCAACAGAATAATAAATAATGGAATAACAGAAGAATTTCACCAAGTATAGGGTATCCCGCGTATACAGGTTATTCCAACAGAATAATAAAGTATGGAATAACAAAAGAATTTCACCAATAAGAAAGAAGGAATACCCCTAACGAGTACAACAAATAATATCCCTTACCATAAAAGAAGAGTATTTTGACTGGTAGGGCGAGGATATACTCAAAGAAAACTTGCACTACGCTCAAAGCTTTCTTAAACTCTAAAGAAATACGCTCAAGATTATAGAAGAAGAACTCTCGTTATAGTTTCTCTCTCTAGAGTTTCAGTGAATTCGTAAGAAATAATGAAGGAATGAGCTTCTATTTATCGAAGAATGGACTGCATATTAACTAATTCATGAACGGTCCAGATTGATTTGCTTTAAACGGACGGTCCAGATTGGTTTACAATAAAATATAATATATTATATTTATAATCTAATAAAGCGAATAACTTTATAAAAGTATTCTGTTTTATATAAAAAGATTTTACTATGCAAACACTATACAGGCACAATGCAAACACTATGCATTATAAAATATAATATATTCTAATTATTGTCTAATAAAACAGATAACTTTATAAAAGTATTCTGTTTTATATAAAAAGATTTTACTATTAGTCTAATAAAACGAATAACTTTATAAAAGTATTTTGTTTTATATAAAAAGCTTTTCCGTTTTATTACATTAATAATACTAATAAAACAAAACTCATCATTATTATAATTCACAATATTAATCGACCAGGTCGTTTCCAAGAAAGATGGGGCTTTTCAATAAGGATTTCTCCCCATTGGCGCGTAATTAGGTGATCAAACCTCTCCTTGACAGAGCTTCTAGACACCGTTAATATTGCAAATAATAATATTAATAACCTTGTCATCTCAATTATTGATTATAAAATATTAACAATAACTAAATTAAATAACGTGAGATACTATGCATCAATTATAATTGAACAAAACTGAGTGAATTCTCACGTAAGCATCAATAATCACTACCGTGTGCTACTGTGCAACTACGCATATTACTGTACTTTTAACACCGGGTGTTTCAACAGTTAACGGTAAAACTTCCGCCGTTATTTTCATAAAGTATTTTTGTCATTTTCTCAATCCGATAATAATTCCATTGTGGGGTCCACCAATGATTGTGCCATTGTACGAATATTCTCTGTTAAAACGAATATTCCCCGACCAATAGAATATTATATAACAACTTGCGTACTTTGCAAAATTTATAAATATTACCCACAACTATAACATTATATCAAATTCATTCCATAATATTCAAAAATGATATTTATAGAAAATTTATCTTTATTCATAAAAGTTAGGGTCTTACAACCTCCCCTTCTTATGAAATTTCGCCCTCGAAATTAGGGTACGTACCTAGTATGTCGAAGAGGTAAGGATACCTTGATTTTATTTCAGATTCTAACTCCCAAGTCATTTCCTCAACATCGTGGTTTCTCCACAAAACTTTAACTTGAGGTATAACCTTGGAGTAGAATATGTTCTTTCTTATCCAAGATTTGAACAGGAACCTCTTCATACGTCAAATCTTTCGCTATTTCGTTCGGTTCTAACTCAACAATGTGGTTCGGGTCTTCCACATATTTACGTAACATGGATATGTGAAAAACGTTATGAACACGAGACATACTTAGCGGTAAAACGAGTCTGTAGGCCTTAGTTCCTACTCTATCGAGGATTAAAAATGGGACGATGAATCGAGGATTGAGCTTTCCTCTCTTTCCAAATCTCGTAACTCCTTTCCATGGAGCAACACGTAACAACACATGATCTCCTATATCAAATTCCACGTCCTTTCGATGAAGATCAGCATAACTCTTTTGTCGATCTTGTGAGGTTTTTATACGTTATCGGATCGTTTGAATATTTTCCGTAGTCATACGTACCAACTCTGGTCCCAACAACGTTGCTTCACCCACCTCATCCCAACATACTTGAGAACGACACTTTCTTATATACAACGCCTCAAATGGAGCCATGCTAATACTTGCTTGATAACTGTTGTTGTAGGAAAACTCCACCAATGGTAAGAACTTATCCCAACTTCCCTTGAAGTCAAGGACACAGAGTCTTAATAAATCTTTAAGAGTTTGAATAGTCTTCTCCGACTGCTTCCGTCTGAGGATGATATGCCGAGCTAAATCGTAAATCTGTGCCCATAGCTTTCTGCAAACTAACCCAAAATTGTGAAGTGAATCATGGGTCTCGATCAGAAACTATTGATACTGGCATACCATACAGTCTTACAATCTCGTTTATGTACATACGAGTAAGACGTTCAAGTGTATAAGTTTCTCGTATCGGTAAGAAATGAGCAGACTTGGTCAATCTATCAACAATGACCCAAATCGCATCTATACCTTGAGAAACCTTAGGAAGACCGGTAACGAAATCCATGGCAATGTGCTCCCACTTCCATTCTGGAATTTCAAGTGGTTGCAATGGACCTTTTGGTACTTGATGTTCCGCTTTAACTCGTTGACAAGTTAGACACCTTGAGATTAATAGCATTATCTCTCTCTTCATATTGCTCCACCAAAATGTATGAAAAATATCATGATACATTTTGGTACTCCCAGGATGGATTGCAAACGGTGTGTTTTGCGCCTCCAGCATGATTTTATACTTTAAATCAGGGTCGTTAGGAACAAAAAGTCTGGATTTGACTCGAAATATTTCTTCTTTATCGATTTTTGCTTCCGGTATAGCACCTTCTTGCACTTTCTTCCTCATACGCATTAGCTCCAGGTCTGTAGCTTGAGCAGCTTTAACTTTATCAATTAAAGTTGGTTCTACTCGTATATTCGTCATCATCACATGGGTCCCTAGAGTCTTTACTGTAACAATTATTGAATAAAACTGAGTGACTTCTCACGTAAGCATCAATAATCACTAACGTGTGCTACTGTGCAACTACGCGTATTACTGTACTTTTAACACCGGGTGTTTCTACAGTTAATGGTAAAACTTCCGCCGTTATTTTCATAAAGTATTTTTGTCATTTTCTCAATCCGATAATAATTCTGTTGTAGGGTCCACCAATGATTGTGCCGTTGTACGAATATTCCCTGTTAAAATGAATATTCCCCGACCAATCGAATATTATATAACAACTTGCGTACTTTGTAAAATTTATAAATATTACCCACAACTATAACATTATATCAAATTCATTCCATAATATTCAAAAATGATATTTATAGAAAATTCATCTTTATTCATAAAAGTTGGGGTCTTACACAACTCACTCGAGCTCACCCCCCTTTAGTGACGAACCCGGCGACGGTTCGGTCATACAACCGTCGTCTATACTTTTAGCGACGCTATATGTTGTCTGTTGCTAAAAGTATAGACGACGGTTATATGACCGAACCGTCGTCGGGTCCGTCGCTAAAGGGGTGGGCTTGGCTGAGTTGGATAATGGGTCATACAACCGGTGTGTTTTGTTATATATATATATATATATATATATATATATATGTATATGCGGTCCGGATCTTAAGCTCACACCTTATCTAACATACTTTGCTCACCCCCTTTAGCGACGGACCGGGCGACGATTCGGTCCGTCGATATATATAGAATCGTCGTCTTAGCTTTTAGAGACGGACAACATATATATAGTGACGGACCGAATCGTCGTTCGGTTCGTCGCTAAAGGGGGTGAGCAAGGTATGTTAGATAAGGGGTGAGCTTAAGATCCAGACCGTATATATATAGTGATTATAACACAATTAACTATATATAAAGTTCATCAATATGTATCCTTGAATTTACAAAAATTAAATGTATTTTCTCAAACTATGATGGAAAAAGTATATAATCAAATATGTTTTCAGTGTATACCGATTAATCTTAATTTTATAGGTGCTGCTAGTTATCTTTATGAATTGATTTGGATATATATGCTTTGAGAATTGCAATCTTCTGTTAGGAAAATAAGATCAATTCACTTGTGAATATTTCTGTTAACATGGTGATGAAACAAAAGTTGTTATATATATATTTTGGTATACAATAACTGCCCAAAACAGTTTAAAAGAAAAAGAATTCATCTAATTTGTCCATTTTTTTGTGGAAATTATTAAATCTACAACATAAATTATTATTTCCATAATAAAAGTGTCGCTATAGATCCTAACTGTCGCTATACATCTACAACGACATTTTTATTATGAAAATAACAAAAAGTGTTGTGAATTTAACAATTCACTTTATCTTTTTATTGAACTCCGTTATACATGTCAATTCTATATACAACCAACTGCACTCGTGTAACCACTATAAATATGGTTTATGAGTATTAACTACTCCTTCTATTCCTAAAGAAGTGTCGTTTAAGGTTTTTGCACATGGATTAAGAAAGTTATTTAATACTATCATTTAATAATTAAAATCTGTGTGAAATTTCATCATTACCCCTTTATGAGAAGTTAAAAAATATTACACCCTCCTTCCCATTATATCTGACGTTTAAGGATTCTTTGCAACAATTAAGAAATATTGAACATGACTCTTTTGCCCTTATTAAATGAATTAACCAGACAAGAATTAATTAATTACTCCATCCCATTATATATTCCGCTCTGTGCAATTCTCTGTAATACCTTTACCACCATGTAAGCGCTTGTGGAATCGAGCCCCGACGTCGACTCTTCGAGGAATAATAGAATTGGATCGTGAATTATGTCGATTCCGATTGGGACATAAAAACATTAAGAATATTTGAACAGCAGCGAAACCACTGGAGGCCATAGAAACCAGCAGCGGCAAACCCAAAACACAACAAAAACATCTCAACAACAGCTAAAAATATTTGAAAAGAACACTGAATCAAGCTGCAATAAAGAAGCAAACAAGCCTAAACCCCATATAAGCATTTCAACCACCAGAAATAAATAGATCCAAGTCGACGCCTCCAAACCAGATCCAAAATGGGTGGGTCGATAGAGGACTGATAAGGAAGGATGGACGGAGGTGAGAGGACGGATGAACATGGAGGAAGGAGTGAAATCAAATCCAATAAATCATTTTTCTAAACATTAACAATCAAACTGATAAATTAAAAAGCAACAAAGAAAGTATAGATCTGATTTATAACACCAGATTCGAACATAACAATATTCCAAAACCAATCTAAACATGAACAAAGAAGGACAAACATGATATCCAGATCAGTTTAAAACCTAAATCTTAACATTAAATGACACTACTAGAAAATCTAGATAAGGCACGACGAGAATTTCTCCATCTCGGGCCTCACCGGATATGTCGTTGAGCAGAGTTTTTGTATTCGAGAAGCGGCTCTCAACTGCAACTAGTTCCGCTATGGTCGTCGAAGCTTCGAGCCCGGTCCGGTTACCAAACAAAATCGGAGCTTCATTTTTCGGGGGATTCCCACGCTGTGGGTGAGATTATTGAAGGAGAGAACGAACAGCATATATGCTAGTATTAAGAAGAAAGGGTAGTATTGTAATAAAAGTGGACAATTTAGCTTTGAACTTGTAAAACATCTATTATTTTGGGGAAAATAAAAACCCCTTAAACGTCAGATATAATGGGATGGAGGGAGTAATACTAAGGGTGAAATTGAGACAATGAGAGAAGTTAAGGGTGATATAAGAAAGTAAATAATTTATTCTCCTAGAAAGCTGTAAACGATAGATAATTTGAATTTTCTTTCAAAACGTCACTTATTTAGGAATGGAGAGAGTATTAATTATTGTCTAGTATACTATATAACAAACTTGACATATGAACATTTTTCTTACTTCTTCTCAAATTCAATTATAGTGATACATGATATTTTCCACCATTCTAAATTCATGTCCAAATGTCTCTCATTAGATAAACCTAGCTAAATAAATGAGGGTGTTCAAATATGTATAGTACATAATAACACATGAATGGCATGAAAATTCAGAGCACAAGTTGTAGGTTGGCCACCGGTCCGATCGTTCCGAAAGAATATCTTTTCTATTCAAAAAAACAACACTCATAATGAGAAAGGTGAGAAGCTGAGCAGCCTCACCGAAGCCGGCGCTACCTCTGTGAAGTTGAGCTAATTGGATAGTGCACCTAACCTTTGCAAGGTCGATCTTAAGATCAAGGGTTCCTTCCTGGGCTACCAAATTGAGTGTTGGCCACTAGAACGTCATGAAAATAGCCCTCGTCAACGCTTACAAACCGAGTGTTGTCAAATGGTATCGGGGTTTGAGATTAAAATGACTCGCTACGGTGCCTCTTCGGTGCCATTTCAATTTCTCAAATAATAACAAACTGGTGCATGCCAAACACCCCCCAACTTGCTTAAAAAACAATATTTCCCTCTCTCGAGACTTTTATCGAATACCTTGAGGGCGTTGTTTTATATCCCCTTTTTCTCCCTTGTTTGAATGTTCAATAACAAGTACACAAGCACCCAACAATCATATATATAATAACATAATTGAATAGACTAAATTAAGCTCTAATCACCCCAAACTGTCAAAACCAAACTTTATTCAACTAATTGTAAAATATCTGTATTCCTGTTTCGAGAACGACAAAAAGTAGATCTGTTGTGTGAATTTGTGTGTTTCAGAATTTCTTTTAAATGAGTACATGGTTTACATATTCAAAACCAAAAAATTAAACATGTCTAAATTATTAATTCCAAAAAAATTAGCACAAATTTCTCAAATAAATATATGCTTAACCAAAAATTAGTGTGCAATTAATTAGTTAGTGTATGTACTTACAATTATCCGCAAGGAAGAGGCTAACCGCACAAGCAGCTGGAATTTGAACAAATCAGGGCAGCCACGGAAGGAGCTAGAGATCAAGCAACCACATAAAACTTAAAAAAAAAAAATTTGGAGGTAAAAACCAAACCCTAACATTGCAATTTGGTGAAATGAGAAAGAGAGGGAGGATGAATGAGAGCCAGAGAGAGAAGAGAGGCAGAAGCAAACTTCAGATTCAACAAATATTGAATATATCTTCAATTTTAGCTTTTTGGATCATAATATTCCATAATTTCATTTCGTTCCCTCTTATCCAGATTCAAATAATTCTTCATTTGAACCTCTCTCTTTTCACTGTTGTTAATGGATCACTGGGGAAAACAATATTGAGTTGGGCTATTGAAGATATATAAATACTAAATATTTTCCAAAAACTCCACCCAGGCTAAAGCCCACCCTAGCCCATACCTGCCTCCGCCCCGCTTAAGATATTCCAGAATTACCAAGACCTCTCTGATACCCTAGGCAACATGTTTAGTTCCTTCACCATCTGTAAATTTCACTGTTTTTTTATCATGTACATGCATTAATTATGATGTTAATTTCTATCCAAAAATCATATTTAACTACTTGTTCATGACTAAGAATTTGACACGCATTCACACTTTTTTCCCAAAATCAGACAATATTTAAGAAGAGATTAAGTGTGTTGTAAGCAAGTTTTATCTTAAAAGAAGTTAAAATATTGTTAAATATGCACAAATTAATATTTTTTTCCCCTTGGATCTTCTTAATTATATATTGGCATATAAATTATCTATATGTTGATGGTCTTTAATTAATTGTTTTATCTTTTAAGGGAATTGTGGATCCCAAGGAGTGATGGATTTCATGAATGAGAGCAAGTTGATGGATCTTCTCAACCGTTCTGATTATGTTCCAACTGATGAAGAAAAGGATCGATGGACGATGGCGATTAGATGCTCGTCGGCAAAAGTGTCTTCTTTAATAATTATCCTCCGCTAGTAATTCTAGCGCAGACAACGACTTTATTTTTAAAATTCATGCATTAATAATTATAATGAACGATTAAGATGCTATTTACCCATTTTATTATAAAGATGTTAGTTGTTTATTTTTAATTCATAGCAAATAAATATTATGAATTATTATCACACATATATATATATATATTAAGATCATGACATGTCATTAAAATAAAAATAATTTTATCATAAATAATTATTAATACTAAATTTAAAGTGTTTAAATTTCGTTACGTATTACGCAAGTTTCTATTGAGTTACTTTTGCGATGTAATACATCGATACATGGGATTGGTTATAATTAATAAGTGATCTATTATATTATATATCTTTATAAAAATATTATTAATAATATTTATTTATGTTAATGAACGCAAAAAAGTCCATAAATAAATTCACAATGTATAGTATTATTTTCTCAACAAATAATACTCAAAGTTTCTAAAATTTAAAATAAATGTCAATTTATTTAATTTAATTAATATATAATAATTATAATTTAAAATTATTTAAAAATATGTTTTTTAAAAAAATCATTTAAAATTAAAATAAATTTATATCACAACTTAAAATTTAAAATTTCATTCTTAAAAAAAACGTAGATATTCTATATTGTCCGAATTCTAGGCCCATCCAACCAGCGTTGACATAATCCAGCTCCTCCTTCCCGCTACAACGGTCCACCTTTTTTTTTAAAAGATGGCGCCAAACAGTAGGGATCCTTCCCGCCATTTCTCTCTCTAAACACCCCCACTTGTATTTCTCTCTTCCTCTTTCTCTCTCTCTTCCCGACGGCCACCTCTGTGAACTCGACGACATCATCCATGGCTGAAACCCCAAAGAAATCCGAGCAATCCCCACAAAAGAAGCTTAAACCCTCCCCCTTTTTCTCACATTTTCCCCCAAATTCTCCAATCCCAACGACCCCACAAACCTCAGCCCCTCCCCGCCGCTCCTCCCGCCTCAATTCCCCGTCTGAACCACCACTACTGCCTCCGCAATCTTCCAATCGATCATCTCGCCGCTCATTGTCATATCCCAATCAGAAAACCCCCAAAAAATCATCATTCAAACAAAACCCTAATTCTACCGATAATATTCAGTCACCGAATCCTAAATTGGTTACTGATGCAATTGATTCCTTGTTATCTCCGGTATCACCGGAACGAATTGAGGCGAAGAAGAGGAAGAACTGGGGTGAACGAATTGCGCGTAAAGGAAAAATTGGGGATTCGAGAAATGGTGGGGTGCCCAAGAGGAGAGTGTATTATAAGAAAGTGTCATACGATGGGGGAGAGTTTTCAATTGGGGATGATGTTTATGTGAAGAGGAGAGAGAATGCGAGCTCCGATGATGAGGATCCTGAAGTGGAAGAATGCAGGATTTGTTTCAAGGAAGGGAGGGCTGTAATGATCGAGTGTGATGATTGTTTGGGTGGGTTTCATTTGAAATGTTTGAAGCCTCCTCTTAAGGTTGTTCCTGATGGGGATTGGATTTGTGGGTTTTGCGAGGCTCGGAAATTGGGCAAAAAGGTTGAATTGCCAGTGCCTCCAAAGGGGAAGAAACGGGTTCGGACTGCGAAAGAAAAGCTTCTTACAAGCGATTTATGGGCAGTTCAGATTGCGAGGTAGAGTCTCCTTTCAAAGGAATAGACAGAAATTATTTCCATTATGATGAATTTATTTAAAATCTGGAACTGATAAGTATAAAGTATTTATCTAACTTGGCATGATCAATTGTTCTAATTATGTGAGTTTGAAGTTGTAATCCTTATATTAGAATTGTAAATTGTTGGATCTACAGTATGTGGAAAGAGGTGGATGGTACCTTCTGGTTTCGGGGACGCTGGTATATAATTCCTGAGGAAACTGCAGCTGGAAGACAGCCTCATAATTTGAAGAGGGAGCTCTATAGAACAAATGATTTTGCTGATAATGAGGTGATATAAAATTTATCCTGGTGCTTATTTATATATGTTATTTATAAATGTGTTGTATCTTTATGCTGCTCTAGTAATTGTTTTTGTCCAATGTCAAATTTTTGTGTCAAATGAATCAGTTTCCATTAGTATCTCTTCTTTGACACTAATTAGCTCCTTAATTGTTGTTTCTTATGCACATATATCTGTTCATATTTTCAGTTATTTATTTGATAAAAGTGATAAGTAGCAAGCTCCTGACAGAAACACTAAGGAGTTACTTTATGTATAAACAATAGAATGAAGACAGCTGTAGAGAAACATGATGCTATTAGAATCAGTTGTGTAGCTCCTGATGTTTAGATGAGTGAAAATAATGAAGACCACCTTATCTATTTTTAGAGTGCACATTTGCCTGCTAATCTGCATTCCCTCCTAACCTAGAAACAATATTTCATGTGGTTTAAGCATTGATCTAAAATCTTTGCCTAGGTCTGCTTAATCCCTGCCTAGGCGCTTGACAGATCCTTTGCCACCTTAATTTGGGTGGGTGCCTAGGCGGAATTAGACCCCTACAATATCAATTGAATGAAGGCTATGAAGCTCTACAATACTTGTAATGAATTTGTTAAACCTTAAAAGATTGTTTTTTTGGTAATTTTTCATTTGAATTTTTAAAAAAAATTTACACTACTATATGCTTTGTATAGTATTAACAAGTATATACAATAGAAATATAAAAAAATGAGACTATCCAAGCAAATGCCTAGTCCGCCTAGGAAAACACCTAGGCACCCACCCAAATTTTTGTCCATTTTTTTGTGGAAATTATTAAATCTACAACATAAATTATTATTTCCATAATAAAAGTGTCGCTATAGATCCTAACTGTCGCTATACATCTACAACGACATTTTTATTGTGGAAATAACAAAAAGTGTTGTGAATTTAACAATTCACTTTATTTTTTTAATGAACTCCGTTATACATGTCAATTCTATGTACAACCAACTGCACTCGTGTAACCACTATAAATATGGTTTATGAGTATTAACTACTCCTTCCATTCCTAAATAAGTGTCGTTTAAGATTTTTGCACATGGATTAAGAAAGTTATTTAATACTATCATTTAATAATTAAAATCTGTGTGAAATTTCATCATTACCCCTTTATTAGAAGTTAAAAACTATTACTCCCTCCTTCCCATTATATCTGACGTTTAAGGATTCTTTGCAACAATTAAGAAATATTGAACATGACTCTTTTGCCCTTATTAAATGAATTAACCAGACAAGAATTAATTAATTACTCCATCCCATTATATATTCCGCTCTGTGCAATTCTCTGTAATACCTTTACCACCATGTAAGCGCTTGTGGAATCAAGCCCCGACGTCGGCTCGTCGAGGAATAATAGAATTGGATCGTGAATTATGTTGATTCCGATTGGGACATAAAAACATTAAGAATATTTGAACAGCAGCGAAACCACTGGAGGCCATAGAAACCAACAGCGGCAAACCCAAAACACAACAAAAACATCTCAACAACATCTAAAAATATTTGAAAAGAACACTGAATCAAGCTGCAATAGAGAAGAAATCAAGCCTAAACCTCATATAAGCATTTCAACCACCAGAAATAAATAGATCCAAGTCGACGCCTCCAAACCAGATCCAAAATGGGTGGGTCGACAGAGGACTAATAGGGAAGGATGGATGGAGGTGAGAGGATGGCTGAACATGGAGGAAGGAGTGAAATCAAATCCAATAAATCATTTTTCTAAACATTAACAATCAAACTGATAAATTGAAAAGAAACAAAGAAAGTTTAGATCTGATTTATAACACCAGATTCGAACATAACAATATTCCAAAACCAATCTAAACATGAACAAAGAAGGACAAACATGAATTTTTCATCTGAATTTTTAAAAAAAATTTACACTACTATATGCTTTGTATAGTATTAACAAGTATATACAATAGAAATATAAAAAAATGAGACTATCTAAGCAAATGCCTAGTCCGCCTAGGAAAACACCTAGGCACTAGGCGCTTATATTACTCGGACTCGCCTATTTTGGATGGACTACCCGCGTCGACACGATTCGACACAGGTGCAGGATTTGTGTCATGGTAATTTCAATTCGGATACGGCTGATGGATCGATCAAAGAAGAAGAGATCGACTGAAGAAGAAGAGATCGGAGAGAGCAGATATGGTATAGTTTCATCCCCGTGAAGAAATAGAGATAAAATATCCTCTAGAAAATTACAGTTAGGTACCCCAAAGTTTTTATAGTGTTTTAATTTAGTCCCTTAGGTTTTCTAAAAGTTCAAAATAGCCCCTGAAAAAATTACATATCAATCCATGCAGTTTTGTTTTCTTCCATTTCAGCCCTTGAAGTTTCAGTTTTTCCCCTGTTTCTTTATATTTTTGCACTTCAGTCCTCAGAGCAAAAAAAACTTGGTGATACAATTAGAAACATTATTGTTAAAAAATCATAACATACCGTATACTCGCACCCGTGTCCAAATTCGGATCCATATCCGCGTATCCTTTTTTTTGACTTCATGTGTCCGACACCTAGATTCGTATCCGCACCCGACTCCCACACCCGAGTAACATAGCTAGGCGCCCCCTCCGTTGCCTAGCAATTTTTTAACACCGGTTCTAAGTGATATCCGGATTACAACATTCGAGAAATCATTGTGCTTTGGTCATCGTCCAGTCCAATATATTTCACCACAGCCCCATAACTTCACAGCTCCTTTGCAATTTTTTTCCACAAGTGAAGTTATAGTGAAACATGTGTTGTATTTTATACAAACTAAAATATTACAAAGTTAAATAAAATATACATATTAATTTATGAAGATTTGTAACTGTTAAAATAAATATTAATTATTGGGATATTAATAATATATTACCGTTGGTATATATTAAAATGATGTTACCGTTGCATTAATATAGAGATGTTACCGTTGCAATTCTTTTACCGTTCATGACATTACCGTTGCAACTTTTTTCTTATAAAAGGCTGAGCTCACTTTCTTTCATCTCACTTTTTGCTAGAACATATATATATATATATATATATATATATATATATATATTTAGTGCTTCTGTCAATTTCAACAAAAAGTTGTTACTTTTTACATACTAAAAAAGTTGCAGTTGTCCACTTATATATATATATATATATATATATATATATATATATATATATATATATATATATATATATATATGGTACAATTTTGAGTTTGAGTAAAGAAAATTTGAAGCTGTTCCTGGGTCATTCAACTATTTCAAGTGCTGGTTAGTTGGGTGAATAGTCGTTGAATCCTCAAGTAGGATTTCGTCAGTGACCTTAGCACTGAGAAAAGTTCTCCGAGGGGTAAAATTTCTACATAAGGACAGTGCGCTGCACGCCTCTGCTCAAAATTATTCGCTCTAATTCGATAAGTTTATTTCTGCCCTTCTTTTATTATATAGTTGAATCCTATATTTATTCGTATATTTCTCCAACAATCTTAAGTAGAAATTTTATGGATTCTGCTATGCTTACCGCCACTAAATATGTCCTTGATTTGACCAAAGTTGAGCCTTTTAATGCAACAAATTTTAAACGTTGGCAAACCAAATTACTTTTAATTATGGACATTGCTAAAGTTGACCATGTCTTAACCAAACCAAAACCAGTTGAACCCCCTTCTGATGCTACCGATAAACAAAAGAAAGAATATGAATCTTCTGTTAGTACTTGGTCTTCTGCTGATAAAATTTGCAAGGCTATCATTCTCAACTCTTTGTCAAATGAACTTTTTGATATCTATTGTCTACATAAACATGCTACTGAAATTTGGGATGCTTTAGTTTTGAAATATGTTGTGGAAGATGCTGGTGTCAAAAAGTATGCAATTGGGAATTTTCTTAATTTTTACATGACCGATGAAAAAGATGTCTCTTCTCAAATTCATGGCTTTCATCTTGTCGTAGCCGAACTTAATAATGAAGGCATGAACTTACCCGCTCCTTTTATTGTTGGCTCCCTTGTAGAGAAATTGCCTAATTCTTGGAAAGATTACAAGAATACTATGAAACATAAAAGGAAAGACATGACCTTAGAGGAGTTAATTGTTCATATTCGTATTGAGGAAAAGAACAAAAATTTAGATAAAACTGCCAAAGCCAAAGAGATGTCTTCCAAAGCAAATTTAGTTGATGATCGCAAAACTCGTCACCCGTTCAACAAACATCCTAAACATGGGCATAAGTATAACCCCGGTCCGAAGGCAAAACCAAATCAGTTCAAACCCAAAACCTCAAAACCTAAAGGTGATTGTTTCGCGTGTAGAAGGCCAGGTCATTATGCTGCTCAATGCAAGTTCAAAAAGGGAAACAACCAGTCTGTTCCTCCGAGAGCTAACTTAGCTGAGGCAGACAATACTATTGTGGCGGTTGTCTCCGAGGTGAACATGGTGACTGACAAAGAGGCATGGGTAGTGGATTCTGGTGCTACCAAACGCATTTGTGCGAATCGTGGTGCATTCATCTCTTACACTCCCCTTGAGGGAAAAGATGAACATGTATACATGGGCGATTCGAGGCCTGTACCAATGTTGGGTAAAGGGAAAGTAAATTTAAAATTGACTTCTGGGAAGATCCTTTCTCTTATCGATGTTCTTCATATTCCTGAGATTCGCTACAATCTCGTATCTGTTGGGATACTTGGGAAAGTTGGGGTTAAGGTTATGTTTGAATCTGATAAGGTAGTATTAACCAAAAATGGGGTATTTGTGGGAAAAGGGTATCTTAATGCTGGATTATTTCATTTGAATGTACTTGAACTCATGAATAATAATGCTAGTACTTCTTTTGCTTACTTGGTTGAGTGTGATGATATTTGGCATGTTAGATTAGGCCATGTGAATTATTCTTATATAAAAATAATGAAAAGTTTGGGAATTTAAAAGATGTTATTATTTCATTTGAATGTACTTGAACTCATGAATAATAATGCTAGTACTTCTTTTGTTTACGTGGTTGAGTGTGATGATATTTGGCATGCTAGATTAGGCCATGTGAATTATTCTTATATAAAAATAATGAAAAGTTTGGGAATTTTAAAAGATGTTGAAATTTCAAATACCAATAAATGTCAAGTGTGTGTAGAAGCCAAAACTACTAAAAAGATATGTAAATCGGTACTAGTTAGAGAATCTGAACCTCTCAGTTTAATTCATTCAGACTTAGGTGATATGTCTAGAAATACTTCTAGAGGTGGGAAAAATTATTATGTGACCTTTATAGATGATTATTCAAGATATACTAAAGTTTATCTTCTTAGAAATAAAAATGAAACTGAAGATAAATTTCTAATTTATAAGGCCGAAGTTGAAAATAAATTAGAAAAGAAGATTAAAAGACTCAGGTCCGATAGAGGTGGAGAATATGACTCTGGACCCCTTAGTAAATATTGTGAAGAACAAGGAATTATACATGAGGTATCACCTCCCTATTCTCCAGAATCTATTGGGGTTGCTGAAAGAAAGAATAGAACACTAAAAGAAATGATGAATGCTATGTTAGTAAGTTCTGGGGCTCCACCGATTTTGTGTGGGGAAGCTCTTCTTTCTGCTTGTCACTTGCAAAATAGAATCATTTATATGAAAACTGGAATAAAACCTTATGAGCTTTGAGAAAATTATTTACCTAATTTGAAATACCTTAAAGTGTGGGGGTGTCTTGCTAAGGTAATGTTACCTGACCCTAAGAAAAGGAAAATTGGTTCTAAAACCGCTGATTGTTTGTTTATTGGTTATGCTGAACATATGGCTGCTTATAGATTTCTTGTTTTAAAAAGTGATGTATTAGATCATAATACAATCATTGAGTCAAAAAATGTTGATTTCTTTGAAAATATTTTTCCTTTGAAATCTAAAGTGGATCGACCAGTAACAGAGCTTCATACAAGCTCTTATATAGTTCCAATTGAAGAATTTGAAATTGAACCAAGGAGGAGTAAGCGTACTAGAAAACCCACTAATCTGGGAGATGACTTTTTTACGTTTCTCTTAGATAATGACCCATTAACTTTTAAAGATGCAGTTTCTTCTCCCGATGCTCCTTTTTGGAGAGAAGCCATAAATAGTGAGATTGAGTTTATTATGACTAATCACACTTGGGAATTAGTGGACCTTCCTCCTGGTTCTAAATCTATTCCTCCTGGTTCTAAATCTATTGGTTGTAAATGGATTTTTAAAAGGAAATCAAAACCTGACGGATCAATTGATAAATTTAAGGCTAGGCTTGTTGCTAAAGGTTATAAACAAAAGCAAGATCTTGATTTTTATGGGACTTATTCACCTGTTGCAAGAACATCATCCATTAGAGTTTTAATTGCTCTAGCCGCTATTAAAAATTTAATAATTCATTAAATGGATGTTAAAATTGCGTTTCTTAATGGAGATTTAGAAGATGAGATTTATATGGACCAACCTAAGGGAAATATTTCCTTAGGCAATGAGCATAAAGTTTGTAAATTAGTCAAATCTTTATATGGTCTTAAACAAGCTCCTAAACAATTGAATGATAAATTTGATAGTGTGATGACTTCTAATGGATATATAATAAATGATGGAGATAGATGTATATATACCAAATTTAATAATGAGAATTGTGGTGTTATTGTATGTCTTTATGTGGATGACTTGCTTATTTTTGGAACCAATATTGATGTTATATATGAGACTAAAAATATGTTATCCACTAAATTTGATATGAAAGACTTGGGAGAAGTAAATGTTATTCTCGGTATTAATTTGAGAAAAGTGTGTAATGGGTATATGATTTCTCAAGATCATTATGTGGAGAAAATACTTAAGAGATTTGGACATTATAATGTTAATCTTGTTAGTACTCCGTATGATTCTTGTTTACATTTAAAAAAACATGAGGGACCTAGTGCATCTCAATCTGAGTATGCCCAAATCATAGGTTGCTTAATGTATCTTACTAATTGTACAAGACCTGATATATCTTATGCAGTTAATAGACTCAGCAGATACACTCATAATCCAAATAAGGATCATTGGCCTGCTTTATGTAGAGTACTCAAGTATCTGCGAGGTATTATTGGATTTGGCTTGTATTACTGCGGTAATCTCGCAGTTCTTGAGGGCTATAGTGATGCCAACTGGATCTCTGATTCAGATAAAATCAAATCCACGAGTGGCTACATATTTAACTTAGGAGGAGAAGCAGTGTCTTGGAAGTCTTCTAAACAGACTTGTATAGCTCGCTCTACTATGGAGTCTGAGTTTATTGCCTTAGAGAAGGCAGGTTCTGAAGCAGAGTAGCTCAGAAATCTTTTAAGAAATATTCCTTTGTGGACGAGATCAGTTCCATCTGTGTCTTTACATTGTGATTGCCAAGCTGCTATAGGCAGAGCTAAGAATAAGAGCTATAATGGCAAGAGTAGGCATATACGCCTAAGACATAATATTGTGAGACAACTGTTATATGACGGGATTATATCCCTTAATTTTGTTAGGTCAGAGTTAAATCTTGCGGATCCTCTGACAAAGCCACTAAGCAAGAGGCTAGTGAGCAATACATCGTGGGGGATGGGACTACTGTCTATTACAGAAATCAACAGTGATGGCAACCCAACCTATATGAATGGTAATTCCAGGAAATAGGTTCATATGGGTAACAACAAGTCATTGATTGATTGGTTGAGACACTATCCATCTTATACATATTTGAGTTCATCCCTATGGTGTAGGATAATGTAATTCTACAGTGTTAGAGGTTGAGTTATATACTCTTAATGTTTTTCATAGTCCTATTGAGTGATGTGTTTAACTATAGAACACATTTGATGGAAACACTTATATGAGTGTAGAGGTGTGGCCGTCTCTTATGAAAACAAGGCAGGTTTTCTAGAGCGCTCATGAATTTCAGGTATGGCGCAAGGCCAAAATGTGCCAAATCGCGTAGAACAGTTTCTATCAATGTTCTAAAAGGCGCTAGGCGGGAGGCGGGCAGCTGGAGGGGGCCTAGGCGGGATTTTTTATTTTAAGCCAATTTTAATATTTTATCTAACATTTATCCAATCAAAACAATAATATAAAGTAAAACAACCTATAATAAAGATAATAAATGCATTTACTTGAAGTTCAAACACATATCTATATTGTTAATGTCAAAGTTCAAACACAAACATGCAATTGTTCAAAGTTCAAACATATTTTTAACGTATTAGTTTTATTTATAAACAAGATTGTTATTAAATAATAAAATTTCAAGAATTTAATTCAATAATAAAACTTAAGAAACTAAACATAAATTTAAGAATTATATTGAATTAAATTAAATATTACAAATGTATCATCATTTATATAATTTAAAGTTGGTAAAGTTCAAAAAATTACAACTATAATAAAATTATCCATTTTGAATTTATATTGTTTACTTCTTGTTGTGATTTGATATGCTACAATCTGTATTATCAATATGGTAAATCATTAAAAAAACAAATATATCAAGATCTGATTTGGATAGTTATTAAAATAAAATAAAAAAACTCTCCGTCTAGACTCCGCCTAATTTTCTAGAAGGATTTTTTTGCCGCCTTGGGCCTAGGTGAGGTGTTAGGGGGGCCTAACACCTAGGCGAGGCGCCAAGAAGGGGCCTAACACCTAGGCGGGGCACCAAGAGAGGGCCTAGCGCCTAGGCGGGGCCTAGGCGGACCTAGGCGGGGATTTTTAGAATACTGGCTTCAATTAAAGTTTGTAGTGTGAGTAATATGATTACTTATTCATAATAAAGAAGAAGGTTCATAGAAATTTTTATTTCACCAAATTCCTGTGAATCAAGTCCTATTCACTCTATACATTGGTTCATAGTCCAAAAGACACCAGTGTTAACGCACTGCATTCTTATATTTCTTACTCAATTTATTTTATTTTTACTTTGAAATATGTGGGGGATTGTTGTATTTTATACAAACTAAAATATTACAAAGTTAAATAAAATAAACATATTAATTTATGAAGATTTGTAACTGTTAAAATAAATATTAATTATTGGGATATTAATTATATATTACCGTTGGTATATATTAAAATGTTGTTACCGTTGCATTAATATAGAGATGTTACCGTTGCAATTCTTTTACCGTTCATGACATTACCGTTGCAACTTTTTTCCTATAAAAGGCTGAGCTCACTTTCTTTCATCTCACTTTTTGCTAGAACATATCTATATATATATTTAGTGCTTCTGTCAATTTCAACAAAAAGTTGTTACTTTTTACATACTAAAAAAGCTGCAGTTGTCCACTTATATATATATATATATATATATATATATATATATGGTACAATTTTGAGTTTGAGTAAAGAAAATTTGAAGCTGTTCCTATATATATATATATATATGGTACAATTTTGAGTTTGAGTAAAGAAAATTTGAAGCTGTTCCTGGGTCATTCAACTATTTCAAGTGCTGGTTAGTTGGGTGAATAGTCGTTGAATCCTCAAGTAGGATTTCGTCAGTGACCTTAGCGCCGAGAAAAGTTCTCCGAGGGGCGAAATTTCTACTTAGGACAGTGCGCTGCACGCCTCTGCTCAAAATTATTCACTCTAATTCGATAAGTTTATTTCTGCCCTTCTTTTATTATATAGTTGAATCCTATATTTATTCGTATATTTCTCCAACAACACGTTGGACCAAGGCTGAACACACAATGATTGTGGCCAGTGCTGCACCAACTTAAAGTTAAAAAAGGAATAATTTGAGGAATTAGTAAGAATGGTGGTTGTAAAATGAAATAAAAAGGTACGTTTTGCTTTTGTCACTTGCATGCCTCTATCCTTCTTTCTTCCATGTGTTTTAGGCAGTTTATGTTAAGCCAAAGAAACTAATACTGATGGTGGAGAACTAATGTCGACATCGATGCCTAGAGTCTAGATATATATTAAGAATATTAATCAACTTGAATTGGATAGATAGTAGTGGCCTGACAGTTTTCTGTCATATTGCTTAATTTCAGTATCAAAAGTAGAAATGGTCTTAAGGAATAAGATTTTATGCATTCATGCATAATTTGATTTGAAGGATTTTGTTGCCTTTACAGAATACATGCTTTCTTTCTTCATGGAGTAACTTTGATGCATGGATTACTCAGTCTGCACTTGTACCTTTGGTTTATTTTTGGGGACATATAAAACTTGAGTTACAAATTTATTTGGGTATCCTTCATTATGTTTTATAAAGTTTTAACTTATCTCTTCTCTGCTGCTCTATAGTACTTGTCATAGAACTGTATACACTAATAACCTTTGACTTATTTCTCTGCTACTACTTGTTAAAGGCATATGTCTAAAAGAAGTGATATTTCTTTACTCATGTTCTCTATGTTGTTTCTGATTTTGTTCGTAGATGGAATCAATCCTCAGGCATTGTTTTGTTATGAATCCAAAAGAATTTACCAAAGCCAACAATGAAGGAGATGATGTTTTCTTATGTGAATATGAATATGACATACACTGGCATAGTTTCAAGCGTGTTGCAGAGATTGATAATGATGAAGAGGTAAGCACTTAATAAGTAAGCATTTACTGGGGTTACCTGTTTAAATCCTGGTTTTTATTCTTTTGAATTTATAAATCAACACTCTAATTTGGTAGGGTAGTGAAGAAGTTGACAAGGATGAAGATTGGAATCTTGGCAATGATTCAGACCCCGACACAGAAGAAGACTTGGATTATGAAGAGGAAAACAGAAATAAATTATTAACTGGACCATCTCCAGTTCATTTGGCTGCGGTATGGGCAATTCTTTTTAGTATATAAAGCTTGGTAGCTTCCTGAAGTGAAGACTGACTGTTTATCTTAATACTATAGAACTTGCAAAAGGGACGAATCTTTGGACTTCAAAAAATAGGGATTAAAAGAATTCCAGAACATGTGAGATGCCATAAGCAGACAGAACTTGAAAAGGCAAAAGCAACACTTCTGTTGGCAACTCTTCCCAAATCTCAGCCTTGTAGAACTAAGTACGTGTGATTTGAGATGTTATGGTTCTGGTATATGTGGGATAAAGGTTCTAATCAGGATATGTTCTTCTATGCAGAGAAATGGAAGAGATAAATGGCTTTATAAAGGGTGCCATATGTGATCCCCAATGTCTAGGACGTTGCCTGTACATTCATGGTGTTCCTGGAACTGGCAAGGTAGAATCTATCAGTTGAGTCGCGTATAGTTTTGTGTTGGCAATTGGCTTATGTCTTACTATATCCCGAACATGTTATATGATTTTTATTTGTTCTTTATATGCGTGGAACTGCAGACGATGAGCGTACTTGCAGTTATGAGGAATCTAAAGGCTGAAGTTGATGCAGGAACTATTAACCCTTACTGCTTTGTGGAAATTAATGGTCTAAAATTGGCATCACCTGAGAATATTTACAGGGTAACATTTATAACAAATTGATCAATTACACAATTTTAAAGAGCAACTACTCGTTGCCATATAATATAATTACCGCAATTCTTTTCAGGTAATTTATGAAGCATTAAGTGGCCATAGGGTTAACTGGAAAAAAGCACTCCACTTTCTTAATGAACGATTTTCAAATGGAACCAAAAGTGGTGACAACCGCCCTTGTATTCTACTCATTGATGAGCTTGATCTTCTTGTGACCAGAAATCAATCTGTAAGTTGTACTTATTCTGGTGCGAACTCATGGGTGTGAAGCATCCAACAAGTTCATGTATTCACACTCATTCTTTTATATCCCAGGTTCTATACAATATTCTTGATTGGCCTACTAAACCACATTCCAAGCTGATTGTGATAGGTAAGAACTTGTTCTTCTAAAGATTTCTTGGGAAACATGATGAGCACTTGTGTAACTATGTTCTTTGTAACTAATAACATTATAGGGATAGCAAATACCATGGATCTTCCAGAGAAGTTGCTTCCTCGCATTTCTAGCCGAATGGGCATACAAAGGCTATGTTTTGGTCCCTATAACTATCAGCAGCTTCAAGAAATCATTTCAAGTCGCCTAAAAGGAATTGATGCATTTGAAAAACAAGCAATAGAATTTGCTTCTAGAAAGGTTTTTCCTTGGGCTGAATTTTTCACCAATAATTTCTGCTGTGTTATTTCTTTTTGTATTCTCTATAAAGTGTGAGCACCTTGTCATTAACCAGAAGAGTTGATTGTTGGATTTCTCCATCATTATATTCTTATTATGTTGTATGCCTATGTAGGTGGCAGCTGTCTCAGGAGATGCACGTCGTGCACTAGAGATTTGTAGACGTGCAGCAGAATTTGCAGATTATTGTATCAAGAAATCATCTTGTCCCAATTCTTCTTCTGAAGGTAAATAAACTCTAATACTCGTGCCAAGTGGATATGTGCAAGTGCTGATCCGATATTTATTCCTTGGACTCAGTGAATTTAGATCTACTATTGATAGATGCTTGCTTATGATTAAACATTAGTCAAATTACTAATGCTGGAATAATTTCCATTCAGATTCAATGTTTTTTTAGTAGTAAATAACCCTTTTGAACTAAACACATACCCTAGTGAAGTGACACTGGTAAGGTTTAAATAATCTCTTTGAAAGAATCAGCTTAGGATAAAGCAGTACCAGACGATTTAAGAGGTCTTGGAAAGGCATACACCTATGTTATGAAGTCCTGATTTTATGAAGGGAGAGATCATCATGCCATCATTACCAAGATAAAATTGTCAAATGTGATGTATTGGGCTCTCTCATATTGTTTTTCTTTTATAGAAGGGATATCTTGAAAAAAAAAACTGTATGCATGTATATATGTAATACATAATCACATGATTGGTTGTCCAAATTCATCTTCACACCAAATATGTTGCAAGAGAATAATTGTGGGAACTCCAATTGTGAAATATAGTGTTCTCACATTATTTATTCAATTTATTAGTTTGACTCTGTCCTCAAGTTGTCAGACTGACCATGCAGAAGTATATTTAAGAAACTACAACCTTTGAACTATCTTTTTTGGTTGGAGAAACTAGCAATAGATATTCTGATATTCGTATGAGAATCTCCTAGTTGGCAGATGATGCTTTAGCTCTTCAAGGATTATGTTACTGAATATCACCGTGGGACTCTATAACAAAGTAGATGTAGGTAGGTTATCTAAACTATTTTATTCAGGGATTCCCCTGTATGGTCTACTCATAATTTTTTAAGTGGGAGAGTATCCACTAAAGGATTTGTTTATGCAAGAGCTTAACATTAGTCATTGAAAATATTTATGTAAAATTTTAATTGCGTCAGTAAATGTGTTCCTACAGTTGTCCTAAAAATATATATTTTACATATTTAAGATGTTCTATTCTTCCCTTTCTGCATATAATAGAATTGGTCAGATGGACCACAGTGTCCAATAAGTATCCACTTTATCAATATTCAATAACTGATATTTTCACAATCCTAAAGGACAGTTCTTCCCTTTTAATGGATCTACATTTTGCTGTTTTCTAGGAAATGTTCTTGTTGGTATGGCAGAGGTGGAAGCAGCCATAAAGGAAATGTTCCAGGCTCCTCATATTCAGGTGAAATAAACACTTAAACACAAATGAAGTTTCAATGATTATTCATTTTTATTCTTCTTCTTCACTTCCCTGTAAATAATTGTTGATTCAACCAAATGCCAGTTTATTGTGTGATACGCTTGATGGTTGTATCTACTGGAACTGTAGCCTTAGTTTGCTTCATCAAGTGTCAATTACAGATTCATTTTAAATCCTCTTTACAACTAATTAATAACTGAAAAAACAAAAAGCTCATCTTTTGGTAAAGAAAATAACAAAAGTCATCATATGTGCTTAGACAATAAGCCACAAATATTTTATTATACTCGAGGGAAGGAGGAAGGACATCATAAAAAATTCAGTTACTCTTATTCCTCAATTTTTGTGCTATATCTCTTTATAAAAGACCCAACAGCCAATTAGTTGATAGCTGCTTTTTCTTACCTTTCAGAAACACCAAGACCTTGGTCTGAAAATTAACTCATGAATTTTATTATTTTTCAGGTGATGAGAAGTTGTTCCAAACTGAGTAAGATCTTCTTGGCAGCTATGGTGCATGAATGCTATAAAACAGGAATGAGTGAAACCACCTTTGAGCAGGTCAACTTTCAAATCCTTACCTGGATATTTTTGGAATCTCACTTGCCATACTGTTGATATTTGCATATTATGTCTATTTGATCTCAAGATGTAATGCCATTGTATATACTCCCTCCGTCCTGTATTAAACATCTTAATTTCCTTTTTAGGATGTTCCACAATGAATGTCCTATTTCTATATTAGTAACTATTTTTATCTTATTTTTTCACTTATACCCTCGTAATTTTTTTAGTCACCTTTTGTTGGAAACTTGAGAAATGATAAAAGGTTTACATTTTTTAGTCATTTTTTGTTGGAAACTTAAGAAATGATAAAAGGTTTACATTGGGAAGTGATGTATTGTTATACCATTTTCTCTCTCATATTATCATTACAACATCTCTTATATTTAATTTTAGAATAACAACAAAAATGATAAAGTAGCTAGAAATTAATACCAACAAAGGTAGACGGTTTGCATGCATGTAATTAGTGGGTGGGTTTGGAGAGAGAAATATACTTATTGGAATGTGAGAATAACAATAAAAATGATCTAGAGAATTGATTCACGTGGGAAGAAATAATTAATGTTGGGGTCATAGAAAAGTGAATGGTATGTTAATTAAAAAGCAATTTAGAAGGGTAATTTAGGTAAAAAATATATTATTAATTAGCGTGCCGAAACCAATTAGGACGTTTAATACGGGATGGAGGGAGTATCTTCTTTGTGGACATTGCGCTCTTTTTTCTTTTTTTCTTTTGTTGGTGAGACATGGCACTCAAAAGGGTGCAATATTATCAGTAAAAAAAAAGCCTTCTATTTTTTTTTGATGGGGAGAAAAGGTAGGTTGAATCCAGATATATCATGTTAAGCTCATTTTAGATACTATCCGTCCATGCAGCATTGTTAAATGCTAGAAGCTTCGTACTTTGAATTTTGCTTCCTCCTTGCCCAGGCATTGATGGCCACAAATTAGAATTACATGACTGCCGGCACACACTAAGGTTGAAACTGGTTCCAGATTGTCTTTCCGAATAGTAAATGTACTATTCGTTGATACCTCTTTTGTGCTAGGGCTTATTAGATACATTTATAGTTGTAGAAACTTGATCATGTATGAATATTTTCTCTCATAAGTCATAAGTATACATTTCCCGAATGCAGTTGGCAGTTACTGTTTCGTGTTTTTGTACAAGCAATGGAGAAGCATTTCCTGGCTGGGACACACTTTTGAAAGTTGGGTAAGCATTAAGCAACATACTCATTTTCGTTTTGTTTATTTCAAGGTCAGAATTGTTAATCAAATCAGATGACTGACCTTTTCAATCTCAAGTATATGGGAATTTATAACCAATCCTTTTCCTTCCCCCTCCCCCCCCCACCCACCCACCCACCACTTTTCTGGGCAGCTGTAAACTTGGTGAATGTAGAATCATTCTGTGTGAACCAGGAGCTAGGCACAGGTTGCAAAAATTGCAGCTCAACTTTCCAAGGTCAGTTCCTTACCAATCCCTTGGCCCTAATTAGATACTGTCTGCTTACTTGGATTCCAGTGTACTTACATATTTTCAACTTAGCACTAACACATGCTTTGGTCTAATAAATTAACACTATAAATATCAAACAGTATACACAATCTTTATCCTAAATGTCTTGTCAGCTCATCCATAACTAAGACAAAAAGGTAAGGGATTAATGCCAATCTGGTGTAATCCCATTGTAATTGAAACATCACTTGATGTGTAATTACAAATTTACAAGTCCTCGTACAAGTAGATTTTTGTAACATATATTATATAATTAATATATGTTTCAAAATTCAAATCAATTACATATATCAGATTCAATGATTAATTGAGTTTTAAGAACAATCACTTTATGGATTAGTTTATAGATTGATTATACTTAGTTACTACCCTTAACTAAGTATGATTATTGTCAAAAGCCTGGTGTTAATGATGTCTATGTTGCTTAATTTCTTGCAGTGATGATGTATCCTTTGCACTAAAAGACAGTCAGGAAGCACCTTGGTTGGCTAAATACCTATGAGTTATTAGTAAGAGCAATGAACTTGCAACTTTTCGTCTAGTGGCTCGATTATTTTCTGGAAATTTCTTCCAAATTTCACAAATTTATTATTGTTATTTATGTTGTACTTTGGTCAGAATTACCATTATTTGGATTGATTATCAATCTCAAAGTTTTGACATGAAATTTTTTAGAGGAACTGTATTATAACTCATTTGTAAGGGCACTTTCTTATTTCTAATTTAAGAACTTATGGAGAAAGTGATTTTCTTTATCCTGCATGTCTAGAAAAAGAATGAATAAAATTGAGTGTATTTTTTCCCTACTCTATTTAGTTGATAATCTAATTTGGAAATCATGATGATGAATCATATAGCTCAAAAGATGGTCATATCATACAGTTTGACATAGTTGTATCCAGTTCAAAGGGTAGGTTTAATGTGGGATTCATGATGCTGTTGTGTAGGATTAGTTTGGTTGATTGAAGATATGCATATATTTTTTTAATATCATTTCCATCGTTAGAGATATATTTTTATTTTTAAACATAAAATAGGATATAAAATTTTTAGAAGTATTATCATGAGGCGTATAATATAAGGTTTTAGAATATATATTTTTTTGAAAGGTAAAAGTAAATTTTAAAAATAAAGTTAAAATTCAGATATAACACACTTAGAAGGGGTTGAATACGTGTGGGAGTAAACTATGACTAATTTTTAAACTTTAAATTTTAATTATTGAATATAACCTACTGTATCGAAGAGTGTAGCTTGCTGAATGAATGCAGTCTACCGAATTGATTTTTTGTTTAAGAAAATATCTTGGTGAATTTATAAGTCAGATAAAATACTTGATGTAAATACAATATCTCAAGATGAAGCAAAAGTTTATATTTTAAATATTAAGAAAACTAATTATCTTGAGAAATATTAAAGAAAATCAAGCAATAAAATAGCACCAAGATTTTTTATGTGGTTCAGCTATTACCCTCTATAATAATAGCCTAGTCCATGTCCAATATCAACTAGTATTGGAGACTCACTTTTATTTCTTTAAATAACCCTTGTTACAAAACAGATTCTATCAAATTGAATTACAATAATTCACTTGAGCACACTTGCTCCTTGTGCACCAATGCACCCCTTAAGCACTTAAGCTTCCTTGAACCTGTTTGTAACTTAAAACTTAATCCACCTGAATTAAAATCCTTTAGACAACACTTAGTCTAAAAATATAAGATTACAATTATAGAGGTCTAATGATCAAAGCAAATAAGCAATTTAATAATGCAATGCTCAACTAATGTATGCAATGATCAATTAATAACAGAAGGATATTACCGATTTATAGCCCACAAAATTATGCTGAGTATAATCAGAATTATAGTAGCACAACAACAGATTTCAATTGCACCAAAATATTAAATAACTTTTTCAGTATATAAGTACAATAATTGATTGTGAGTGTGTAATTTTGTCACCGTTCTTAGTTCCTTTTATAGCCCAGAAATATTTTACTGTTGCTTCATAAATGTTTACATTGTAAATAAAAATGCAACGTTCCAAAGATATTCTGTTGAAAATAATCATAACAAATCCAATAACCTTTGGATGTTAAATAGCTGTAGGACTATCAAAACTAATCTAGAAAGAGACCAAGTCAAATAGGACTAGACCTGTAGCAATTATGATTCTAACAAAATTACCGCCACTAATATAACACGTGTACAAGAGATATCATACTTCTTTTCAAATAGAGTGTTAACTTTGTAAATAGAAGAAAGTATAACATCACACACCTCTCAAGGATAATCATTATCTTATATTTCCAATACTAAGGCATTTAATTCAACCAGCAAATAATGATCAATACTTTACCGCCACAAGCTTTTGTGCATGCATGCAAATAAAATCAGTTCTCTTAACAACAAATAACAATGAATAGCATATTTTAGACATGCACAATTAATTCACATAAAATGTACACATAAAATGTCCTAGAGCCTTATATTGAAAAATTAAATATTTGCAATGACCTTACATATTTTTTTAAAGACTCAAATCGTCTTCAATCTTCTTGAATAATTCATCAAACAATTCTTGAGACAATTTCCTGAAATTCACAATAAAGAATTTAGTACCAATGAACAAGTCATCATCAAAATATTAGGTTATTAAAACGTGGTGTAATCAACATTCTCCCCCTTTTTGATGATGACAACATAAATGAAAACTCCCCCTAAATTCATGCATATAACTTATTTCAGGAAAAATTTTGTACGACCTGCATATGTTAGTATCATACCAAATAATGTAATTCAACACAGATCATAATATTAACTAAATAAAACCACAACCATCAATCTTAGCATGCAGGCAGACATGCCTATCAAAAACCATAGTCTTAAAAAAACAGAAAATTAAAACGATTAAACGAATGAACGAACTTATTTGAAGAATTCTCCCCCTTTGTCATCGGCCAAAAAGGATTAAAAATATGATCAAATTCAATCAATGTCCTCAAGATTAGCCCTCTGTTTAGCACGTGTAGTGAAGTAAGGACGATGTCGAATGCGATGAAGAAGTTCTTCTAAAGAGTAATCAGCTGCAAATCGAGGAGGTCTTGGTATAACAGTTGTAGGAGGAAGTGCCATGTCAAGAAAATCGCCTTTGTATTCAGCCATCCAATTACACATTAGCCATTCTGGGATTGGAGAATACATGGTTGGAACATGGAATCGCTGTCCCACATCATTGAATCTTGTTGCCATGAAATCTGCAAGCTCCCCGAGTTGATAACTAATAAACTTAACCTCTTGACTCAACTGACAAGTGTTCCTATTGAGTTTTCTTTGGAGTGCTTCAACCATTACCAGTGTTTGAATCTCAAAACCTTCTTGAAAATCAATGAATTCATCTTCAACACGATGATATAACTTATTAATTTCTGGAACATCCATTGGTAGTTTTCCTTTCTCAAGAATCAGAAGTCGATTTCTTATTTCGACCAAATCAGCTTTCACAAAATTTTGATTTTGTAGAATCTCGTTTAGAACATTCATAATGTCAGGCCCATGAGAATTTGGTAAAGAAGATGAAGATGAATCGTGAGTAGGAGAAATAGGAGGAGGATCAGGAAGAAGACGAACAAACTCACCAGCATGAAAAGTAATATGAGATTTTGTCAGATTAGCAGTATCGATAACCTCATTACTTGTGACAAAAATTTCATCATCAAAAGATATTTTAAAATGTTGGAAGAGTTTTGTTAAAAACTTGCTATAAGGAAGACACTTCTTGGTTTGACGAATGCAACTTTGCATATGAGACAACATCATTTGAGAGAAATTAAAAAATTTTCCCTTAAGAATCATAGCCACAACAACTAAATCTTGATAAGTAAAATTTGCACCTCCACCAAGTCGTGGAAACAAATTATGCCTAACCAACTTATGTAAGACACATGCAGTAGGACACATATTCACAGTTTTTGGAAGAAACAGAGTTGTAAGAGAATAATCATTCATAACAACATGAAGCTGTTCCAATGGAGGAAAATGAATATTAGCAGCACCTTTAAGAGTAAAAGGAAAACTGAAGCCTTTAAAAAAGAAAAACTGGAATTCGAATCATCGAATAATACTGTGGCATCAGACGATACATGCACATAGGATTTCTTTTGCACTCGCTTGGATTTCATTCTAGGTCCAGTAAAGTTCTTCAACGAAGATCCGTCGTAGTTTGATTTTTCAAACAATCGCTTGCTAGCCCTGGTTTTCATGGTGTTACAGATTTGTAAAGATGAAACGAAGGGTTTTTAGTGAATGATGGAGGTATGAAGTCTGATTTAAGAGGAAGAAAGCTGAAAAAATAAAGAGTAGAAATCATTTAAAACTTTGTCACCGAAAGACGTGCGTCTTTTCAATTTTAAAAGTCTGTTCGGCTGTTGTTCTGTTTCTCAAGGTGTTAACCTTTACGTTTCCCAATTAAATGACATTCGGCGACATTAATAGAAGCGTGTATCTAGAATATAGTTTAAACAGATAAGGAATGTCAAACAGATATGGTTTATCAGATATCATGCAGAAAAATAAATGATACATATTTATATAACATGCATATAAATACATAAATCACAATTATATCATGCACATTCCAAGTTCTCTCCTTAGCATACAAAACCTTTCTTCACTCAAGGGTTTAGTATAAATATCAGCCAACTGTTTTTCTGTTGGAATAAAAATTAATTTAATTAATCCTTTTGAAACATTATCCCTTAGAAAATGATGTCTAACTTCTATATTCTTTTTACGTGAATGTAATACATGATTTTTAAAAATATCTATAGCACTAGAATTATCACAGTATATGAGCACATTATCACATAAAATATCAAAGTCGTATAGAGTTTGTTTTTACCATAAAATTTGAGAGCAAAAACTCCCTGCAGCTAGATATTCACCCTCAGTGGTTGATAAAGCAACTGAGGTTTGCTTTTTACTATGCCACGTAACAAGACTGTGACCTAAAAATGTGCAAGCACCACTGGTACTCTTTCTATCAATTTGACACCCTGCATAGTCAGCATCTGAATAACCCATTAGTACAAAATGATTGCAGATTGGATAAAATAATCCTAAATTGATTTTACCACTTAAATATTTAAAAATCCTTTTAACATCTTGTAAATGAGATTCTTTAGGTTTTTCTTGAAAACGTGCACATAAATAAACACTATACATAATATTCGGTCTAGATGCAGTTAAATATAATAAACATCCGATCATACCTCGATATTTAGTTTCCTCCACATCTATACCTTTTTCGTCAGATGTAAGCTTTATTGAAGTGCTCATTGGTGTAGCCTTTGAATTAGATCCTACAAAACCAAACCTTTTGAGAAGTTCTTTTGTATATTTGGTTTGATGGATGGACATACCATTCTTTGTTTGTATGATTTGGAGTCCCAAAAAATAATTAAGTTCTCCCATTAGACTCATATCGAACTCCTTGTGCATGCACTTAGAAAACCACTCACAAAGAAAATTATTAGTAGCACCAAAAATTATGTCATCTACATACATTTGTACAATAATAATATCTTTATTTTCATGCTTAATAAATAATGTAGAATCAATTTTTCCTCTAATAAAACCATTTGAAAGCAAATACTTACTCAACCTGTCGTACCAAGCCCTTGGAGCTTGTTTTAGCCTATAGAGAGTTTTCTTTAGCTTGTAGACATGATTTGGATACTTCTCATGTTCAAATCCAGGAGGCTGTTTTACATACACCTCTTCATTGATGTATCCATTGAGAAAAACACTTTTTATGTCAATTTGATAAAGTGTGAACTTCTTGTAATATGCAAATGCTAACAAGATGTGGATGGACTCTAGTCTGGCGACTGGAGCGTAAGTTTCTTCATAGTATATCCTTTCTTGTTGATTGTATCCTTGAGCTACTAGCCTTGCTTTGTTACGAGTGATAGTTTCATGCTCATCAAGCTTATTCTTGAAGACCCACCTTGTTCCAATAATAGAAACATCTTTAGGAGGGGGCATAAGTTCCCACACTTGGTATCGTTCAAATTGCTGAAGTTCTTCTTGCATTGCCATTAGCCAGCTTTCATCTAGGATAGCTTCCTTAGCATTCTTTGGCTCAACTTGGGATAGAAATGCTGAGAAAGCACATTGATTTTGCAATCCTCTTCTTGTAGTGATTCCTTTATTTATATCTCCAATGATGTTTTCTGGTGGATGGTTCTTGAGATATCTTGCAGTCTTTGGCATTTGTACATCATGTATCACTTCTTCTTGTTGAGGAAACTCTGCTTCAAATTCTTCTATTGTATCATGTTCTATATCTTGTGAGTTTTCCAATTCATCTTGTTGGATTTGTTCATTTGGTTTGCTGAATAGATTCTTTCGGTTTGCTGGATTTACTGATATCTCCAAAGTACTTGCATCCTCATCTCTTTCTTTTGGAAGATCATTATGAGTTTCATTAAATCGAATATGAACAGGTTCTTCAACACTCAACTTGTTAATGTTAAATACACGATATGCTTTACTATTCTGTGAATATCCAATGAAAATTCCTTCATAAGATTTATCATCAAATTTTTCGAGATTGTCACTAGTATTTAGAATAAAGAATTTAGATCCAAAAACTTTGAAATAACTTATATTAGGAATCTTATTATTTAACAATTCATAAGGAGTCTTCAAAATAATTGGACGAATAAGTACTCTATTCAAAACATAACAAAATGTGTTTACAGCTTCGGCCCAAAACTTTTTAGGAAGTTTACTTTCTTGTAATAAAGTTCTAGCTGTTTCTTGTAATGTCCTATTCTTTCTTTCTACAACTCCATTTTGTTGAGGGGTTCTAGGAGCTAAAAATCCATGACTGATTCCCTTTTGATCACAAAATATTATAAAGTCTTTTTGAAACTCAGTACCATGATCACTTCTTATCCTTACAAGTTTTAGGGTATACTTAGTTTCCAAGTTTCTGATTAATTTCTCAAATTCCTTAAATACTTCATCTTTAGTTCTCAAAAATAATACCCATGTATATCTAGAGAAATCATCTACTATTACAAATGCATAAAACTTACCATTTATACTAAGATGTCTTTCTGGACCAAATAGATCAAGATGAAATAGTTGTAAAGGGAAAGAGGTTGATACCATGTTCTTTGTCGTAAATGATGTTCTTACTTGTTTCCCAAGTTGGCAAGGAACACAAATTCCCTTCTTCTCATATTTTATTTTCGGCAACCCTTTGACGAGATTCTTTGAGGATAATTTCTTGATTAAATCCATGTGAACATGTCACATCCTCTTGTGCCACAAATTAGCCTCATCTTGTACAGATGCTAGACATAATTCTTCATCCTGTTGCTCAAAATCAATAGTATATATATTTCCTTCTCTTTGTTCAACTAGAGTAACATTGTTAGTACCATGAGAAATAGTGCATTTTTCTTTATCAAAACTAACTTGGTGACCATTATCCATTAATTGACTGATACTAATAAGATTAAATTCAAGTCCATTAACAAGGTGTACATTATCAATATTTACCATACCATTTCCTATTTTACCTTTTCTGATTATCTCGCAGGTTCGATTATCTCCAAATGTAACTGTGCCATTTTTCTTCTTGATTTTTAGCTCCACGAACTTTGTTTTGTCACCAGTCAAGTGACGTGAGCATCCACTATCAAGAATCCATTTTTGAGATGGAACCCTTGCCTTGAGACATACCTGTCAAGAAAACGTAATTCATCCTTGTGAGAACCCAGAATTTCACATAATTCAAAATTTTGGAATAAATTTTTTTTAGAAAAAGAATAAAGAAAGTACTTGAATCATATAAGTTTATATGATAATTAAGCTAGATAGTTAATTTATTAACTAAGAAGTATAGTTAATCATTCTCAAGGAAGAGTAATGAAAGTTATGTAAGAAATTAACATAGCTTGAATGTTATCCTTGATTATTACATTAAAAGGATTTACAATCCTTAAGTAATTGATGATTGATATGAGTATGTATGTGTTTATAACTTATTAAGTCAATTTGGGCTAATAAGTTAATAAACTAGGGGAAATATATTAGGACATATGTGAGTTATGTACGTGATTGAGTAAATATGTATTATATAATGTGTATACATTTATTTTGTAAAGAGATGAAGAATAAAGTTATGTAACCTAATACATATATTAGGTATGATAATTAAATAACCTAATGTGTTATAATTTAAGAGAATGACAGTATTTAAAAATATATACTAATCCTAAGAGATTTATTTGATGCATCTCAATTAATTAATCTTATAACCTAAAGAATAATAAGTCTAATTGGGTTATGAAATTAAAAATATATGAGTAAAAAATTAGCTTGCTAATGTGTGTAATGGAACCCTAATTAAATAGTGGGGAATGAATAAATTAATAAGTATAGAACTATGTTGATTTGCAAGTCCATAGAATTAAAATTACTAGCCCAAAGAATTAAAGGAGTGGCCCAACCTTTAGCCCAAGTGGGAGGGGACATGTTGGACATTTAGTAAGTTAATTAAAGCATAAAATGAAAACAATTTTGGACAATAGAAAGGCCACTTGGCCGAAATTTAGAGAGGAGAGAAAGGGGGAAGAATGTAATGATTGCTTACTTTAATAGGTGGACAACTTCCAACAAGTGTCCAATTTTCATTTGACCAACACTTTATCTAAACTTGCAAGCAACCACTTTGTAATTGAGTGGGAGAGAGAAGAGTTAGATATGTTGGAAGATTAGGGATAGATATACCAAATATATCTATACTTACTTTTTCAAAAAACCAAAATCTAAGTCTTATCTTTTTCTTTTCATCTTATTATCTAGCAAAAGCTAAGAAAGAAAGAAATAGAGAGACTAGAGAAGAGAGAGAGAAAGTCTAGGGGTTCGGCTAGAGAGAGAGAGAGAGGGAGAGAGGTAGAGTTTTTGTAAGCCATATTGCTCCATAATCAAAGTTTAGAAAGAAGGAAAAAGAAAATCAAGCAAAGGTATAACCAAATTTCTACTTATGTAGTCTAATTTCCTTTTTAGTTTGATTTGATTTGATTTTTTTTATATATATAATTTGAAGTTTTGATCTTGAGGTTTAAAACCTTAGATCTAGGTGAATATAAGTGTTTCATGTTTAGATCTAACCCTTTTGAGGATCAAAAGTTAAATCTAAAGTATGAGATAGAAACTAGGTTTTTCAAAATGTAGAGAACCTAATTTTTATTAGCTTTGATGGTGTTTAACTTTGTGTTTGATGCTTGATTGATGAAATAGATCATGTATTATGGTAGATTCATGGGTATATGGAGTATGAGTACGTAGTATGATGAGTTATGTTGGTTATTATGTGAGAACATAGAAGTTTTCTTAGAAACCACAAAGGGTGGAAAATCAGATTTTTGTGAAAACAAAACATGAAATTTAAATGACCATATCTCCTATTATATTTTGAATTTTTGAGTGTGGTCAAGTCCTAGAGTTAGATCTATGAGTTTTCTAATATATCCAAGTGGAATCACTTAAAAAGGATTTACACATTTTCGTGTGGAATGATTTTAGTAAAGGATGAAAAATTTGGAAATGCTTAAAAAGCTGCTGCGAAGAAATTGGAAGGGTTGTTTCGGCCACTTATTTAATGAGATAAAATCCGGCCTTTTGGGGGATGAAAATATATGGGATAAAGTAGGTTGTGTCCAAAAATGAGCTCATTCCGACTTAAAATGACCAAGTTATGACCATTTCAATATTTGGGTTTTTCGGATGAAAATTGCTATAACCGAAGTTCTATAACTCCAATGGCCATGAAATTTAAACTGGAGGCTCATGTTGACACGTATAAGATTATGTCAAGAGATGGGAATTTCTGGAGTTAAGCACGAGGTAGCTAATTTCTTAAGGAATTAACTAAGAATGATTTTTAAAAAAATATTAAAGGAAGTTGGAAAATTATGGAAAAAAATACTTTTTGTGTATGAAATATATGTATATATGTTTGGACAAAGGATAGAAAAATAATAAGCTGATTTGGTATTTTCGTGAAAAGGATATGGAATCCAGCTTGCTGGATTGAAAAATCGGATGAATCCAGCTTGCTGAATTGAAAAGAAGTTTACTGAATTGAAAATATGTTGAATCCAGCTTGCTGGATTGAAATCTAGTTGTTGGATGTTTGCTGGATTGCAGTTTGGATTGCTGGATTTGAAATTCAGGTTGCTAGATTTGGAATCCAGGTTGCTGGATTAGTATTTGACTTATGAGATATTAAATAAGAACTTATAATATATAAGATTAGAGTGTTAAATCATAATGTATATGATATAGAGATTAAAGAATTAGCAAAGGATGCTAATAATACTAATATTGTAGGGTGTTATCTAATATTTAATTATGTGATCAAGTGTTAGATAACTGATTGATAAAGTAATTGTACTATGATACAAAGTATGATATGCTGATTAAAAGACCAATCTTGTTAATGATAGGTATTACAAAAGAAGTTAACTTAAATTGCGTAGCAGTAGTCAACGAATCAGGCAAGTTCCTAACTCAACTTGAGTTACTATTTTTCAAGCATGGTAGTGAATAATTAGTGATAGTTATTCACATCTATAATGATTGTTATAATTCGCACGTAGTGCAATTTATTCTTGTTCTATTATTTGAACTATTTATAAATCATGTCTCAGCTAATTGTTTTGGCAAGACTAATATTTGTTAAAGCATGAAATGCTCTATTAATTATGAACTGAATTGTTATTGGAAGATCTATGCCATTGGTTTCGGCTAGATTAGTATTGTTATTAATTATTGAAATCATAGTATTTCTTTGAAAGTAATCCAAACCATATTGTTGTGGTACGGACTCGTGATGTAAGACTGAGATGAACAAATTTTAATGTCGTAAATTGACCTATGCGCTATTATTGAGTATTATGCATAATATAGGGTACAAAGGAGTTGGCCGCTCCAGGTACTTGCAGAAGAGTATAGTTTAGTTTTTATAACTAATTTATATTCTTGTGGAAATTTAGTTTTAATAACTAAATGATTCCTCTATTAGTTCATGATCCTTTTGTGATCACTCAGCATGAAATCTGGGTATATCCCACTTTATTGAATATTATTGTAGTATTGTTAATTCTTCTTATTCAATTGAATATTATTGAATCTTTGAAAGAATTTTACTCTTTCATCTCTGATATGTTATTCAGTAGGAAATGGGAAAAACGTTTTATTATTGAGATTGTATTATTATTCAGCTACTTTGAAATCTTTTGATTATTGTTGAAGTTCTATAGAAGCTAGACTCTTCTATTCATGATATATATCATTTATTGTATATTTTAACTTACTGGGCGAACTCGTTGCTCACCCTTGCTTAAATAAAACATTTCAGCTATTGTTGATGTAGCAGAAGGTTCTAACAGGGACAAAGGCAAAGGCAAGGTTCAGGAGTAGTTAGTGTCAAATTTTAATGGTTATGTTTTATTATGTAATTATTTATGTAAACCTTTTGGCTATATAAGGGTATGTAAGTTATGTCAAGGTTAGTTAACCTGGGATATTTGTTATAAGTTGTATTAAGGAATATTATGAATGATGTTTTTCATTAATGAATGAGTAGTTAGATGTGATAGATATGATGGATCGTGAACACCAAACCCGAGGTTAGGGAACCTGGATTTGGGGGCGTCACAATCCTTTTGGTACCCACATCTTTTTGGGTCCTTTTATGTTAGTTGCAGGTAAATCATCATTTTTAACCCATACCTTTTTAATCTTATTTTTCTTAAAGCAATTTATGTTCAAATGACCTTTAATGCCACAATTTCTACATGTTGTGAAGGGTGAACAATAATTTAATCTAAAACGTGATTTTGACTTTAGCATTTTTATATTACCCTTTTCATGCATAGAATTATAACCAATTCCTTGTCTTTCAAAAGTAGGTCTTTGTTTACCCAATATGACATTTAAATTTTCTTCACCTTGAACGAATTTAGCAAGAGATTATTTTAGTGAAGCTATTTCTTTTTGAAGTTCGTCATTAGGAGGGGTTTTAACAGGCGATTTATCAATGCATCAATACACACATCTCTCATTTTCAATTCATTAGTCAATTTTTGGATTTCATTATTCAAGAAATTTACCCTATTGAAAAGTATTTTGTTGAAATTATCTAAATAATTGATTTTAGCAATAAAAACCTTTTCTTCTTTACATGTAGATTCCTTTTCAATATCTTTCTTTTCATCTATTAAAGAGTCTACTTCACCCATTAATGTATTTACCAAGTATTTCAAATATGCATTCTTTTCTCTTAATTTATCATTTTCTTGTTTCAAAGAATTAAGCTCAAAATTAGATACCTCGTTTGATTCACCTTCTATTCCTATGAAGCATACTTGAGCTATCTCATCCTTGGCATCAACTTCAACTTCATCTTCTTCTTCATCACTCCGAGTGACCAGTGCCTTGTTTCTTTTATAATCCTTAAAGCCTGTTTTTCCTTTATTCTTTAGTTGAAAACAGTCTTTCTTGAAGTGCCCTGGGCGTTCACATTCAAAACATGTCTCCTCAGTTTGCTTTCCTTTGGCTTTATTTGAGTTGGAGATATTCTTTTGTTTATTCTTCCTTTGTAAGAGTCCTTTGAGTCTCCTTGACATCATGGCTATCTCTTCATTAGAATCATCATCAAGCTCTTCTTCATTTCCTGCATTAAGAGCTAAAACCTTTCTTCGAGGAGTTTCGTCCTCATCGTCATACCTTTTTAACTGATGTTCATATTCCTCAAGTTCACCAAAAAGAGTTAGCGTTTACATAGTAGATATAGTAGAGGAATCTTGAAGAGTAGTGATTTTAGAGGCAAACCTTTTGGGCATATCCCGAAGCAACTTACGGTTGATCTCACTTTGAGTAATAGTCTTGTCCAACAATTTCAAGGAGTTTATAAGAACTAGAAATCTTGCTTGAGCTAGTTTGATGGTCTCATCTTTTTCGAGCTTGAACATTTCATAATCGTGCATGAGCATGCTTAGCTTGACTTCTCGTACTTTTGAAGTGCCTTCATGACTTACCACTAAAGTATCCCACATCTCTTTGGTTGTGTTGCATGAAGAGACTTTATCTATCTCGGATTGTACCATGCCGCTAAGAAGTGTGTTCATTGCTTTTGAATCATATGAGACCATGTAGATTTCGGTTGAATCCATTTCTAGCAGAATCTTTGGTGTCCCATCATCTCTTCATGGAGTAACTTGTGACAACCCCAAAATAGGTCCATTCCATCCAACCCATTCTAAGTCGCCAAATACATGGTACAGAAAATAACTACAACTTTATTACAACAATTGTCGTGCAAAATACATCAACTCATGTGTTGTGAGTTTTGATATATATATATATATATATATATATATATATATATATATATATATATATCAACTGTGACTCTTGACACCAACTTGGGTAGCACGTCACCATGACAAATTACATAAAGGTATAGTCAAAAACTATTTTAGAAATTAAAATCTTTGGGAAGTGCTCAAGAAAACCTTCGTACATGGGAGGCCATGTGTCTAGGTTATGATAGATATCATATGGCCACAGAATTATCCTTGGTTGACCCAATAGACCCCAAAGAAAAACGAGAAGATTACTATCATATTCTTTCCAATAGTGAGTCTTCTCTTGACATATCATTATCTCCACTTTCTCTAATTGAGAGTTATACTTTAACCAAACACCAAGATTATATAGGTAGTGCTCGTAGATATACTCAGTAAGTGGATTCATCAAATATAACTACTAAATGATGACCACTGTTCTATTCCCTTGTTACCCCCGCTCGACCCAGCTACACTCGTATTACCTGAAAGGAATTTTAAAATAGAAGGGTGAGCACAACTAGCTCAGTAAAGAATATCATGACTAAAGATAAATAAATTATCAATAGCCTTCAACAGTAATAAATCAGAGATTTAGAACATATGGTAGATGATAAAATTTTTCAACCATAGTTACAGCGGAACGAGCAATCCATTAGAAGAGTTAAATAGACCATAAAATCTATTATCTTCTCCACATTAAAAGTCCACCAACAATATTTTATCCCTGTAACATTAATCAATAGTACATTTCCACAATTATATGAATAACTCATAATCATAATTGTAATTCTAAATTCCTCTTCGCATCTAGGATGAAGGTAATTTTCATCACATGTCTTTACCTGAAACATCAAAGATCATGGTTATACCAAATCCCAGTTTCTGTTTATAATCATATTAACAATTTCATCTTTGCACTACGGCCAAAGATATTCATCAACAGACCATCTTTGCACTACAGGCCAAAGATATTCAACAACAGGTCATCTTTACACTACGGGCCAAAGATATTCATCAACAATTCATATTTGCACTACAGGCCAAATATATTCATCAACAGTTCATATTTGCACTACAGGCCAAATATATTAATATCTCAAGAAATATATAATCATTTTAGAATTTATATAAACAATAATTATAACCATGTTGATCATTTCACCTTTGCACTTAAGCTAAAAATATTCAATTATAAATTCAATGATCATGATCATACCAGTCAACAATTCAACTTTGCACTACTGGCCAAAGGGAACCCATAGTCATGATCATACCAAAAATCTACCCATCTTTACACTCAAGTCAAAGAGAAATATCATCATTAGGGTTATAAAAATGTTATATATAATAGTAAAATCAATATAATCAAAACATCTAGATTTAATCTCAAGAGTAATATTCATAAATCAACTATAATTTGGTTAGAAAAAGAAACCTATTTTGTCATGAATAGTAACTCGTGAATAGTAACCCATGAATAGTACTCCGTATTTGTACATAGTACCGTATACATAAATAATGTCATATACATGAATAATGTCGTAATGTGAATTGTACTGTATACGTGAATAGTGTCGTATACGTGAATAGTAATTCCGACACAAAAAGGTAGAAATTCCACAATAAAATCCATACCAATAATTCAGTATAATGATATTGAAAGAATAACATCATTAAGAAAAAAATAACATCCCTTACTATCCCTTACAATCCCTTACCTCAAAAGAGCAGTACTTCTGACTGGATATCGGATATGACGCTAAAGGAAACTTGCACTGATGAATAGAAACTCACCAAGTATCTAAATACTCACAAAATACACTCGATAATCTAGAGAGAAAAAGAGAGAAAACTTATGAATTCTGGTGTGATTTTTAATTCTAACTTAGCCCTCTATTTATAGGAAATGTTAGCACGTCGAAGCAGACATGAACTGCTACCTGATGACTTTACCTGCTACTATTCCACCCACCAAAAATCAGCCATCTTCCCTAACAACCAAAAGTGGGGCCCACCCATTTCTAGAATTTTCCACTAAAATCATTTATAAACCTAATTTTTGAATCAGTCACCTCTTAAAATTCATAACAAATCATTCGTTCATTTTTAACGGTTCAAAATTTATGAACATATACTCAAATTATATATGTATAACATATCCAAAAATCTCAACGATCCAACGGTCAGATTAAAAATTATAACTCACACAATAAAGCCGTAAGAACACTGATTTGATCTTTTAATACCTCCAATCCGATAAAATACTGATAAAATACCTCAATAGTAATTCCTTCATTTATAACCACATAAATAAATCCATCATTTATATCCACATCAAATAAATATTTCCTTATCATATAAATCAATAATTAATTATTCACAAATAATATTACAGAATCACAATAATGACAACCAGGCAGTTCCCAGGAAAGAGGGGGTTTTCCAATAAGAATTTCTCCTTACTAGCGCGTAATTAGGTGACCAAACCTCTCATTGACAAAACTTTCTAGACATTGCCAATAGTGCTATCTAATAATATTATTCAAATAATATGAATTATTGATCTGATAATGGAGATACTGTGCAGTGATAATTATTGAAACAACAATAATATAAAATATCAACGCAGCAATTATTGAATCAATAAAATAAAATATTGAACAATAATTACTGTAACAATTATTGAGTAGTGCCTTCTTACGTAAGAATCAATAATTTTAAAAATACTGTGCAATACCGTGTGCTACTGTGCAACCACACGTATTACTATATTTTAACCACCGGGTATTCCAACAGTCTTAACGGTAACAACTACGTCGTTATTTATAAAAACTCAAACTTTGTCGTTTTCTTCATCCGACAGTTATCCGTTATGGAACCCACAAATAGTTGCGCCGTCGTACGAATATTCCTCGACAGAAATAATATTCCACGACCAAACGAATATTCCCCGACAACAATGAATATTTTATAGCCACTTGCTTATTTTGAAAAAAATTCACATGTCACCCATAACTTTAACTTTTTTATCAATTTAACTATTTACTAAATAGAAAAATTGAATTCTTTTATTTCATAAAATTCGGGGTCTTACAATCTCCCATCCTTATGAAATTTTATCCCCGAAATTTACGTACCTGGTATTTCAAAGAGTTGAGAATACCTTGCTTTCATTTCAGATTCCATCTTCCTTGTCCTCATGATTTCTCCATTGCTCATCTCCTGTATTTCACAATCATTATAGAATACAGCTTCAAAACAAAGGTTGATTGAACAAATTAACATATCACATAATATCCCGATATTATGACTGACCAACAAATAAGCTCAGGTAGGACACACACTAGCGAAGGATTTACTCATCTCTCCCTCCTAGTTCTAATCTCGGATCTCCTCTAGAGACCATATCTTTAAGCTCTGATACCAACTGTGACAACCCCAAAATAGGTCCATTCCATCCAACCCATTCTAAGTCGCCAAATACATGGTACAGAAAATAACTACAACTTTATTACAACAATTGTCGTGCAAAATACATCAACTCATGTGTTGTGAGTTTTGATACAAATATATATATCAACTGTGACTCTTGACACCAACTTGGGTACCATGTCACCATGACATCTTACATAAAGGTATAGTCAAAAACTGTTTTAGAAATTAAAATCTTTGGAAAGTGCTCAAGAAAACCTTCGTACATGGGAGGCCATGCGTCTAGGTTATGATAGATATCATATGGCCACAGAATTATCCTTGGTTGACCCAATAGACCCCAAAGAAAAACGAGAAGATTACTATCATATTCTTTTTAATGGCGAGTCTTCTCTTGATATATCATTATCTCCACTGTCTCTAATTGAGATTTATACTTCAACCAAACACCAAGATTATATAGGTAGTGCTCGTAGATATACGCAGTAAGTGGATGTGCACAACCTTGTCTTATGATGACACGAGATTGTATGTCTTTAGACATCTTGTATGATAGTGGCAAAACACCCTTCCAACGTTGGGTTCGCCTCACCCTATTGGATACATCAAATATAACTACTAAATGATGACCATTGTTCTTTTCCCTTGTTACCCCCGCTCGACCCAGCTACACTCGTATTACCAAAAAGGAATTTTGAAACATAAGGGTGAGCACAACTAGCTCAGTAAAGAATATCATGACTAATGATAAATAAATTATCAATAGCCTTCAACAGTAATAAATCAGAGATTTAGAACATATGGTAGATGATAAAAATTTTCAACCATAGTTGCAGCTAAACGAGCAATCCATTAGAAGAGTCAAATAGACCATAAAGTCTATTATCTTCTCCACATTAAAAGTCCACCAACAATATTTTATCCCTGTAACATTAATCAACAGTTCCTTTCCACAATTATATGAATAACTCATAATCATAATTGTAATTCTAAATTCCTCTTCGCATCCAGGACGAAGATAATTTTCATCACATATCTTTACCTGAAATGTAAGACCCCAACTTTTATAAATAAAGATGAATTTTCTATAAATATTATTTTTAAATATTGTGGAGTAAATTTGATATAATTTTATAGTTGTGGGTAATATTTATAAATTTTGCAAAGTAAGCAAGTTGTTATAAAATATTCGTTTGGTCGGGAAATATTCTTTTTGTCGGGGAATATTCGTACGATGGCACAATCATTGGTGGACCCCACAACGGAATTATTGTCGGATTGAGAAAACGACAAAAATACTTTATGAAAATAACGGCGGAGGTGTTACCGTTAAAACTGTTGAACTACCCGGTAATAAAAGTACAGTAATACGCGTGGTTGTATAGTAGCACACGGTATTGATTATTGATGCTTACGTGAGAAGTCACTCAGCTATACTCAATTATTGTTACAGTAATTGCTGCATCATATCTCTTATATTATTGATTCAATTATTGTCACAATATCATCTGTATAATATGTTATATTATTAAATCAATAATTGAGACGACAAGTTATAAATGATTAATAATTGTTGAAAGATTAAATATGTGTTGATTAAAAATAAAATGATTTTTGGTAATATTTATTTAATCCTTGATGTATATAAAGAGTCTATTATGAGATGTTTGTGGTAAATTTGGTTATTTTATGGGGGGGCCCATATGTCATCATCTAAGAGTCTCTTCGTTAATAGTAATTACCTTTGTTAATAGTAATTACCTTCGTCAATAGTAATTACCTTCGTCAATAGTAATTACTTTCATCAATAGTAATTACCTTCGTCAATAGTAACTACCTTTACCAGACGTCAAACCACTTGCCATTTCATATTACCGGCGTCGAACCAATTGTCGTTTCACATTACAGACGTCAAACCACTTTTCTTTTCACATCACCAGTCATCAAGCCACTTGCCTTTTCACATTTCAAGTGCTAAGCTAGAAATCTTCTATAAATAGAGGCCTAGTGCTTCATTATTTTTCACGAATTCATTCAAGCTATAGAGAGAGAAAGTATAGAGAAAATAAGAGAGAAAGAAGAAGAGTATTCTGTTACTACACTACTGCAGTATTCAATCTACTACTAATGTAAGGGGTTTTATTATTTCTTATTCATGAAGAGAACTGTTGTTATTCCATTGCTTATTATTCAGTTAGAATAACCTGTATACGTGGTTTACCCTATACTTGGTGACATTTTTCTCTTATTCTGTTGGAATATCCTGTCTGTGTGTTTTACACCGGACCTGGTTTTGTCTTTATTATTATTCTGTTGGAACATCCTGTCTGTGTGTTTTACACCGGACCTGGTTCCATCTTTATTATTATTCTGTTGGAACATCCTGTCTGTGTGTTTTACACCGGACCTGGTTCCGTCTTTATTATTCTGTTGGAACATCCCTTTCGGTGCAAATTTTGCCTGACCTGGTTCCGTTATTATTCTGTTGGAATAACCTGTCTATGAGAAGTACCACATGCATGGTGATTTCTTTTGTTATTCCATTCTTTATTATACTCAGTTGGTTAAAGTTTTGACTTCTATACTCCATGAAATTAGTAGATTATCCTTGATATTTGCGCTTTATCCAGTATCTTTTCATGGAAATATTCTTCTGATCATTCTTGAATTTTACTCTACAAAGCAGTATCATGTTGACAATTTGGACATTCTTAGTTCCCGGATAAATTAATTATTGAACTTGTTTTATTGAATTCTTATATCATTGTCATCATCCTCATGTTTATATTATATTGAAAGTCATCTGCGGCCTGTAGTGCATAGATGGACTTGGTATGATTATGACTAGGGATTATTCGGTGTAATCATGACCGTAATGTTACAAATGATGTGGTAAAAGTTATCATTGGCCCGTAGTGCATTGATGGACAGTTGTTGGCATGATCATAACCATTAATGAATACACGAATGTCCTTGGCTGTAGTGCATGGATAATTTGTGGTCGTGATACTAAAGAATATCATTGGCCGTAGTGCATGAGTGATTCGATGATGTGGATTATTTATTAAGCTGAGTCCCAGCGATAAAAGTCATGAAAAACCTTTTAAATCATAAAAGATAGTAGATTTTATTCTCTAATTGACTCTTTTAATGGATTGCTTATTCTGCTGCAGTTAAACTTGATGTTGTTATATTTTATCAGTTTAACACTGTTGAAGGCTAACGATAATTTATTCTGCATTATCTTAGTCATAATTATCTTACTGGGCTAGTTGAGCTCACCCTTTCTTTCACTGTTTTCTTAAGGAAATGAGAACATAGCAGGGACTAGTCGGGGAACGGAGTGACGGTCCAGAGGATAGCATTAGTAGTCCTCACTATTCTGTGAAATAATGTGTTAATAATTGTAATGAGGACTCCTTTTTAGTTTGTATAATCTCTAATAGACAATAATTGTATTCAAACTCACAGTTATAGTTAGGTTTGTAATATTCATGAACGCAATCAAATTGCACAAAATTAGCGGAAACGTGGAAAATCAGAGTTTTAAAATTTTACAAACCATAAACCCGGATCACCCTTTATGCACAATTATTAATTAAACGAAAAGATAAAGAATAAAATCATACCCTTGAAGATCGAGCTTCCTCAGGTACAAGTTCACCTCCAAATCCTTTCGCGTTCAACTTGAATATACCGGGTTTGGTTCCTTCCTTTAATCAACGTTAGCCACCCAAGTGTTTGGCCTCTAGAGGTGATCCACCAAGGAAGAAAAATGATTCAAGAAGATGGGTGGTTGGCTAAACCCTAGTTTTTCTATCTCTATAGAAAAGGAGCGTACTCTCCAACAATTGGAATAACGTATGTTGTTAAAGTCAACAACCTCCTTCACCCATAATAAGACTCCTCTTATTTATAGATGTAGGCAACCCTCCTTAACAATTAAGGAATTGGGTTTTATTTAATTAATTAAATTCTTTTAATTAATTAAGCTCCCTAATCTTATTAGGGATAGTTAATTAAACTCTTTTAATTAATTTGCCTCCTAATCCTATTAGGATATTTGAGAGTACTTTTATTAATTAATTCCCAAACTCTTTTAGGAATTAAATAATAATAATAGTAATAATAATAATAAGACTCTTCTTATTAATTTATATTTAATATTTCCAAAATATTAAATAATAAATATTAAGCTATTTAATTTATTCTATCACCATAGATTAAATTAAATATACTTAACTTATTATTACGATTATGCCATTAACTTCTTAAATAATTATTCTTCCTTTTATGGTGTGACCCTTTAGGTTCTCCATATTAAACCGGTTGTGAATAAATCAATTAGAACAATTCTAATCTTATTTAAATAAATAAATTAAACTAATAATTTATTTAAATAAATAATATTTATTCTACAATAGGGATAAGCCTCCCTAGCGATCAACGACTTTCCAGATAATATAGATTTTAACATTAATCATAAAAGAATCTTTGAGTAAATAGTTACCGTACAATTCAATCCTTCCACCATACAATGTCCCAATTAAATATAAGACATGGAATTTCTGTCAAGTCTTATTTTATTTAATTATATGTATTTCGACTCTTAAATGCACAACTCCAAATAATGCAAATTAGAAACTCCTTTCTAATTTCATTCTGCCTTGGCCAAGGACTACTGGTTGTCATTTATCGAATCACATAGGACATTTCTCTTCTTTTACTAGAAGTGGTAGATTCTTTATTGATCATACATTATCTCCATGTATAACTTATTATACCCAAGCATACCCTTTGATATACCCTAAGGGTCTTAAGGAATAAGTCAAAGTATAACTCATCATACACAAGATACTATGATGATCTCAAGTCCAAGGATCACTTGTACAACTATCACTACAGGAATTCCTATTGTCATGCAAGTAAAACTCCATTAGGTATTCCTTAGCGAGTCACGTTCAGTGAACTTATTCTCTAATAAGCACATATATACTTGCTTTAGTGTCTCCACACAAATGATCATGAGATCAATCATCCTCATCCAATGAGCAAGCAACGTATGTACCAATCTATCCGGATTCACTAATCCCCAATTTAGTAATCCAACGATTGGGAACTATTTTAGTTTTAAGTTTTCTAAGAATTTAGATCTCATTAGAATGATCATCATCATTATTCTAAAAGCATTGCTTAAAACTATGGGTTTATCACATATTATAAAATAGCATCATGCAGATAATTAAAAGCCTTTAATAAATTAATACTTTTTATTAATAAATGAATAAGATTGTTTACAAAGTATATGCTTTATCATCAAACATGATTGGCTTGTGTGCATACTACTTTCAATCTCCCACTTGCACTAAAGCCTATCGTCATGGTATCTCATACTCTTCTTCTCTAAGTGACGATTATCCTGCTGTTGGATAAGCTTTAGTTAATGGATATGTAATATTGTTCTTGAGAGTTCACTATCTCTATAGTGATTTCCCATCTTTCAATGATTCTTATAATCAAATGAAAGTGCCACAACACATGTTTAGATCCAAGATGAGACTTAGGAACTATTCCTAGTTCTGTAATGACCTTTTCATCTAAACAATCAACTTACAGCTTCATTTACAGCTATATACTTTGTCTTTATCACTAAACCAGCAACTCTTTGTTGTTTGGAACCTTTCCAATTCAATGCACCACTATTCAAGGTAACCCTTTACCTTAAAGTGGATTTTCTGTCGTCTTGGTCTTTCTGAAAAACTAGAGTTTGTTAAGCCCTCTAGTTTTAATTCAAACCCGCTATGAATTATATCACATCCTTAGTACTGGTTAAGTACTTTAAGATGTTTTTCACTGTCTCACAGTGAACTTCTCCAGAATATAACTGATCAATATCAGGTCGCGTATATTTCATTGCATACATGATTGTTACTCATATGATCTCTCTTTTGGAGTCTATGGGGACTATTAAGAGAGATACACTCCATGGCTCATCAGCATGAGACATTTATTGGAGTTTGCCATGCTAAACGACTTTAGCATCAAATGAATATACGTTCATTGGGTTAAGCTGCACATCCTTTTAAATCTATCTATATAGATTTGTATCCCCAATTACGATACTCATCCCAAATCATTCATGGAGGAATGTTTAGACAACTTTATCTTTACTGATTCTAGCATTGACATGTCATTCCTAATCCGTAGTATATCAACATATAATACTAGGAATATCATGATGCTCCCACTGACCCTTTTGTACACACTAGGTTCTTTCTTATTTTTGATAAAATCAAACTCTTTTGATTATCATATCAAAATGAATGTTCCATTTTTGAGAAGATTGCTTCAATCCATTTCTCTAAGTGTCTACAACTCTTACCTCATCGTATGTAACTGGATCATCATCTTCTATGATACGTACCTCATCATCATCATCCATGATGAATTCATACCTCCTAGGTATCTTCGGTACTATTCCAGATTTACGATTCGGTTGTGGTACAATAGGTTTATCTATAGGTTCCTCTTATTTGACTTGTAATGTTTTGTGGTTCTTGAACTTTTCAAGATGTATTATCCTCCCACTAGCCCTTTCAATGATAAACACCTTTATCTTAGAAGGCAGCATGTTTCACAACAAACACCTTTTGCTAAGTAGGATTATAGATCATATGCCCTAAACTTACTTTAGGATGTCCCACAAATCTGTACTTGTCAAATTTTGTCCCAAGCTTATCCTTTGAAACCGTTTCACATAAGTTGGACAACCCTTTATCTTAACATACTTAAGATTATGAATCCTCCCTGTCCATAACTTTTATGGAGTCTTGGGGCCGGATTTTGAGGTTACCTTTTCCGTAGATATGCAGCCATTTCTAGGACATGATCCTAGAAGGATACTGGAATATCGGTAAAATCATTATGGACTGTACCATGTCCAACAAGGTACGATTTTTCCATTCTGATACATTAATCAATTATTGCGTATCAGTATGTGTCCATTATGAGAAAACCATTTGAAATGATCTAGAAACTTATTGCACAAGTATTTATTACTTGATCTAATCAAAGAATCTTAATATTTTGTCAATTTGTTTCACTTCTGAATTCTTTGAACCTTTCAAATAATTCATACTTGTATTTCATCAAATACACACATTCAACTCTTTGAATGATCATCTCCTTTTCTTATACTAGTTTATTCAATTTGCAAAATTATTTTCACGTAAGTCAAGTATACAAAATCCATTAAGTAATATTTCAGTTTTATACAAAACATTAGTATTATAAATAGAACAACAATTATTCTTAAATATAATACCAAAGATTTCATTGTCCAACAATAAAATAGAAATAATGTTTCCAACGAGAACTGGAATACAATAACAACTTATTGACTTAATAGACTTGCCCGTAGGCATTGCTAAACTATAAGTTCCTATGGCTAATGCAGCAACCTTTGCTTCATTTACCAGTCATAGGATTATTTATCCTTTGTTTAGCTTTCTACTTCTGCTTGGTCCTTCATAAATCTATATTTATGATAAACAAAGCCGGTATCCAATACCCGAGTAGAACCTTGACTTAAAGAAAATTTGTTTTCAAATCATGAACAAAATAGTATTTGCAACCGAAACTTCACTAAGCTTCTTCTGGTTAGCCTCTGCAAGATGCTTCTCGCAGTTTCTTTCCAGTGTCCAGGCTTATTGTAGTGGAAGCAAACTCCTTTGTTATCCGTATCAGTTTTGTTCTTATTATCCTTTATTTTTGCCCTTTCTATTTACCTTCTTAGAATCGTTCTTCTTTTCAGAAGATCCTTTGGCCCCTACCAGTAAGACTTGGTCTTTCTTGGTTGGAAAATGACTCTCAATATTTTTCAACATGTTAAGCAAATCAGCGAGGCTGATATCTAGCTCGTTCATATGAAAAATTCACAACAATTATGAAAGGAGTCCGGAAGTGAGTGCAAGATCAAATCTTGGCTCAACTCTTCATCCATGAAAAAACCTGTTGTCCTAATTGATCAATCAAATTGATTATGTTAAGGACTTTTATCTGTACCATAGTGTCATCGGTCATTCTAGATCGGAAGAGCTCCTTAGATATCTGATATCTATCAGTCCTACTTTCCTCACCATCAACTACTTGATGTGCAGGAATATAATAGGAGCATCCATAGTTTCATGCTGACGCTGAAGCTCGTTACTCATGGATGCGAGCATGATGTATTGAGCCAACTGTGCATCATCTTGTTACTTTCTAAAAGTAGCAATCTCTTCCTCGAAGGCATTGTCTGCAACCTTTGCAGGGATAGACGTATTAAGGACATAAGATAGCTTTTCAGTCATGAGAACTATTCTCAATTTTCTTAACCAATCCATTTAATTTGGTCCGATTAAATAAGCATCTAATATGCTACGCAGTGATAGTAATTTAGACATTGTAAAAATCTGTAAATGAATTTGTAATTAACAACATTTTAACATACATTATTTTATTAATTACCAAAATAAATTAGGTCTTGTTTTAAATTGGTATCTCCCATTATTTTCTTCAAACTATATTACCCTCAATATATATAGTTCGGCAATATCTAATTAAAGATATGCTAGTGAGAATAAGGATCCCATTTCAAATGTATATAGCCTTGTGTGTGCACAACAAACTATATATAAATAAATAGGTAGACAACTCTTGTCACTTACATCAACTATGTAACTCCTTGTATTTTGCCTCTTAAATCATAATGGTCAAGTGTGTGCACATCCGAACTAAAATGATTTAAGTTAAGTCAGACCCAGCATTTCTATATAAGTGAAGAGAAAACTAGCTACAGCCCTTGTGTGTGCACAACAAAGCAGTAATGTTCAATTCCTTATAAACATCATATGTAATAAAAATAACATCTTAAATATTTAATACTCGCCTTGTGTGTGCACAACAAACTCATATTAAATATTCAATACTCTATTGTTTCTATCATGCTAGAAGGCGACGTTCGATATTCCAAATATCTTTGAACGTTACAACTTAATATAAAATATTTGAGGGGTTTGTTATTAAATTGTCTCATCTTGTTTAGCGCGCATGCACACATATATATAAAATACGCGTCATATTAATTAACATGTGAAGCGTGTTTGCATAATATATAATATATATAGTATAAGCATGCACATATAGAATACTATATTCTACCTGGATTGATTATGGACTTTTATTCTAGTTTGGTTCACTAGAGCCACCAAGTGAACCAAAAGGTCAAACCCTAGGGGTGCAAGAATTAAATTTAAATATAACTATTACATTTAAACCCGGGCTCCATTACAAACGGGTCTTCAAGCACTCCTTGCTCCTTGCTCCTTGATCTCCAATTCTTCAAAATTAATTCTAACTATTCCTATTACAAAACTATTTAAAATAAATAGAAACCTTGATCAGCAGTCAAGGGAAAGTACATAGGAGGGAGATAGAATTTACATTAAGAAAAAATTAGAGAAGATGAGGTACGCAGACCCCATTTATTAAAACCCATTCATTCAAGCATCCAACTAAAATAAAATCCAATCACATTGGTCAATAGTCCATAATCAATCCCATTTATTATCATACACATCACCATATGCATCAATAAATAATATTTATCTCATGAATAATAAACATTTAATATATATATTGATATCATTTAATGGACAAATTTAGTTAGTATAAAATCTATTTTTGAATCAAAATAAACTCCTTTATTTTAATCCGAATTTAAATCAAAATAAAACTATTTTATTTTAATTTATCCAATTTTGAATAAAATAAACTATTTTATTTTAATCAAAATCTTTAATCAAAATAAATTCCTTTATTTTGATTAATTATGGAATCCAATTCCATGTCAAAATAAACTCTTTTATTTTGAGTAATATAAAATCTTATTTCATATCTTAAATAAACTCTTTTATTTTAGGGGAACACGGATTTTCTTTCCTATTCACAAATAAACTCTTTTATTTTGAATAATATGGAATCTTATTTCATATCTAAATAAACTCCTTTATTTAAGGAAAGACTGATTCTTTTTCCTATTCACAAATAAACTCTTTTATTTTGAATAATATGAAATCTTATTTCATATCTAAATAAACTCCTTTATTTAAGAAAAATTAGAATCCAATTTCAACTCCAATTAGTTATCATGAAATTCAATTCCAATTCTAATTAGTTAGCATGAAATCTAGTTTTAAAATTAAAATAAACCTTTTTATTTTAATATTAAAATAAACTTTTTATTTTAAGATTAAAATAAATATTTTATTTTAATAATAAAATAATTTAGAATATATATATATATATATATATATATATATATATATATATATATATATATATATATATTATTGAAAACATGAATCCACGTGATTATTAAGCATCCTGTAACTTTTCAAAAGATGAGAATCCACGTGATTATATAGTAATCATAGTATATTGCACTACAATCTCTCAATGATGAGAATGACCTTAGGAAAAATACTAGATCAGGATATGTTTCAAGTTTTCAACGGTGCATCCCTTTAGTCCCTTGAACATGAATCATGCTAATAATATATATTAACAAAACCGATGATGAATCACGCAGTTTTTCGGAACAAAGAAAAAAAAAACGAATTCACCATTTCCAACACATTTTCGGAAATCAATAACCGTTTTTTAATTAAATAAATTTTATACAATAAAATTATGCCCAATTAAATTGTTCAAAACATATATCAATATACATATCAAATTAAAACAATTAATAATTCACATAAAGGTTTGGCTCTGATGCCACTGTTAGGTTTGTAATATTCATGAACGCAATCAAATTGCACAAAATTAGCGGAAACGTGGAAAATCAGAGTTTTAAAATTTTACAAACCATAAACTCGGATCACCCTTTATGCACAATTATTAATTAAACGAAAAGATAAAGAATAAAATCATACCCTTGAAGATCGAGCTTCCTCAGGTACAAGTTCACCTCCAAATCCTTTCGCGTTCAACTTGAATCCACCAGGTTTGGTTTCTTCCTTTAATCAACGTTAGCCACCCAAGTGTTTGGCCTCTAGAGGTGATCCACCAAGGAAGAAAAATGATTCAAGAAGATGGGTGGTTGGCTAAACCCTAGTTTTTCTATCTCTATAGAAAAGGAGCGTACTCTCCAACAATTGGAATAACGTATGTTGTTAAAGTCAACAACCTCCTTCACCCATAATAAGACTCCTCTTATTTATAGATGTAGGCAACCCTCCTTAACAATTAAGGAATTGGGTTTTATTTAATTAATTAAATTCTTTTAATTAATTAAGCTCCCTAATCTTATTAGGGATAATTAATTAAACTCTTTTAATTAATTTGCCTCCTAATCCTATTAGGATATTTGAGAGTACTTTTATTAATTAATTCACAAACTCCTTTAGGAATTAAATAATAATAATAGTAATAATAATAATAATAAGACTCTTCTTATTAATTTATATTTAATATTTCCAAAATATTAAATAATAAATATTAAGCTATTTAATTTATTCTATACCATAGATTAAATTAAATATACTTAACTTATTATTACGATTATGCCATTAACTTCTTAAATAATTATTCTTCCTTTTATGGTGTGACCCTTTAGGTTCTCCATATTAAACCGGTTGTGAATAAATCAATTAGAACAATTCTAATCTTATTTAAATAAATAAATTAAACTAATAATTTATTTAAATAAATAATATTTATTCTACAATAGGGATAAGCCTCCCTAGCGATCAACGACTTTCCAGATAATATAGATTTTAACATTAATCATAAAAGAATCTTTGAGTAAATAGTTACCGTACAATTCAATCCTTCCACCATACAATGTCCCAATTAAATATAAGACATGGAATTTCTGTCAAGTCTTATTTTATTTAATTATATGTATTTCGACTCTTAAATGCACAACTCCAAATAATGTAAATTAGAAACTCCTTTCTAATTTCATTCTGCCTTGGCCAAGGACTACTGGTTGTCATTTATCGAATCACATAGGACATTTCTCTTCTTTTACTAGAAGTGGTAGATTCTTTATTGATCATACATTATCTCCATGTATAACTTATTATACCCAAGCATACCCTTTAATATACCCTAAGGGTCTTAAGGAATAAGTCAAAGTATAACTCATCATACACAAGATACTATGATGATCTCAAGTCCAAGGATCACTTGTACAACTATCACTACAGGAATTCCTATTGACATGCAAGTAAAACTCCATTAGGTATTCCTTAGCGAGTCACGTTCAGTGAACTTATTCTCTAATAAGCACCTATATACTTGCTTTAGTGTCTCCACACAAATGATCATGAGATCAATCATCCTCATCCAATGAGCAAGCAACGTATGTACCAATCTATCCGGATTCACTAATCCCCAATTTAGTAATCCAACGATTGGGAACTATTTTAGTTTTAAGTTTTCTAAGAATTTAGATCTCATTAGAATGATCATCATCATTATTCTAAAAGCATTGCTTAAAACTATGGGTTTATCACATATTATAAAACAGCATCATGCAGATAATTAAAAGCCTTTAATAAATTAATACTTTTTATTAATAAATGAATAAGATTGTTTACAAAGTATATGCTTTATCATCAAACATGATTGGCTTGTGTGCATACTACTTTCAGTTATGTTTTGTCGTATTGTACACGACTGTTGTATTAGTAAGTTGTATTTGAATTTTGTACTATGTATCTGACTACCCAAGATGGGTGATGTATACCTAATTTTGGGGGCGTCACAGTTGGTATCAAAGCTTAGGGATATGATCCCTGGCTAATATGTGAGAATAGTACTAGGAGGGGAGAGACGAGGAATTCTTTCGCTAGTATGACCTACCTAAGTTTATGTGGTATTTAATTGGTCGGTCAGAATTTAGGGATAATATGTTACATGTCAATTAACTTTTGTTTTGTGGCAGTATCTGAAAATGACATCCGAGAATGTTGAGAATAGCAATGGAGCACAGGAGACCGTTGATTCACCACATAATAATAATCAGGATAATGTGCATCAGGAAGGCGACAATCCTTATACAAACAACAACACTGACCAAATGATGAATGATCAAATGTTCAGGGGCTTTATGCAATTCATGAAACAGCAGGCGAGAGCGGCTCCTGTCCAAAATGCAGGTGGAAACACTGGAAACTCTCGGGCGGTCTTCGCTAAACAGTTCAAGGAGCTGGGACCACCGGAGTTTAAGGGAGAGCCAAAACCACTTATGGCGGAAGCATGGATAAAGCAGATCACCAAGATATTTGATGTCTTGGGATGCCCCGAGGATTAAAAGGTTCCCTTTACCGCCTTTATGTTGCGCGGAGAGGCAGATTACTAGTGGGAATCAGTAAAACGTACTCAACCTGTTGTACTGAAGATGTCTTGGGAGAAGTTCTAAGAGCTGTTCAAAGACAAATACTTTCTCGAAAGTATTCGTCACATGAAGGAGGTGGAGTTTATCAAGTTAGAACAAAACAATATGACCGTGTCGCAATACGAGGCTAAATTTGCGGAGTTATCCCGGTTTCCGTCCCACTTGGTGGATAATGAAGAGAGAATGACACAGATGTTGTTAAGAGGTTTGAAGCCGGAGATACGCCAACATCTTATTTCTCATAAACTGTGTTTATATTCAGATGTTGTAAATAGGGCTCAGTTAGTAGAGTGCGATAACGAGTCAACGCAACTAAAAGAGAGCAGCTGGAAAAATGATAATACCAGCGAGAGCAGTCATCGAAGCGGTGACAACAAGCGTGGAGGGAATCAATAGGCCAGAAATGGTAACCACTTCGGTGGTAAGTAGGGCCAAAACAATAAGAATGGACATTTCAAGAAGAGGAGATTTAACAATGATGGAAAGACGTCAGCACCAGCACCTGTCGTTAAGGAAGGAGAACGACCACCTATCATATGTTTCAAATGCGGAGGGGAGGGGCACATCAGTCCAAACTACGCGATACCGTCCAGAACATGTTATAATTGTGGAAGAGAAGGTCACTTAGCCCAATTTTGTCGTTCACCGAAGGCAAATTCAGCTAGGATGGAGGCACCAAAGGCCGTCCTAGAAAAGTCAAAACCGATAGTGCAAGGGAGAGCGTTTGTTGTGACCTCCCAGAAATCAAGGAACCCGAATGAGGTCATCACAGGTAAGCTTATCATAAACTCTAACAAAATCTATACTTTATTAGATACCGGTTTTACCCATTCTTTTATTAATCCTACTTGCGCTCATCGATTAAATTTGATTCCAGAGAAATTAGACTTTGATTTATCTGTGGAAACTCCGTTGGGAGAAACCTTCATTACATCCACTGTTTATAAGTCTTGTTTGGTTCAAATCGGTACCCTCACATTACCTGTAGATCTTATTTTATTGAAAATACTTGTATTTGACGTGATTCTAGGGATTGATTGGTTAACTACTCATCATGCAAAAATTGATTGTTTCCGTAAGGTTGTTAGCTTTCATATTCCTAATCAACTTATTATGCGAATTCAAGCGACCAAACCATTAAAATCAATCACGGTCATCTCAAGCCATAAAGCTATTCGTTTATTAAAAAATGAATGTCAAGCTTTCGTAGCTCATGTCACAGATTTAAACAAAAATACGTCAGTTTTGAACGATATTTCTATTGTTAATAAATTTCCTGACGTATTCCCCGAAGAACTTCCTGGCCTACCCCCTGAGCCTGAAATTGAATTTTGTATCGACCTTGAACCCGGTACAAAACCCATTTCCAAAGCCCCATATCGAATGGCTCCTATTAAACTTCAAGAGTTAAAGACCCAACTACAGGAATTGTTAGACATTGGCTTTATTCGTCCTAGTACTTCTCCTTAGGGTGCTCCTGTTCTATTTGTGAAGAAGAAAGATGGGAGTATGCGATTTTGTATTGATTATCGGGAGTTGAATCATGTCACCATCAAAAATAGGTATCCATTGCCACGTATTGATGACCTGTTTGACCAGTTGCAAGGAGCCAAATTCTTTTCAAAGATTGATCTTCGTTCCGGATATCACCAATTGAAGATTAGAACTGATGACATTCTAAAGACGGCTTTCAGAACTCGGTACGGGCATTATGAATTCCTAGTCATGTCCTTTGGATTGACTAATGCTTCTGCTGCCTTCATGGATATGATGAACCGAGTATTCAAGGAATATTTGGATCACTTTGTGGTCGTCTTTATTGATGACATCCTTATTTATTTCAAAAGCCGTGAAGATCATGAACAACACTTGAGGATGACACTCCAAAAGCTTCGTGAATACAAGCTTTATGCCAAGTTAAAGAAATGTGAATTCTGGCTTGAGGAAGCAGCATTCCTTGGGCACGTAGTATCAAGTCATGGAATATCTGTTGATCCAGCAAAGATTGAAGCAATTCAAAGTTGGGAGTAACCTAAATCAGTGACCGAAGTACGTAGCTTTCTTGGTTTAGCTGGTTATTATCGGAGATTCATGGAAGAATTTTCTTGAATCGCTAATCCATTAACTCAGCTGACTCGGAAAGATACAAATTTCAGTTGGAGCGAAGAATGTGAGAAGAGTTTTCAAGAACTCAAGAGGAGACTCATTTCGGCACCTGTTTTGACAATACCATCTGGCTCGGAGGGATTTGTCATCTACAATGATGCTTTGGGCAAAGGGTTGGGATGTGTTCTCATGCAACATGGAAAAGTCATAGCCTATGCCTCAAGACAACTCAAAGAATATGAGAGGAATTATCCTACTCATGATCTAGAGTTGGCAGCTGTTGTCTTCGCACTAAAGATTTGGAGGTATTACTTGTATGGGGAGAAGGTGGAGATCTTTACGGATCATAAAAGCCTCAAATATTTCTTTACTCAAAAGGAACTCAACATGAGACAACGACGTTGGCTTGAACTGTTGAAAGATTATGATCATACCAACCAATACTATCCTGGAAAAGCGAACGTGGTAGCTAACACATTGAGTAGAAGATCATATGCAAGTACGAGTGAGATATTGTCAACGCAAAGGCCCATTTTGTGTGACTTGCAAAGGATGGAGATAGAGTTAAAGACTCCAGGGGCCCATGTGATGATGGTGAATATACGAGTAGAACCGACTTTAATCGATAAAGTTAAAGCTGCTCAAGTTACAGACCTGGAGTTGATGCGTATGAGGAAGAAAGTGCAAGAATGTGCTATGCCAGAAGCAAGAATCGATGAAGAAGGAATACTTCGAGTCAACTACAGACTTTGTGTTCCTAACGACCCTGATTTAAAGTATAAATCATGATGGAGGCGCATAACACACCGTTTGCAATCCATCCTGGGAGTACCAAAATGTATCATGTTATTCGTCATACATTTTGGTGGAGCAATATGAAGAGAGAGATAGCGTTGTTTATCTCAAGGTGTTTAACTTGTCAAAGAGTTAAAGCGGAGCATCAAGTACCAAAAGGTCCATTACAACCACTTAAAATTCTAAAATGGAAGTGGAAGCACATTACCATGGATTTCATTACCGGTCTTCCTAAGGTTTCTCAAGGCATATATGCGATTTGGGTCATTATTGATAGATTGACCAAGTCTGCTCATTTCTTATCGATACGAGAAACTTATACACTTGAACGTCTTGCTCGTATGTACATAAACGAGATTGTAAGACTGCATGGTATGCCGGTATCCATAGTTTCTGATCGAGACCCAAGATTCACTTCACGATTTTGGGTTAGTTTACAAAAAGCTATGGGCACAGACTTACGATTTAGCTCGGCATATCATCCTCAGACGGACGGACAGTCAGAGAGGACTATTCAAACTCTTGAAGCTCTATTAAGACTCTGTGTTCTTGATTTCAAGGGAAGTTGGGACAAGTTCTTACCATTGGTGAAGTTTTCCTACAACAACAGTTATCAAGCAAGTATTGGCATGGCTCCATTCGAAGTGTTGTATGGAAGAAAGTTTCGTTCTCCAGTATGTTGGGATGAGGTGGGTGAAGCAACGTTGTTGGGACCGGAGTTGGTAAGTATGACTATGGAAAAGATTCAAACGATCCGACAACGTATAAAAACCTCACAAGATCAACAAAAGAGTTATGTTGATCTTCATCGAAAGGACGTGGAATTTGATATAGGAGATCATGTGTTGTTGCGTGTTGCTCCATGGAAAAGAGTTACGAGATATGGAAAGAGAGGAAAACTCAATCCTCGATTCATCGGCCCATTTTTAATCCTCGATCGAGTAGGAACTGTGGCCTATGGACTCGCTTTACCGCCAAGTATGTCTCGTGTTCATAACGTTTTTCACATATCCATGTTACGTAAATATATGAAAAACCCGAACCACATTATTGAGTTAGAACCGAACGAAATAGCGGAAGATTTGACGTATAAAGAGGTTCCTGTTCAATTCTTGGATAAGAAGGAACATATTATACGCTCTAAGGTTATACCTCAAGTCAAAGTTTTGTGGAGAAACCACGATGGTGAGGAAATGACTTGGGAGTTAGAATCTGAAATAAAATCAAGGTATCCTTACCTCTTCGACATACCAGTTACGTACCCTAATTTTGAGGGCTAAATTTCATAAGAAGGGGAGGTTGTAAGACCCCAACTTTTATAAATAAAGATAAATTTTCTATAAATATTATTTTTGAATATTATGGAGTAAATTTGATATAATATTATAGTTGTGGGTAATATTTATATATTTTGCAAAGTAAGTAAGTTGTTATAAAATATTCGTTTGGTCGGGGAATATTCTTTTTGTCGGGGAATATTCGTACGATGGCACAATTATTGTCGGATTGAGAAAACGACAAAAATACTTTATGAAAATATCGGCGGAGGTGTTACCGTTGAAACTGTTGAACTACCAGTAGTAAAAGTACAGTAATACGCGTGGTTGAATAGTAGCACACTGTATTGATTATTGATGATTACGTGAGAAGTCACTCAGCTATACTCAATTACTGCTACAATAATTGATGTATCATATCTCTTATATTATTGATTCAATTATTGTCACAATATCATCTGTATAATATGTTATATTATTAAATCAATAATTGAGACGACAAGTTATAAATGATTAATAATTGTTGAAAGATTAAATATGTGTTGATTAAAAATAAAATGATTTGTGGTAATATTTATTCAATCCTTGATGTATATAAAGAGTCTATTATGAGACGTTTGTGGTAAGTTTGGTTTTTTTTTTGGGGGGGGGCCCATATGTCATCATCTAAGAGTCTCTTCATCAATAGTAATTACTTTCGTCAATAGTAATTACCTTTGTCAATAGTAATTACCTTCGTCAATAGTAATTACTTTCATCAATAGTAATTACCTTCGTCAATAGTAACTACCTTTACCAAACGTCAAACCACTTGTCGTTGAACTTGTTTTTATTGAATTCTTATATCATTGTCATCATCTTCATGTTTATATTATGTTGAAAGTCAATTGTGGCCTGTAGTGCATAGATGAACTTGGTATGATTATGACTAGGGATTATTCAGTGTAATCATGACCGTAATATTACAAATGATGTGGTAAAAGTTATCATTGGCCCGTAGTGCATTGATGGACAGTTGTTGGCATGATCATGACCATTAATGAATACACGAATGTCCTTGGCTGTAGTGCATGGATAATTTGTGATCGTGATACTAAAGAATATCCTTAGCCGTAGTGCATGGGTGATTCGATGATGTGGATTATTTATTAAGCTGAGTCCCAATGATAAAAGTCATGAAAAACCTTTTAAATCATAAAAGATAGTAGATTTTATTCTTTACTTGACTCTTTTAATGGATTGCTTGTTCCGCTGCAGTTAAACTTGATGTTGTTATATTTTATCAGTTTAACACTGTTGAAGGCTAACGATAATTTATTCTGCATTATCTTAGTCATAATATTTCTTACTGGGCTAGTTGAGCTCACCCTTTCTTTCACTGTTCTCTTTAGGAAATGATAACATAGCAGGGACTAATCGGGGAACAGAGTGACGGTCCAGAGGATAGCATTAGTAGTCCTCACTATTATGTGAAATAGTGTGTTAATAATTGTAATGAGGACTCCTTTTGAGTTTGTATAATCTCTAGTAGACAATAATTGCATTCAAACTCACAGTTATATTTTGTCGTATTGTACACGATAGTTGTATTAGTAAGTTGTATTTGAATTTTGTACCATGTATTTGACGACCCAAGATGGGTGATGTATACCTAATTTTGGGGGCGTCACATTAAACATCAAAGATCATGGTTATACCAAATCACAGTTTCTGTTTATAATCATACCAACAATTTCATCGTTGCATTACGGCCAAAGATATTCATCAACAGACCATCTTTGCACTACAGGCCAAAGATATTCAACAATAGGTCATCTTTACACTACGGGCCAAAGATATTCAACAACAGGTCATCTTTACACTACGGGCCAAAGATATTCATCAATAATTCATCTTTGCACTACAGGCTAAAGATATTCCTCAACAGTTCATATTTGCACTACAGGCCAAATATATTCATCAACAGTTCATATTTGCACTACAGGCCAAATATATTAATATCTCAAAGAAATATATAATCATTTTAGATTTTATATAAACAATAATTATAACCATGTTGATCATTTCACCTTTGCACTTAAGCTAAAAATATTCAATTATAAATTCAATGATCATGATCATACCAGTCAACAATTCAACTTTGCACTACTGGCCAAAGGGAACCTATAGTCATGATCATACCAAAAATCTACCAATCTTTACACTCAAGTCAAAGAGAAATATCATCATTAGGATTATAAAAATGTTATATATAATAGTAAAATCAATATAATCAAAACATCTAGATTTAATCTCAAGAGTAATATTCATAAATCAACTATAATTTGGTTAGAAAAAGAAACCAATTTTGTCATGAATAGTAACTCGTGAATAGTAACCCATGAATAGTACTCCGTATTTGTACATAGTATCGTATACGTAAATAATGTCATATACATGAATAGTGCCGTATATGTGAATAGTACTGTATATGTGAATAGTGTCGTATACGTAAATAGTAATCCCGACACAAAAAGGTAGAAATTCCACAATAAAATCCATACCAATAATTCAGTATAATGATATTGAAAGAATAACATCATTACGAAAAAAATAACATCCCTTACTATCCCTTACAATTTCTTACAATCCCTTACCTCAAAAGAGTAGCACTTCTGATTGGATATCGGATATGACGCTGAAGGAAACTTGCACTGATGAATAACAACTCACCAAGTATCTAAATACTCACAAAATACACTCGATAATCTAGAGAGAAAAAGAGAAAAAACTTATGAATTCTGGTGTGATTTTCAATTCTAACTTAGCCCTCTATTTATAAAAAAATGTTAGCACGCCGAAGCAGACTTGACCTGCTACCCGATGACTTTACCTGCTACTATTCCACCCACCAAAAATCAGCCATCTTCCCCAACAATCATAAGTGGGGCCCACCCATTTCTAGAATTTTCCACCAAAATTATTTATAAACCTAATTTTCGAATCAGTCATCTCTTAAAATTCATAACAAATCATTCATTCATTTTTAACGGTTCAAAATTTGTCAACATATACTCAACTTATATATGTATAACATATCCAAAAATTACAACGATCCAACGGTCAGATTAAAAATTATAACTCACATAATAAAGCTGTAAGAACACTGATTTGATCTTTTAATACCTCCAATCCGACAAAATACTGATAAAACACCTCAACAGTAATTCCTTCATTTATAATCACATAAATAAATCCATCATTTATATCCACATCAAATAAATATTTTCTTATCATATAAATTAATAATTAATTATTCACAAATAATATTACAAAATCATAATAATGACTACCAGGCAGTTCCCAGGAAAGAGGGGACTTTCCAATAAGAATTTCTCCTTACTGACACGCAATTAGGTGACAAAACCTCTCCTTGACAGAACTTTCTAGACATTGCCAATAATGCTATCTAATAATATTATTCAAATAATATGAATTATTGATCTGATAATGGAGATATTGTGCAGTGACAATTATTGAAACAACAATAATATAAAATATCAACGCAATAATTATTGAATCAATAAAATAAAATATTGAACAGTAATTACTGTAACAATTATTGAGTAGTGCCTTCTTACGTAAGAATCAATAATTTTAAAAATATTGTTCAATACCGTGTGCTACTGTGCAACCACGCGTATTACTGTATTTTAACCACCGGGTATTCCAATAGTCTTAACGGTAACAACTACGTCGTTATTTATAAAAACTCAAACTTTGTCATTTTCTTCATCCGACGGTTATCCGTTATGGGACCCACAAATAGCTGTGCCGTCGTACGAATATTCTCCGACAGAAAGAATATTCCACGACAAAACGAATATTCCCCGATAATAATGAATATTTTATAGCCACTTGCTTATTTTGAAAAAATTTCACATGTCACCCATAACTTTAACCTTTTTATCAATTTAACTATTTACTAAATAGAAAAATTGAATACTTTTATTTCATAAAATTCGGGGTCTTACATAACTGGTCCGTTCTCCACAACCCACCATTCCCAAGGATCTCTTTTAAGATAGATCCTCATTCGGAATTTCCAGAAGTTGTAATTTTCTGTTCCAAATAGCAAATGAGGTCTATTGGTTGATTGACCTTCTTGATTGTTGTTCCCGAATTGTGCCATGTCAGAATCTTTTCCTACAAGTCACCTTTAAGACCAAGTAAGTAGAGTCTTGCTTTGATACCAAATGAAATTCAGATATGACACACTTAGAAGGGGGGTTGAATAAGTGTGGGAGTAAACTATGACAAATTTTTAAACTTTAAATTTTAACTATTGAATATAACTTACTGTATCTAAGAATGCAGCTTGCTGAATGAATGCAGTCTACCGAATTGAATTTTTGTTTAAGAAAATATCTTGGTGAATTTATAAGTCAGATAAAATACTTGATGTAAATACAATATCTCAAGATGAAGCAAAAGTTTATATTTTAAATATTAAAAAAACTAATTATCTTGAGAAATATTAAAGAAAATCAAGCAATAAAATAACACCAAGATTTTTTGTGTGGTTCAACTATTATCCTCTATAATAATAGCCTAGTCGACGTCCAATACCAACTAGTATTGGAGACTCACTTTTATTTCTTTAAATAATCATTGTTACAAAACAGATTCTATCAAATTGAATTATAATAATTCACTTGAGCACACTTGCTCCTTGTGCACCAATGCACCCCTTAAGCACCTAAGCTTCCTTGAACCTGTTTGTAACTTAAAACTTAATCCACCCGGATTAAAATCCTTTAGAAAACACTTAGTCTAAAAATATAAGATTACAATTATAGAGATCTAATAATCAAAGCAAATAAGCAATTTAATAATGCAAGGCTCAACTAATGTATGCAATGATCAATTAATAACGGAATGATATTACCGATTTATAGCCCACAAAATTATGCCGAGTATAATCAGAATTATAGTAACACAATAATAGATTTCAATTGCACCAAAATATTAAATAACTTTTTCAGTATATAAGTGCAATAATTGATTGTGGGTGTGTAATTTTGTCACCGTTCTTAGTTCCTTTTATAACCCAGAAATATTTTACCGTTGCTTCATAAATGTTTACATTGTAAATAAAAATGCAACGTTCTAAAGATATTTTTCTAAAGACTCAAATCGTCTTCAATCTTCTTGAATAATTCATCAAACAATTCTTGAGACAATTTCCTCAAATTCACAATAAAGAATTTAGTACCAATGAACAAGTCATCATCAAAATATTAGGTTATTAGAACGTGATGTAATCAACAAAAGTGTACTGTAATAGGCCAAATTAGACATGCATAAAGTCCAGGCCGGGCTTTGATCTGAAAAGAGGGACCAAATGGAGCTTTTCTAGGGCCTTTTTTCACTTTTTAATTATTTTAATAAATTTATACTTCTATTTTACTTAAAATTTTTTTATAAAAGTAGCAAATTGTAAAGTCTAGATAACTTAACTTTTAATTATTTATAATTAAAAATACAAATAACATAAAATTGATAAAATTAATAATAAATGTTGATGCAGGAGGATCTGATGTCGGATAATACGTTAATGGCCTTGGAATTTGGAGGATTGTCGCTAGCGTATAAGTTACTGACGTCTTACAGTTACGGGTTCGGCTTCGAGAGTTTGGGTGCCTTCGGAAATGGCATCTTGAACTCGGGCGAGGCGAACTTCTTCGGAATTGACGATCTGACTTTGGGAAAGAAGGCAACTTACCTGTAAGAAAGTTGGTATTGAAAGCATACCAATTTGGATAACCAAGCTAGCCAAGTTAAAAGTAAAATGTACTTTTTTTTAAAGGTAAAAGTAAAAGTTAAAAATAAAATGTATTGTACTGGCCAACTTAGACATGCATAAAGTTTGGGTGAATAAAATACAAAAGTGATCACTGTACTTTTAGTATATTTGGATATTGTGCTTTTTTTTTGTTGGTCAATGCAAAACAAACTCTTACTATATAAAAATTTGGAAAACAATAACAAACCCTCTACTATGATGACATGTAAATAAGCCTAACTAAGACTGAAAAATTCAAAAATTCATTTTCCGTTAAGATTCGAACTCAAAACCTCAATTAAATAACTTTAACCAATTATCCAACCAAGCTACATATTATAATTGTAAATAAAACAACATAAATTTTATTTATTCAAGCTTCTCCATTTAAACCATAACAAAGAAAAGATAAATAAGTTGGTAAACAAGTTTTGTCTGGTATTGATTTATAGGGGGGGTATTAAGTTCAAGGTTGAATGGGGCACGTTTGGATGACCTTTGGATATCTTATCAGATTGGGTTTAGCTGTTGAGTTCCTAAATTATTGGCCCATCCTACTCAAATTCAAATCCTTTATCAAATTGGGCTGATTGTTCCGAATATCCAGTCATCCCTTATTCCATTTCACGTATTAAAGTGGGTATGCTTTAATTATTTCTTATTGTTGGGCCTTTATTAAATGCTAATATCATGGACCATTTATAGTTTTCCATTAAACATCCTGTTTAACCAAAAAACTAGGGGGTAATGTTGGGTCATGATATTTCTCCTATATTGGGCCAGGTAGATTGGGCTTAGTTATTAATTTGATCCATTGAGCTTTTATAATTAAGTCATTGGGCTCGTTGGGCCCAATCATTATGTTGACTTCATTTAATCCTACAAGGACCGGGTTGGGTCAGTGGATCTACCCATTGGGTCACTTAATATCTATTACTTTGACTTGTAATGATGATATAGTATGACAGTTGACCAAGATACCTGCCATGCATTAATGTGGATGGGATTATAGTCGGCCGGCGGTGTGAACAGCAGCAAAAAGTAGTGGATAAAGTTCCATGCAGTCGACAGAACCCATCAGTTCAGGGGGATATGTCAGATGGTAGTGGGTGGCACAGTAATCCAGGCGAAGATATTTTATCCTACCAAGTAAGTCTTCACAAAGGAGGTATGTATTACACACAATTACAGATTATCATTCACTCACATTACACTAGATTTTATTATCCTCTTGAGTTAACCTTGTGAACAGACATACTTACTCTCACGCCTGAGCTATCCCCCGGCGGTCCGGCCGTCAAGCTTGTGGTGTTGTCGTGTTTACTGTGCAGGATCAGGACGTCTTTCGTGATTGGGACGTGGAAAAAGATCTTGGCGTTAACATTGGCGCTAGAAGGAGGGCTGAGTTCTAGTGTCCTGAGTATTTTTTAATCACTTAGTGTGTTTTATTCTATCCAGTTTTCATGGGGAAGAGTAGAACATCTACACCCGAAGGACAGCCGATGGCTGTCAGTGACTCAGTACCGCGAGTATCTGCCAAAGATCGTTTGGGACCGACTATAAGTGTTCATGCTAGCACAGCTTCCAAACGTTCACCTGAGGATTCTCGGCCGAAGGCGGTAGGCAAAGCGAAGCGTAAGTTAATGTTCCCGACGGAAAAAGAACCTGGCCATGGTCGGAAACGAGTAGAAGGCACCTCGCCTAGAACTCGATACCGAGATGACCAGGATGCAAAGGCTTCCCGGTTGGCAGAGATGGCAGATGAAGCGGATAAAGCCATGGAAACACTGTTGAAACAACGCCAGGATATAGCTGAGCAAATGGCTCGGATGGCGGAGTTAAGAGATGAAGAGCTCAGTTATGTCCAATCTGAAGAGCAGGGGCGTCGGAGTGGGAAAGAGCCTTCTCATTCAACACGAGAGCCTGTGAGTCGAATTAGGGAAAGAAGAAGGTCCCGAAGCCCTACTCCTCAAAAATCGAAGAGGACCTACCACCCTGCCAATTCTGAGAGGCAGGGACGAAGCGAGAGAAAAGGCCGATCTAGGGATCGCACTCCAGAGCATGCAAAGAGAGCACTTATCATTGCACATTCTCGCCATAGTGCCCGAATTCAGAGGCGAAGTATATCCAGAGGACATACTCCCGAGAGTCTACTGAGGGTAGCCCGCCCTGTAGATTCTCGTCATAGGAGAAGCCCCTCTAAGATAGAATGTTTTGTTCAAAGAATCTGATCTGCTTATAGAAAGAAAGAATTGCCTGAGAAAGAGGCATCATCTCAACCAGAAGGCGTGGAATATCTGGTTAAAGAATTGAAGGAGCTTCGGAAGCAACTTGCCAAAGTGCAGAAAACCAAAGACACTCCGGGAAAGAAGGCATCCCCTTTTTCCGCGGAAATTCTTAGTGAAAAAGCTGATCCCACCAAGAAGTTGCCCCATATCGAGAGTTATGATGGATCGGGGGACCCTTATGACCATAGTCAGGCGTTTGACCGACTTATGGACTATTATGACTTTAGTGATGCAGCTAAATGCCATACTTTTGTTACAACACTCAGAAAAGATGTCCGACAGTGGATGGGGACCTTACCCTCGGATTCTATCTCGTCCTGGGAGGATATGTGCAGCAAGTTTCATGCTCGTTTTAGAAGCAACAGAAGAAGAGGAAAGCCAACTGGTTCATTGGCTCAAATTCGACAGTCCTCTAATGAGTCTTTGGGCCAGTATGTGAAACGGTTCCGTGAAGCAGTCGGCCAAGTGGCGGATTTGAATGATCTACAAGCTGTGGGGCTGTTTCAGAATGGGTTAGATCTGGTCAATTCAGAAAAGTTGGTGAAAAAGCTTATGTTTAACCACCCGAAGAGTCTCGCCGAAGCCTTTGACAAAGCCGAAGGCTATATTGTGGTAGAGGAGGCCATGAGCAGTCTCAAGCGTCCTTCTTTAGATCGGCTTAGAGAGACAGATTGGAATAAGACCGATGCGGACCAGAAGAAGAACGAAGGGAATAAAGATCGTCATGACGGCGGGTCGAAGAGATACAGTAATTGGAGGCAGGGTGGAGGACGTTCGTCCGCTCCACCCCAGAGGGTAAACAGAACTTACACTGCACTCAATGCAGACAGGGCTGTTATCCTAGATCAGATTAAAAATTAACCTATCTTCGAGCCACCTCGAGATAACATCAAGCCCGGAAAAGGAAACCCTCGCAAATATTATGATTATCATCAAGCTTCGGGTCATGATACGAATGATTGTGCCAGTTTGAAAGACTTTATCGAAAGAAAGGTACAAGGTGGGGCTTTGGTTCAGTATGTGGCTGCCAGGAATAATCAACAACAAGATCGAGAACCTGTTCCGGCAGCTCAACCGGTTCAGCAAGTGTTGCCAGCTCCAGGACAACCTGCCAGACATGTGATCGATGTCATCACGGGGGGTACTTCTGGCAAGCTGGTTGGAAGAAAGCACTGAAGTTATTTGGATTCGGTCATGTCGGTGGCGGGTACCTTCCCGAAGACCGATAGACCCTATATAAATACGGTAATCTCTTTTACTGATGAGGATTACCCTTCGGAAATCATCGAACCTCACGAGGGATCATTGGTACTGACTGCACAGGTGGGTTCGGTGGATATGAAAAGGATGATGGTGGATAATGGATCTTCTGTGGACATCCTGTATGCCCACGCTTATCAAAGAATGAATCTGGAGGGGCAAAAGATGGAGATAGGACAGGAGGCTCCTCTGTGTGGTTTCAGCAATGATCCGGTTAAGGTAGCAGGAACTATTGAGCTACCAGTCATATTTGGAACGGCCCCTCAACATGTAGAAATTATTTGCAAATTTTATGTTGTGCATGTGGATTCTGCTTATTATGCTATTTTGGGGAGGCCCACTTTAATTGCTTTGCAAGTTGTGACATCAATACCTCATTTCAAAATCAAATTTCCTACTGCTCATGGGGTTGGTGAGGTGAAAGGAGACCTGGATCTGGTCAGAAGATGTTACAGAAATGCTGTTATTACTTCGGGAGTAGGGGTATCGAAGCAGCAGCAAACCATGGCGATAGAGATCGAACCCTTCACCGAAAGTAGTTTCGAACCGTTGGTCACGCCAGCTGAAGAAACGGAAGAGATAGAACTCATTCTGGGCAAAGAGGATAAAACGGTGAAAATAGGTTCGGGCTTGCCGGAACCTCTCCGGACGAACCTCATAGAGCTCCTGAGGTGTTTTGTTGATATTTTCGCATGGGAACCCCAGGATATGCCGGGAGTGAGTAGAGATATTGCCGAACATCGGTTGGAGGTAGATCCATCAAAGAAGCCGGTGTGCCAGAAGAGGAGGATCTTTGCACCTGAGCGTCAACGGATCATAGACGACGACATTGCAAAACTTTTGGCAGCGGACTTCATCTTTGAAATAGACTACCCACAGTGGATGGCTAATGTGGTTTTGGTCCAGAAGCATAATGGTAAATGGCGGGTCTGCATCGATTATACTGATCTGAACAAGGCTTGTCCGATGGATTTCTACCCGCTGCCCCACATTGATCAACTCATCGATGCCACTTCGGGGTATGCTTTATTAAGTTTTATGGATGCATTCTCTGGGTATCATCAGATCTCCATGTGTAAAGAGGATATACCAAAGACGGCGTTCATTACGCATCGTTCAGTATATGCCTATAAGAAAATGACTTCCGGCCTCATTAATGCCGGAGCCACTTACCAGAAAATGATGAATCATATCTTCAGATATCAGTTGGGCAGAAATATTGAAGTATATGTGGATGACATGATTGTTAAAAGCATGTTGGTACATAAACATTTGGATGATTTAGAAGAATGCTTTCAGACCATTCGTCATCACAACTTGAGGCTGAATCCCACCAAGTGCACTTTCGGTCTGGGTGCTGGCAAATTTCTGGGTTATCTTGTCAGTCGAAGAGGAATTGAAGCCAATCCAGAGAAGATTCAAGCGATCCTGGACATGAAGACTCCTCAGTCATTTAAAGATGTTTAACGTCTGACTGGAAGGATTGCAGCTTTGCGGAGGTTTATGTCCAAATCAGCAGAAAGATGTTTATCGTTCTTTGATACATTGAAAGGGCCGAAGAATTCAAAAACGTTCCAATGGACTTCAGAATGTGAAGACGCCTTCCAGGGCATCAAGTTCTATTTATCTTCGGTACCTTTATTGGTAAAGCCCGTTCCTGCCGAACCATTATATCTGTACCTCGCAGCTAGTCCGTTGGCAATAGGAGCGGTTTTGGTGCGTGAAGCTGGGGGTAAACAGCACCCGATTTATTACGTAAGCCATGTCTTTCGGGATGCTGAAACCAGGTACCCAAACATTGAAAAGTTTGTTTTCGCTTTGATAACTGCTAGTCGAAAGCTTAGGCAATACTTCCAGGGTAGACTGGTAATAGTATACACCGATCAGCCTTTAAAGAAGATCATGGGCAAACCAGAGGTATCGGGGAGATTGGCTGTGTGGACGATGGAATTGTCTCAATTATTCATTGAATATCATCCCCGAACCGCCATCAAAGGGCAAGCATTAGCTGATTTTGTGGTTGAATGTTCATTTTCTGAAGCTGATGAAGTCGTGGTCGAAGCTGAAGGATCTGACAGGGCAGTTATCGTCCTTCAACAGAAGGAGGGTTCATGGACGCTGTTTGCAGATGGGTCTTCTACTTCGGACGTTAGTGGAGCAGGGATTATTTTGACAAGTCCGGAGGGATTCAAGGTGCAGCAGGCTATCCGATTTCAATTCAAAACGACGAACAATGAAGCTGAATATGAGGCGGTATTAGCTGGATTACGATTAGCGAAGAGTCTTGAAGTGCAGAGAATAATCATTTTCAGTGATTCTCAGTTAGTCGTTAAACAATTTACTGGGGAATACGAAGCTCGAGGTTCGAGAATGATCAAGTATTTGAAAGAATTAAAGGACCGGCTTCAATATTTCTCATCCTATGAGTTTCAGGGGGTCGAACGTAGCAACAATTCCATTGCTGATGCACTTGCCAAACTAGCTACTACGGATGTTAATGTTTTTGAAGGATCGGTATACCTGGAAATTCTACAACATCCTAGCGTTCATCATGAAGTGGTAATGTGCATTGACCGAACCAACTGCTGGTTGACTCCCTACCTGGAATATTTGGCTGATGGCGTCTTACCTTCGGATCGGATGCTCGCTAAGAAAATTAAATACAAGAGTGCCAATTTTGTCCTAATCGATGGGGATCTCTTCCGAAGAGCCTTCTCGTCTCCGTTGTTGAAGTGTCTGACTCCATCAAAAGCTTAATACGCTCTCCGAGAAGTGCATGAAGGTATTTGTGGCGACCATATGGCTGCTAAGTCATTAGCCTACAAAGTACTTCGTCAGGGGTACTACTGGCCTACGATCTTCAAGGAGGCAACTGAATATGTAAGGAAGTGCGAGAAATGCCAGCTCAACAGTCCAATAACGCATCAGCCACCGGAAGAGCTATATTCGATCTTATCTCCTATACCCTTCGCTGTCTGGGGGGTTGATATATTGGGTCCACTACCGAAAGCAAAGGGTCAGGTCAGTTTTGTTATAGTTGCCATCGACTATATGACCAAATGGGTAGAAGCAAAGCCACATAGGTCAATAACGGAATAAGAATGTTTGAAGTTCATGAAAGAATCAGTAGTATTCCGTTTCGGGATTCCTAAAGTGGTAGTGTCAGATAATGGGCGTCAATTTGTAGGATCGAAGTTTGAAGCATTTTTGGCAGAATTGGGGATCCAACACAGAAAGACTTCAGTGGCTCATCCTCAGTCGAACGGACAGGTTGAAGTAACCAATAGAACGCTGTTGAATGGAATCAAGCGTAGGTTGGACGAAGCTAAAGGCAGATGGCCAGAGGAGCTGCTAAGTGTATTATGGGCTTATCGAACTACTCTGAGGACTACAACAGGGGATTCACCTTTCAGATTGGCCTATGGTACTGATGCCTTAGTCCCAATTGAAATTGGATCTCCAAGTCTTCGAGTCAGTCATTTCAATGAGATCTACAATGAGGAAGGACTGAAGACCAATCTTGATTTGTTGGAAGAAGTCAGGGAGATAGCCTTAATCAGATTGGCGGCATATCAGCGAAGAGTGGCTAAGCATTATAATAAGGGGGTAAAACTTTGAAGATTTGAAGTAGGAGATTTTGTTCTCAGAGAAGTCGAAGCGTCTACACCTCAGAATCTGGGAAAGCTGATGCCAAATTGGGAAGGTCCCTATGAGGTCATTGAGGTTCCAAAGCCGGGGACTTATCGTTTGAAGACATTAGATGGCTCAGTAATCAAAAATACTTGGCACGCTGGCAGGCTTAGAAAGTACTTTCAGTAGATTCGTTGTAAGTGCGTCAGAAGTCTGTAAATATCTACATCATCATCAATAAAAGATCCTCTTTTGTCTCAAACAAATTTTGTCTTTGTTGCTGCTCAATTCATTGGTGTTAGGAGGTTCGGGAGGACTTGCTGACCATTCGATGGTAGCCTCTTCGGCAGGTGGTCACTATTTGGCATTGTCAGGCCCTTCGGGGTAGGCAATTGTCGCCACTATTTGGCATTGTCAGGCCCTTCGGGGTAGGCAATTGTTGCCACTATTTGGCATTGTCAGGCCCTTCGGGGTAGGCAATTGTCGACACTTAGACCTTGTCAGGCCCTTCGTGGTAGGCAAGTGTCATCTTTAGACCTTGTCAGGCCCTTCGTGGTAGGCAAGTGTCATCCTTAAGACGTCGTCAGGCCCTGCGTGGTAGGAAATTGTCGACACTTAGACATTGTCAGGCCCTTCGTGGTAGGCAAATGTCATCTTTAAACTTCGTCAGACCCTTCGTGGTAGGCGAATGTCATCTTTTGGTTTTGTTAGGCCTTTTAGGTAAACAAATTTCCAATAAAGCAGACCTGTCTCACACTTCGGTAACTGAATAAGTATCCCTTTACTTTATTACCTGAATTTTCTCTCTAAGTGTTGAGTTCAGAATGCATTGTTATATAACCTCATTTTATCTGTTATATGACTTGCTCAGTTGTTAATTAACAATTTGAGTTAAATCCTCGAAGGAGTTTTTTGCACATTTGTCCGTATTAATTCATATTGAAATATTGACAGAAAGAAAGTACACTGAAGTCATAAGGAAGAAGATCACTTTTCATTGATATTCGATTTATTTACAAAAATAAGAAAATTACAAAAGATGTTATTTCAAGCAGCCCTCTCATCATCCGAAGAGTCGAGCAAGTGTGGATCTAAGTTGGCTTTGAACAACTTATCCTTGCCATGACTTCGGTAGAGCTCGTAGCTTTCCGTAAATATCCTCATTATTTCTCCACTTATTTCATCCAAATTCCGATACTCTTCACAAATTTCTTTGCGAAGAGCATCAGTCAAAGGAGGCCCAAGGTCCCGAAAAGCCTTGAGTTCATGGATTTCTTGTTCGAGCTGCTGCCGTATGATTATTTGACGCTTATCTTCCCGCTCCAACTTATGGATCGTTTTGGTTAAGATCTTCGCATCGGCCTTCAGCTCCTTGATCTCATCCATCCTTATTTCGCTCCTCAGAACTAAGTCGACGTTCATCTTAACGACCTCTGCATGCTGTGCTTTAGTCGACTTTAGTTCTTCCTTGGAGGTCTTCACATCTTCCTTGGCTTGGGCCAACTCTTTATGAAGTCCTTCGTTGGTATGAAGGATGCCTTCACGTTGGGTCCTTTCCCGAGCCAAGGCAGACTTTAAGATGGCATTCTCCTTCTTCAGCTTCTCCTCTTCAGATTCAGCCTTGAGGGATCGTGGACGCAGACGCCCGAATACAGCATTTGCATGTGCATGTTCGGTGTTATTCAATCAGTTTCAGACATATGAATACAAAAATAAGTGTAGAGAGAAAGGAAAGAATCGTTTACCCTCGCCAAGTAGCTCATGCCCTCGCTAAGCAAGTCCCCATTCGAACTGTTTCCGAACCGGTGGTCATCGGTCTCGCGAACGAAGGCCTCGAACAGTTGGAAAGGGAAGTTGGCGTTGAATCGGGGCCACATGGTTGGCGGACCCATGGCATCATGCTGAAATTCGGCAGACGTTTGTGGGGTCGGATTCGACCAGCTCAGCTTCAGGTGTTTGAGTTCTGGTTGGAGGGTCAGTTGATGAAGTTGTAGGGACGCGGAGTTCTTCGGCAGTAAGGGGAATTATATTCGTCCTTATCTTTTTGGCACGAAGGACTTTTGCCCTATCTTGTGGAGGTATATCAAGTAGACTCCTCTTTTTTGGGATCGGTTCGGAAGGTATGGCAATGGGCTCGGTTGGAGGAGTAGGTTGTGGATTGGCTTCAGGAGGAGTAGTTTGTGGAATTGCTTCAGGAAGAATATCTTCATCACTTTCAGAATCTGCCTCGCGGCGGATAGTCCTGGCCTTTTTGGCAGCTTTCTTCCTTCGGCGAGGTCGGAGAACTTCTTCAGGAATAGAAGGCTCGTCGGCTTCGGGCTCATCATTTGGAAGGGGATCGATTGGGGGATCGGAGGTCGGAGGGTTGGCTTGAGAGGGTTCTTCAGTAGGAAGCTCTTCGTTAGCCTCCGAGGTCACTCCAGCCAAAAAATCTCCCAAATCCTTCACTTCCGAAGAAGTTGGTTTGATCAGAGACACTGCAAATAATCACATGTTAGAATCCACATCATGTGCATATCTCAAGACTACATTACAGAGTTGTTCAGAACTTACATTTGTGATCATACAGCCAAGCTTTTTTGGTCAGCAGAGTGAAACTCCACTCTTGTGCAGGGATCTTCCTCAGGAACTCAGCCATCTCCCTCACCCTCTCTTCGGGAATGTCACCGAAGTCAGCAGAGATCCGGTCCGAGGTGGTCCAATCGGGAAGAGAAGAGATCTCTGGTCCATTGATGAAGAACCATTTCTCGTGCCAGCCTTTGTTGCTTGAGGGGGTACTCATCAAAGGCCTCTTCTCGAATCTAGAATTTGGGCGCGGAGATTGTTTGCTCAGCATCTTGAACCCTCGTTCTCGGGATCTACCGGCTGAGAAGAGAGTGAAGAACAAGTCCACAGAGGGAGTAACCCCTAGCTCATGGCAGAAGGCAATAAACGCAAGAATGTGGATGTAGGAGTTGGGCACCAATTGTGCAAAACCCACTCCTATGAACCCTAGGAGGGTAACAATGAAGGCGTGAAGGGGTAAGCGAACCCCCTTCTCCAGGAAGGTAACAGGCATGGCGACCCAACCATCCGGTCGCTGGTACATACGCTCTTCAGGAGCAGGAGCCCTTATAGCATATGTTTCCGGAATCCTATATCGAGTCCTAAGGAAACATATTTCAGATTCAGAAATGGTGGAAGAAATATTGGCATGGGGGAACTGTTCCCCATCCTTAAAGAAATCGGTGGGGGATGGTGGATTTGCACTCGACCCTGTTTGATTAGGTTTTGAGTGAGAAGAACTTGAAGGAATCTGGCTTGGATTCACCATTGTTGAGATCTTGAAAGCTAGAGAAAAAGTTTCTGAGAAGCGAGAGAAAGCTCAAAGGTCCGAATTTCAAATCAGTAAGTAAAATCGTCAAAATTGGTAAAGTTTGCTTTTTATACTGACGGTTACACAGGAAACAAGGCCGGCGCATTAAATATCAGTAATGATGAAAGGTTGAATGGGGCACGTTTGGATGACCTTTGGATATCTTATCAGATTGGGTTTAGCTGTTGAGTTCCTAAATTATTGGCCCATCCTACTCAAATTCAAATCCTTTATCAAATTGGGCTGATTGTTCCGAATATCCAGTCATCCCTTATTCCATTTCACGTATTAAAGTGGGTATGCTTTAATTATTTCTTATTGTTGGGCCTTTATTAAATGCTAATATCATGGACCATTTATAGTTTTCCATTAAACATCCTGTTTAACCAAAAAACTAGGGGGTAATGTTGGGTCATGATATTTCTCCTATATTGGGCCAGGTAGATTGGGCTTAGTTATTAATTTGATCCATTGAGCTTTTATAATTAAGTCATTGGGCTCGTTGGGCCCAATCATTATGTTGACTTCATTTAATCCTACAAGGACCGGGTTGGGTCAGTGGATCTACCCATTGGGTCACTTAATATCTATTACTTTGACTTGTAATGATGATATAGTATGACAGTTGACCAAGATACCTGCCATGCATTAATGTGGATGGGATTATAGTCGGCCGGCGGTGTGAACAGCAGCAAAAAGTAGTGGATAAAGTTCCATGCAGTCGACAGAACCCATCAGTTCAGGGGGATATGTCAGATGGTAGTGGGTCGCACAGTAATCCAGGCGAAGATATTTTATCCTACCGAGTAAGTATTCACAAAGGAGGTATGTATTACACACAATTACATATTATCATTCACTCACATTACACTAGATTTTATTATCCTCTTGAGTTAACCTTGTGAACAGATATACTTACTCTCACGCCTGAGCTATCCCCCGGCGGTCCGGCCGTCAAGCTTGTGGTGTTGTCGTGTTTACTGTGCAGGATCAGGACGTCTTTCGTGATTGGGACGTGGAGAAAGATCTTGGCGTTAACACTATGTATTTCCATTTACACAAAAAAATTCTCACATTCTTTGTTTTAATTCAAGTGCTTCAAAATTTTGTGTATTAAGTTGCAGTATTATAATGCAAGTTTTAACTTATTTACTAGTTTAATTTACACTTTTAATTCATCAAGTCAAATAATACTAAATGACGCACCTTTATTAAAACATCTTAATTATTATAAAAATAAAGTGCTATTTTGACCAAATAAAGTTAAAAATGTTTACTTAAAATATCCAATATTAACCTTTTCTTTTTTAATTGCAATAAAAATGTTAATTGGACGTTCTCAATTTATAATGTAGAAGCTTGTATTAATAAAATTTATGTTATCTTATTTATAATTATATCATCTAGTTTAGTTGGATAGTAATTTACAATTATGATGTTGATGTTTTGAATTCAAATCTCGACGTAGTCTTAATTTGGCTTACTTTACATGTCATCGATAGTCAATACCTAACTGTCACATAAAAGTTTAATATACTAATGGTAGACAGTAGTGGCTTACTTTTACATGTCATCGGTAGTCAACGCCCAATCGTAACATAAAGGTTTAATATACTAAGAGTAGTGGTCACTTTTACATTTTACTCGATCCGGGACGACCTTTGAGCTGAAAATGAGGAACCAAATGGAGCTTTTCTAGGCCCTTTTTCACTTTTTAATTATTTTAATAAATTTATACTTCTATTTTACTTAAAAAATTATAAAAGTAGCAAATTGTAAAGTCCAGATAAGTTAACTATTAATAATTTATAATTAAAATACATATAAAATTGATAGAAATAATAATAAATGTGTAATCAATACAAAAAAAATGATACAAATATAAGTACATATAATTATAATTTTTTAATAAAGCGTAGCCAGAGATGGGTAAAAATGAAAAAGTAAATACAAAATACACCTGATGCAATAGTTTAAGCCAAGTTGTAAAAATCTGCAGTTAGCACAGCAATTTTAGTCAATGCATATTTTAATCAATAAATAATTAAATTGATAATTGATAAAAGTATATATTAGTGGTCATAATAATTCCAAATAAATACTACATAACACGAGTTAAAATCTGAAAAAAGTTGCTCAGTATTTCAGGAATAACCCTATCCTCAAAATATGCAAACAGATTGCATCACTAATCAAAGTGTCATATACAACAGGAATTAAGGAGAAAACAGATATGTCATGCCTGTCTCATTGCCGGACTGCAGTTCTATAATCCCAGGCATGCTTTAAGTTCTCATATACACTGCAAAAGGACTAATGGTGAGGTAGGTATGGAATCTAAGCTTGTTGCGAGAGAGTCGAAGTTCTCTGCCACATAGGCCAGCCCAATATGGCGCTTCCATGAACAGCCAGGTAAGCAGCATTTAACCTGGGGAAAAATATCAACCATCTTCAGTAAAATAAATTTATAAATCTTTTTTTTACTGGCCGCAGGTAGGAGAAGTGACTAGGAGAAATGTCTAAAATACTCTCACCTTAGTTAGATTTAAATAGTTTCAATGTATAAAATATTTGTATAAATAATTCCTTAAGTAATAAAAATTAACATTATCAACTATATATAATGTATTTATTTCTATAAATAATTTTTATAAATAATAAAAATTTCTTAATAAATATGGCGCTTCCCACTTGCTTTCTTTTAATTTACAAAAATGCCACTCGCGGCCCTACTTGTTTTTTAAAATAATCTCCAAAACGACATAGTTTTAATAAAGGAGTGTTATTTAAGAGAGAATGTTATTTAAGAAGAGTGTTTTAGATCCATCCTCTGTATATATAGATATATTTGGGGAGTGATCTATAGCTAAATGTGGCTATGGAGTTTGTAGTGGCCATCCCATCTTGCCTATAAGGTTCAACGTATGCAATTTTAAAAAATTCCTATGTTACGCACCGTTATGGTTTGTAGGTGTGCAATTTAAAAAAATTACATATACACCATTATGGTGTACGAGAACTTTTCCATACGCACCATAATGATGTGTACGATGATTTCCTTGATTTCTTTTTTCAAAATTGAGTCCGTTGAATGTGGGAATGAGCGGTACAAGATGGATTGGCTAGTACACACTCTACAGGCACCTTTATATATGGATCATTCTCATACATATGTCAAGAAACTTATATATACTTAAAATGGAAAGGCACATATATGTATGCCTTTATATTAAAAAATTTAGGAAAGAGATACTTGTCAACATCAGTTGTGGACCGTTTTATTAAATATCTTTGGTCAATCTTGACTAAAGCATGCCTTATATAACATTTTCCATATATATATATATATATATAAGGAAACTTGTATATATTGCTTCTTGATAGAAACGTAATTCATACATTTAATTATCCCTAATTTTGTCCTTTTAATTATATTAGTTTATTAAATTAATATGTTTTATTTTATTTTATAGGATTTAATACTTATTGCAATAAAGTCAAAATCTTGGTGATCAAGCAATATTTAATGCTCTTATTCATATAAGGAATGTCCAAGAAGAATCCTACAAGGAGAAGGAAAGAGGTGGAACAATCTTAGTGCAATTCAAATCCAATAAGATCTTTTTGAGAAGTTGATTGCTACTAGGAAGTTGAATCCTACATGGAAAGGGAATCAAAGTGTCCAAGTTCAATGAATCTAAATTAGGGTTCAAAGTTATTTTCCTTATAAATAGGTCTCTTGTTTTAGAGAGAAGGAATTAATTAAGTATTGTATTACTTTAGGTTAGGAGTAGGAGTAAATTAAATTATGTTTCTTGTACGCTTGTTGGAGGATCGTGAATAAAGGGAGTTTTCTTATTTATTTTCAATCTTCTACTTTTTCTTTATTTTAGTTAATTTATTTATTTTCATGTCTAGTTAATTTCTTTAATCTAGGATGAAGATGAAATTAAATAATTATTCCTAATAATATTTTTTATCTCTTCTATTATTTATGCTTTTATGTTTAATTGATTTCGCCTTCATGTTTCGTTATTGAAATACATTCGTTTTATAGTTCTTATGTGATTTTAAATTAATTAAGAGGTTTTGATAGATTATTGTTAAGATATGAGTTTTTCATAATCCATGATTGCTCAAAGAAGTTTTGATGGGTTATAGTTAATCCTTAAATTTTCATAGTCTATGCTTGCCCACGTTAATTGTAAATTACTAAATTAAAGGGAAGGGAGATCAAAATCATAATTTGAGTTATAAAAATAGAAGAGATTGAATTATATGTTATGTTTATTATTTAGTGGATTCAGATTCCTAGATTGCATTTTCGTTAATTGTTTTCATATTCTAGTTAATTAATTCTCAATCTTTATTTCTAATTCGCCTAAAATAAATATTAAGGAAACATTAAAATTAATCTAGTCTCTGTGGGTTCGACCTGTACTTGCCAGTTCTTCAATTAGACAATGTGCACTTGCAGTACATATTTTTAACATATCACTTCTATATACTTGAAATGGAAAGGTAACATATATGCATGCCTACAATTTATATTAAAAAGATGAGGAGAGAGATACTTGTCAACATCAGGCGTGGCCAAGGGATCATATAGTTCCTCTCTTTGTTCGACATCCGGGACAGAACCTGCCATAGCTCCCACATCCTGAGTGCCTTCAGCCTGCAAACCAATCATATAGATATTTAATCAGCAGGGAGAGCTTATGCAACAAGCAGCCATATACTTCATAACCTTACACAAAATAAAGTAGCTAAATATGAAGTAAACCACTACCTAGGGAATTCATACACAATGTGCCCCAACCACCTACTAAAAAACTTCAAGTGACCATCATCATCACAAATTCAGTCTTTGTGTCTACCTTAGAGATCAAATGCAGTAAATATTATAAAGAAAGTCTTGCCTGTTGAGGATACTGTGAGTAACCAGCATATGCACCATAAGCATACGATGATTGATCATGAGATGCTCCATAAGCATAGGGATCATAACTTTGTCCGTAACCATAATAACCACTGCCCCATTGACTTGGATCAGCCTGTGCACCCCAGACTCCAGGTTGATCCTATAACATAGTAACAAGTATTTTGTTACAGCAACTATAACAAATATAAAAACAATGACTGTCCTTTCAGAAGGTGAGTGGTATTTGATGGATTAAAACAAGTACATGAGCTTTGCAAATTTATCCATATTTCTTTTAGCTCTAAATGTGATATTATATACTCCCTTCATTACAAAATTAGAGATACATTTGCAAAGCGATAACTTTTAAGGATAATTTTATGTTCTCAAATGTACCCTAATATTAGTTTAAAATAATGAAAATCAACTATTTTATTGGTTAATATGACCCTGTACTTTTGTCCTTTTAACGGTTCTCTTAACCAAAAATTTCAATGCCATAAATAAAAAGTTATTTCCAAGTCCAATAACACACTGGATACACTTTTTATTTTTCTGAATTTTTGGGCTCTTATTACTTTCAGCATGAATGTCTGACCCTAGTCCCTAGAGACAAAATCCGATAAAACAAAAATCACCTGTTTAGATGTAGGGCTCCTGCCCCAAGAAATTCGAACTACTTGCTGGCCAATAACAGTTCCTTGCATCCTTTGTATCGCTTCTTCAGCAGATGACCTGTTCAGAAAAACATCAAGCATTTTGATGAGGAAAAAACTGATCAACTAAAGAGAACATCAACAAAAAGGGGGTTAAAAAGATAAATAATAAAATTACAAATGGTAATAAAAATTACTAGTTGTGAGTTAATATTGGAATTCAAATATGAAAGAAAAATGTCAATCCAAAGATTTTAAAGAAAGGAATAAAACATTATCAAAAGGACCATATGTCCTTGCTTTGGCTCATATGTCAAAAGTTAAAATTAATAAATACCCATAGTACGTCCAAATATTAAAAAAATAATAAACACGCAACCCAAGAAAACCCAAATATAGAACCCCACTAAAGGAAAAACAGAGGGTGAAATGGAGAAAGTGAGAATATAAGTTTATTTGATTTTCGTAATGTGAAATCATTAATATTTTCACATGCCAAACAGACCTGGCTACAAACTGCACAAACCCACATCCTCTGGTTGCAGGGATCTTGACATAGACAATTTCCCCAAGCTGGACAAAGATTTGCCTCAACTCCTCTTCTGTGACATTTGGGTCCAAATTACCAATAAAAATCTGCAATAGAATGATAATGAGAAAAAGAATCGAGATATATAAGTCCACAATGTCAAGTTATTAATTAACTTACTGTGGTGTTATTTATATCATTATCTACTGGGATTGTCTGCACTGCTGGAGTGTAAACTGGAGTAGAATATACGCCTGCCGAAAGAAATTATAATGTAAGTCGGTATTGAGTTTAGGCAAAACAAAGTGTACAAATTAATTGATTAGCTAGAGAATCAGCATCCATTCTTCACGTCCATATGTTATTCCTGGGCACAAATTTCTATTACCATAACGATAAAATCCTTTCACATATCCAATAAATTCCTTACAAAAAAGTATATGAGGGTCTCCATCTAACTTCATACTTAGTCTCCTCCATCTAACTTTATACATTGTATGGTATCACGCGACTTGTATTGTAGTCGTAGTCTTGTAGTCGGCCCTCTGTAGTCTTTCATAGACTCCATAGACTTTGAAATTAGCCTCATAAAAAAGGTAGGAAATTATTTTTTATTGAAAAAGAAAAAGAAATTTGTTTGTGATAAATACAAGAAAATAAATAGGGGGCTAAAAGTCCACCCACACTAAACTAGTGGAGAGCAAGACGAAAATAGCACTAAAAGTTCAGACCTCTAATCTCAACAAATGACGGCCACAAAAGTAACCCAAAAGGCCCTCAGAACTTGCGGCCAAATGGATGCAAGAAAAATAACAGTATCCATCTGTTAGGGAGTTTGTGGATTGCATAATGAATGCCTAATACACATGCTGAACGCAATTTGACCCTAAAGGTTAAATTGATAGGTCTTCAGCTCAACCTTACACATTAAGCCGTAAAGTTTACACTTGAAAGTAGGAAACTATGTCAACTCACATGTTACCTTGACAAATCTCCTACTCTACATGTAATTCCCAACCTTACCGAATTGCTCCCCTTAGTGTGAACATATAATGTCAGCACTCAATACACTGAGACTTGGGCATTACTTGAGAACTCTCAATACTGAAAATGTTGAGGCCTGCCCATTACTTGAGCAATTATTTGAGAACATTCCAAATATATGAAATATAGCTTTGATACCAATTCAGTAGGAGTACTGGGAGTCCATAATGACCTGTTGAACCGAACTTGAACCAAAAGTTTAAGTTGACACGTCTTGATCTCAACCTTAAATATTAAACCTTTAACTTCAAATTCAAAAACCGATGTAGGTCTATGCCAGCTCACCCTTCACATGTGAGTCCCCACATCGATGACCTGCTCCTTTACATGTGAGTCCCAATATCAAAAAACTACTTCCCTTGATTGTGAAAATATAATCTCGACACTCAACATGTTGAGGCTTGTGCATTGCTTAACTTCGTAAGGATCACAAACTGTGGCTCCAATACCGAATTGTCGGGAGAATAGGATTCCAAAATGGAGACCCTAAATAAATTAAAAGATAAGTAGTTCGCGCTAAACAGTTTATTTAGCATTATATGCTCATTCTAAATTCCCCATAATACCAAAGAAAATTCCATTCTTGCACCAATTTAAGTTAACTTTGTTTCTTATTTTTTAGAAGAAACAAAGGAGTTGTAAATTCTAAAATGCTAATTATATATCCATTTACCAATCAATCTAATGCATAGTTGTCAAAATCGTACGATACTCGGTACGTATCGTACGATACTCGGTACGTATCGTACGATTTGACACGATACATATAGCAATTGATACATAATCGTATGGGTATCGAAAATTAAACAAGAATCATACGTATCGAAGGGGAATCGCATGTATCGAGCCATACATCAATACCCTAACGATTCGGGAAGAAGACAGACGCAAAAAAAAAATACAAATTTCAAAAGTTACCAGTTTAGTTTTTCGTCGCTTGATTGGTTCGATTATCTCCATCATTGTCGACTTTAATTTTCCCGCCGTCGTCGCCGATATTTTCTCCCCCAAATCAATTGACGTGTTTTATTTTCCTTACCTTATCTTGAGATAGCGGGCAAGAATTATATTATGTATAATAGTATTATATTATAATAACATTAAAGCTTATCCATGTTTTCAAACTCTCCACCCACATGAAGTACTTATTTACTTTGTTTCCTTTTTATATTATTATACACAATATTTATATTAAAGTTTGTTTGTAATTTATAATTAATTAATTAATCAATTTATACACTTAAATACTTAATATGTTACTCCCTCCATCCCATTATATCTGACGTTCTAGACTTTTTTTTTTTCCAAAATATTTGACGTTCTACAAAACCAAGTATATTTTGCCTATTTTTTTTCTTCTCTACCCTTCCTTCCCCACCACCATTAATACCAAATCCATCTCATTCACTTTCTCTCTCCTGTTTCTGTCTCATATATACCAATACATAAACGGATCTGAAATTCAACTGTTGCCACCGATCAATTCTGTCGATCTAGTGTTAATGGAGTCGTCGGTTATACTCTCCCTACTCCTCCTAATCCGTACGTATGTACTCATCAAATCCGTCGAAATCTACCGAAATCTCCTCCTAACCTTAGATCTGGTGTTAATGGAGACTTATGCTTCTGATCTTCTGCATGTGACAAAATTATTGGTTTTCCGCCGCCATGATGATCATCATGTGGTGGTGGTGGTGGCGGAGGTGGTTGGAGTGGCGGTGGCGGAGATTCTTTTGGGGTGAAATTTTTATCCTTAACGAGTTGAGTCGAAAGAATTTTTCCGTTAGGAGAAAAGTTCTTCAGGGGAGGTGGTGGATTCATGGTTGAAATTATGGTGAATGCAGAAATCAAAATCAACCGTTGATGCTGAGATTGATCGGATAAGGCGTTCATCGGGGTTGCTAATATCTAGTGGATGTTGAAATTATGGAGTCGCCGGTTACAGCTGTTGCTGCCGTTTTCGTGGATACGCTGTTAATGGAGAATTAAATGAGATTAAAGTATTAATTAAGGGTAAAATAGTAAAACTGTATCTATTCTTAATCTACGTGAAAATGTCTAGAACGTCAGATATAATGTGACGGAGGGAGTATTAATTAAAATATAATTTTCAGCTTTATATATCAAATGGTGCCAAAGAAAAATGAGTTTCATTCCATGGAAATGATGAATTTACTGACATTAGTATTGCCGATGATTAATGATAATCATATTTGATAAACTTTAGTTGCTAATTTTCTATGTTTGTGCCTTTTTGACAACTTAAAGTTAAAACATTAAGGACTTGGCCTTTTGTTGGACTATATGCTTGATTGTTATGAAATTTAAGTCATAAATTGTGTTCTCAATAAATAAATATAATTATTATTATTATTATTTTGTATCTTACGATAAGATTCACGATACGGGGTTTTCGATTCACTATACGATTCTCGATTTGACAATTATGATCTCATGTATGATTTGTAGAGATTTTGATATGGAACAGAGCTCGGAAGTGAAGAACAATGGAGATTCAGTTCAAAATGGTGTTGAACAAGTGCTAGAACAGTGAGATAATCGAGGTTATTTCATGAATAGAAATTTGACAAACTATTGACAATAAGATGTTCTATTATGAACGAGCATATTTAGTAGTTCAAAACACCTGCAAAAAAGTCAGACAGCTAAACTACATTTCCAATCTAGCGCCTCAGTGGCATAGGTTACATTTTCAACCAAAAATATGGCATAGGTTACATTTTCAACAAAAAATTTAATACTGTTCATTATATTTCTTCTGAAAAGTGGTTAAAGACATTTATCTCAACTATTCATATCATATCCTCAATAGTTTACTGTGAGAAATTATACTAACTAGACCCAAAAAAAACAAAAAACAAAACCAAAAAAAAAACTCAAGTTGGACAAGTTTATATAGCAGATTCTAGCAAACAATGAAAAGAAATCAATAGACCGCAAAATAACAGACAACTATGCAGTGAGAACTTGGAACTAGGACTGACATAATGAAAAGAATAAAACAAAAAAAAAAGGAGAAAAGTTCTACCTTTGGTCCCTGCATATTGCTGTTGTAATCCAGTAGTCTTTTTAGGTGTTGCGGCACTGATGCGCATTGGCCTAGTTGAGCAATAGAAACCATTCATTTCAGTCATGGCACGATTCCTTTCCATCTCATCAGCAAATTTAACAAAGCCATATCCCTTTGAGCGTCCAGTCAGTGGATCCGTAACAACCTTGGCTCCTCTAACAGATGGATATGGACCTCGGAAGGTCTCTTGCAACAAGAAATCTGTAACATCAGGTGCTAAATCACCTACAAAAATAGAATGCTCAGGCCCTGTATCTGGCCGTCTTTCTCCAACCCCAAAAGAAGCCCAATTCAACCTAAAAGTTAGTTCAGTTCCAGGAATTTGTGCTCCATTGTACGAATGTAGAATTCTTTCCGCTGTTGCATGTGAAGCAAACTCCACAAAGCCATAACCCTCCGGCTGACTAGTGATCTTGTTACGAATTACTTTTATTGAAAGCACCTAAGTAGATCATAGTGGTCGTTTAGCTCTTACAGTATGAGTTGTGAAGTAACTATACTAGGAAAATCCTCTTCTCTTCTTAATTTGATAATACTTCATGTGATTAAAATGCAACACTATACCTATACCCCATTAGGGTACATTATATCAATCCAAGTTTCCACAAGTGCGAAGAATGCATGTCACTCCAAAATGTCCATTTAGCAAAATCATATTTCCTCCGTCCCATAGTTATAGGCTGATTTTCCATTTTGAGATGTCTCAATATATAGGCTACTTACTATTTATAAAATTTAGTTGGTTCATTGTTTTACTTTTATGTCCTTCTAATAAATATTCAACCATTACTCTTTTTTTGAAGAAACAACATTCAATGTCATTATTTTTATCACCACATTTAATGTTGTTGTATTCTCTTTGGTTAAAGTTCTATGGTTATGGATTTTAATGGTCAGTACACGTCAATCAATGAAATTGAGAGTTCCAGTGTGATAAGTAAGGAGTAATTAACTTATTCATTAATTCCATATTAAGGGGTATATGTGGAAAATTATGTTAAAAATTGTTAAACTGATTTTCTTAAACTATGTGCCAAAAGAAATCAGCCTGTAACTATGGAATGGAGGGAGTACGATTTAGCCAATAAAGATCTAGGGATTTTTAAAGGTGTCCAACGAGCAGATTTTCAATCAATGTTTTTCCAGGATATAAAAAAAATTACTAATGAAAGAGAGAATACAAGATGTTGGAATCTTTATTTGACCCTTCTAATTAGACAGCTGATATTTAACCGAATCTTAGTGGTATACCAAGGAAAAAGGAAAAGGCATATATAAATTAAGACTAGTAAGTTATCACAAACCCACATCAAAATTCACCATCTGAACAGTTTATATATTTCTATAGACAAATATATATTGATATAATAAGTAAATTATATAACATAGCTATAAGCATGAAATTCCCAACAAATAAATTATAAGCAAATGGTTAACTTTAAGTTTAAGTTCAATGAAAATACTAATAATTATCATAATGTATCTAGAAGTATGCAATACATATTAACAAGTGTCCGTGAAGACAAGTTTATGTTTTCAAAAACACAACCACATTTTGGAAAAAACATTAACTAATAAGTCTACACAATAAGCAATTAATCATGAAATACACCTTCCCAATAACTAGCAGAACAAATAAAATCCTAATACATATTAATGAAATACAAATATAGAGAGAGTAAGGAATGGACCTCGCCGGAGGGAGCGAACCAGCTATTGAGGTAAGATTCATCGGCCCAGTAAGGTAAATCGCCAATCCAAAGTGTTCGAACTTCTTCGAGGGTTGCTGGTTGGTGATACGGTTGCGACGTTGAGTATGTTACTGCTGCCGCTGTTGATATTGCTGTTGAGGGATGCTGCTGTTGTGCTTCCATTTCCCCTTCTCTCAATTTTATCTCTCCCTCTATATATATATATGTGTATATATATATATACAAACAAATTCAATTTGTGAAATTCTTTCTGTTTCTTGCCAAGTTTTTCTAGGTTATACTGTTAACGGCAGAGGATTGGTTCAAGAATTCTGTTTGGCAATGACTTATTTTTAAAATGACTTACGAGTGAAATTTAAATGACTTATAAGTCATTTAAGTTGTGATTTATAAAATACAACTAAATGTGTTTCGTGCTTCCGGCACTATTTGGACGGTGAGATTTATTCTAAATTTTGAATTGTCTAGATAATTTATTGAATGAGCGGGAAATTCAAAATTATTTGTATTTTATTAAATAGATTGTTCGGTATTATTTTTACATATAAGTTTGAAATTAAATTAAAATAAATTATAAATTTATTTAGTTAAAATGATTTATAAATTGAAATGAATAGTAAAGATAACTAAAATAAAGGTGAAAGATCACGTACATTTATTAAATTTAATTATTTTAAAATAACTTATAAGTTTTGAGAAGTAAAAAATTATAATTTCTCAAAAATAACTTATAAGTCATAATATAAGCTACACACTAACAATTGACTCGTAAAATTTACTTATAAGTTATTTGAATCAAATTATAAGTAGTTGCTGAAGAACCAGAAAGAAGATGAACATTTATAAATTAGGCATTCACCGTCTTTAATGAAGACTAAAAAACATTGTGCACCCTAAAGTAGGGGTGTTCAAACCGATCGGTTTTTTCAGTTTTTAGGGAAATCAAACCGGTTCGAACCGGTCGGTTCAGTACAAAGTTGAGCCGGTTCAGTACCGATACAAAAATTCGGTACATACCGAATTTTCGGTTCCGATTGGATGTTTGGCTTGGTCGATAAATACCGAACCGATCGTACCAATTATTTAAATAATAAATTAAAAAATAACTTGAAAGACCTATTTTTTAAGACTCTTTTGTCTAACTATGTAAAAGTTTTAAGGCACTTTTGTCTAACTATGTAAAAGTAATTGAAAGTCTCTCTATTTATAGAATAGAGGTAAGACAAGAGATGACATACTAGACAATGTGGGATGTTTATTTGTCTAGCCATGTAAAATTAACTTGAAAGTCTCTTCTATTTATAGAATAGAGGTAAGACAAGAGATGTCATACTAGACAATGTAGGATGTATTCAATGTGAGACTTATTAAACAAGAGATGGCATACTACATTACTACCAAGTTAATCTCCAAGTCCCATATTGGCTAAATTGGTAAAACTTTAAGAAAATTTTTCTTATAAATTGATTATCATGTAATAATTAATTTAAGATAACAAATAATCAAAGCATTATTAGTATTAAGGATGTAAATAACTTAACCCTTATAATGACACTAATGAAGAACTTATAACACCATTGCTTGTTTCTAAGTCCCACATTAATTAGATTATAAAAAATTAAGAAAGTTTTCTTTATAAAAACACCATTGCTAAAACTTTAAGTAAATTTACCAACTTAGACTTTCATCAAATCAAACCAACTATAATGACAATAATGAATGTCAAGGAAAACACATAATTGTTTCTAAGTCCCACATAGATTAGATTATAAAAATTTAAGAAAGTTTTATTTATAAAAACACTACCAAGTGAAGTCTTTACTATTTAGTTGTCTCCAAGTCCCATATTCGCTAAATTGGTAAAACTTTAAGGAAATTCGCTAAATTGAATTTAAGATAACAAATAATCAAAGCATTATTAGTAAAAAGGATGTAAATAACTTAACCCTTATAATGACGTTAATGAAGAACTTATGGCACCATTGCTTGTTTTTAAGTTTCATATTGATTAGATTATAAAAATTTAAGAAAGTTTTCTTTATAAAAACACCATTGCTAAAACTTTAAGTAAATTTACAAACTTAAACTTTCATCAAATCAAACCAACTATAATGACACTAATGAATGCCAAGAAAATCACATAAGGAAACTTATGACACCATCTTACATAACTTGTTTCTAAGTCCCACATTGATTAGATTATAAAAATTTATGAAAGTTTTCTTTATAAAAACACTACCAAGTGAAAGCCTTTACTATTTAGTTGTCTCCAAGTCTCATATTAGTTAAATTGGTAAAACTTTAAGGAGATTCTCCTTATAAAATGATTACCATGTAACAATAAATACCAATTAGGACAACTCCTATATTGGTTAAATTGGTAAAATTTTAAGGAGATTTTCCTTATAAAATGATTACCATGTAACAATAAATACCAACCAATTGGGCCAATTTTTGGCTTATAGTTTTGTGTTTGGGATGTAATAGGTCTTTCTTACTAGGCTTTTGGGCTGGCATAATTTTGGGCTTAAAAATTTAAGTCAGTATTTAAAGTTTTAGGTTGAAAGTTTTTGGGCTAAAAATCTTGTTTTTGGGCTGAAATTGGTTGGGCTGAAATTCCGGTACAAGCCGATAAAAATTGGAACCAGTTCGGTACCGGATCAGCTAATCGATTTGGTTTACCGGTTCATTCGGTTTCGATATCGGTACCCAATTATCTGTAGTTTCGGTAATCAGTTCGGTTCGGGCCGGTTCAGGCCGATATTTTACTGATGAACACCCCTACCATAAAGTTTGTAGTATTGTTGATGTGACGCCTCCAAAATAGGTCTACACAACTTATTCTGAGTCGTTAAATACATGGTACATAATTTAAATATAAACTTCATTTATACAACTATCGTGCAAAATACGACAACACAATAGTTGAGTTTCAATACAAATATTGTCTTGTAGACAATATCCAAACTCAAATAAAGTTCTAATTACAATTATTTTTATTCTATTTTATAGAATAGTGAGGACTACTATAACAACCATCTTGAACCATCACTCCATTTCCCGACAAGTCCCAACTATATTCTCATTTCTTGAAAAGAACAATGAAAGAAAATGGTGAGCTCAATTAACCTAGTAAAAAATATTATGACTAAGATAATATATAAAAAATTATCCTTAGTCCTCAATAGTGTAAAAATTGATAGAATACAATAGACAATAAGTTTATATTAACATCTGCAGCGGAATAAGCAATCTATTGGAATAGTCAAGTAGAGCATGATGTCTACTATCTTCTATGATTTTAAAGTTCATAATCAATATTTTATCTCTGTAACATAACACAATAAATAATCCACATCACCGAATTATCCATGCACTATGGGCCAAAGATATTCTTTAGTATCACTAGTGGTCATGATCATGCCAAATAACTGTTCATCTATACACTACGGGCCAAAGAAGACTTTCACCACATCATTTGTTTGTAATATTATAGGTCATGAGTATACCAATACATAATTCCTGGTCATAATCATATCAATCAACAATTCATCTATGCACTACGGGCCAAAGATAACTTTCATTACAATATAAGCATGAGGATGATGACAATGATATAAGAAATCAATCAAGTGAGATCAAGGATAAATATTAAAGATTTATAATTTAATTTATCCAGAGTTTAAGAATGTGCAAATTGTTAACATGATAACTAATTGTGGATTAAAATTCAAGAATGATATTCATGTATCAAAAATAATTTGGATAGAAAAAAAACAATTTTTATTGTGAATAGTACCTTGTGAATAATATTTCGTGAATAGTACCCCGTGAATAGTATCGTATATATGAATAGTACCGTATGAATGAATAGTACCCCGGCATGTAAAGATTAAAATTTAGCAAGAAAGTTCAGAAAAATATTCCAGTGAAATAATACTAGATAAAGTGTAAAATTAAAAGATATTCTACTAATTTCAAGGAGTATAGAAGTAATACTTATCAAAATAAGTGTAGATTTAGGAATATGAAACGAAATAATATTACTTACATACTATAGAGTATGAAAGAAAATAATATTTCTTACGAATATTGAACGAAAATAATATCTCTTACCTTAGTAGGAGAGTAAATCTGACTGGTAAAATGAAAATATTCTTAAAGAAAACCTGCACTATTTGCTACACTCAAAATATCGTTATAGGAGAAGAATTTTCTAATTCTGGTGTGATTTTCATTACTTAACTAAACATTCTATTTATAGGAGAATGACAGTGCACTATTTAAAAAAGCACGGATGAACAGGAAAAAAAAATCACAGGCGAATGTTCACAGACGAATTCGGCGAAAATTTGATTTTACTATTCATTATTGTGCAATAAAATATTCTAATAAAACAAAAACTTTAAATAAAATATAATATATTCTATTTATAATCTAATAAAACGAATAACTTTATATATAATATAAAAAGTATTCTGTTTTATATAAAAGGTTTTCTATTTTTTTATTATAATAATAATAATAAAATAAAAGTGAGATAACTTTCTACCGGCGATTTTGAAAAATGAGTAAGTGGGGGTCCATGTAATAAGCCAAACTTACAACAAATACTTCATGAAAATCCCTCTATTTATATCAAAATTTGAATAAATAATTACCACAAATCATTTATCTTCAATAAACATATTTTTAATCTTTCAACAATTAGTCATCATTAATATTACAACTCACAATATTGACAACCAGATAATTTCCAGAAAAGAGGGGCCTTTCTTATAAGGACTTTTTCTAATTGGCGCGCATTAAATAACCTAACCCCTTTTCTCGATAGAACTTTCTAGACATTGTCAATAATACAAATAATAATATGAATAACTGTGTTGTCTCAATTATTGATTTAATAATATAAAATATTATGCAGATGATACTGTTACTGTAAGACCCCGACTTTTATAAAATAAAAGTCTAATTTATTTTATAAATATTATTTTAAAATAGTAAAATATTAAATTAATAAATTGACAAATGAACAATTAATCGGATAAATGAGCACATAAAGAGGAAATGAAATATTTTTTTAGAGGAGTAGCCCATGTGGGCGGCTGAAATGAGGTAGAGAAGAAGGGGAACATGTGGGGAAGAAGAAAGAAAAAAAGGAAGAAAAGAAAGAAAAAGAAGGAGAAAAGAGGGAGAGAGAAAAGGGGAAAGAAGAAAGAATAATAATAATAATAATAATACTTCACCACCCATTCTTTTCCCATTCATTTTTTCATCCTCTCGGATCAAACCAAAAGAAGAGAATAGAGAGAGAGAGAGGATAAAGAGAAAAAGAGAAGAAGAAGGAAATGAAGAAATGAAGAAATGAAAAACAAATCAATAAAAGTATTTTTAAAATCTTGATTATTTTAGTTTTTATGGATTTTATGTAAAGAGTACATATTTATGTATGTATTGGATGATTTAAACTTGCATAAACATGAATCAAATGAGAGAAATCAAGAAACTAAATAAAAAATGAAATCTGGAAATTTTAAGAAAAATTAGTTTACTACTTGATTTTGTAAAATCAATAACTCTTTGTGTATAATGAATTAGGGGATGGGCCATATATCAAAAGAAAGTACTGGAAGTAAGCTAAACGCAGAAATTAGAATCCCCCAAATAATTCATTGTGGATTTTTCGTAGTGACTGTTTGAATGAAACTGGTACGAATGACTCGTAGTCCGAAAAATCAGTGTTCTTAAGCTTTATTGCGTGATTTATAAATTTTAATCCGACCGTTGGATCATGGTAATTTTTGGATATGTTATACATAAATAAGTAGAGTATATGTCCACAAATTGTGAACTATTAAAGATTAACGTTTAATTTGTTATGAAATTTAAGAGGTGACTGATTCAGAATTTTTATAACAGAGTTTTTTGGTAAGACTATTTCTCTATGTTAGAGGCGGAATTTGAAAAAACTTTATTCTACAAAGTTGTAGAAAATTAAATTTCACATAAAAAGGAAATACGATCCGTAATTTTCTGATAAAATGGCTAATTATTATGAATTATTGAAGTTTCTGAATATTAGAATTTATAATTAAATTATCAGAAAAATTATTTGGGCTGAAATATTTTTACAGAATTCTTATAACATCATCTTGAAATTTCTGTAAATTTTTGATGAATTACTGAAAAGCAGAAGTAATTATTATATTTTTAAACTATTTATAGTTAGTTTAAAAATAGAAGAAATTCATAGAAAATTCTATTAATGGTGAAAAATTATGAAATTTACTAAAGCATATTATAATAATATAAGATTAATATTGATGATGTTTTAAAAGATATAAAAGTATGTGGAGTTAGCATTTCTATTTTGAAGCTATTATATAATAATTTTTATAAATAGAAATAATTATAGAAAATTATTGGATAATCCGAAAAATGTGAAAATTGTTTGGAAAGTTCAGAATAATAATCTCTCCGTTCCTAAAAGATTGTCGTTTTAAAAGAAAAAATTTGTTCCAAAATATTTGCCATTTACAACTTTCGATGAGAATAAATTATTTACTTTTCTATATTACCCCTACCTTCTTTTATTGTCCCAAGAAATTATCTCTCTTGTATTAATAGTTTTTAACTTCCCATAAAGGGGTAGTGATGGAATTTCAAATAAATTTTACTTGGTAAATGATACTTTCTTAATCCATGTGCAAAAACCTTAAACGACAATCTTTTAGGAATGAATGTAGTATTTTAAATATTTTAGAAATGTTAGTAACCTCATGAGGCGTTGGGATGTAAACACACAAGTAACGAATGAGTTATGATAAAAAAAATTGTTAAAGTAAAAATGGTGATAATACCAGAATAGTGGATTGACATATTAAAAATAAATTATCATATGAGGTTTTAGATTTCTCAAGTTTTATTATTCACTTCTAAAGTTTTGGGATATGAATAATGATTTTATGCGATAAATAAAGGCACCTTGAATAAATTGTTAGTTGGTTTATATGTTATTCGAGGTAAATATATTTTGGTGTTGACCCCGACTTTTAACAGAATTTAAATTGTTTATATTAAGGTGTTGATTTGATATAATGCTATAGTTATGGGTGATATGTGCAAATTTTTGAAAGTAAGCAAGTTGTCATAAAATATTCGTTTTGTCAAGAAATATTCTTTTATCAGGGAATATTTGTACAACGGTGTCAAATTGACCAATCATTAGTGGTTCCTATAACGGAATAACTGTTGGATACAGAAAGCGACAAAAATAACTTTTTTATATAAAAAAATAGCGACAAAATTTTTTACCGTTAAATTGTTGAAATACCCGATGGTAAAAATACTGTAATACGCGTGATTCCACAGTAGTACATGGTATTCCACAGTAGCACACGGTATTGCACAATGATTCATATTATTGATTCTTACGTAAGAAGTCACTCTGTCTTTTAGACACTCAAAATTTTTTACATACCTGTTACTAACATTGCAGGAAGGCAAAATCGTCTTTCAGAGATAACCCTTGAAGACAACTCAATTCAATCCCAGAGACAACCCTGGGATATTCAGTATTACCATCTCGGAGATAACGCCGAGATATCCAGCTCAGTCTCAGAAATACCACCGGAAGTTTCAACCTAAAACCCAGGAACAACATCGGGAGTTTCAGTTTCAACCTCGGAGATAACCTCGAGGGATGCAGTTTAAATACCGAAAATCACACCGGAGAAGACCGTGTCATCTCGGAGATAACCCCGAGATACTCAGTCTCAGCCCCAAAAACAACACTGGGAAAAATATTATCAACCTCGGAGATAACCCTGAGGCATGCAATTACAGTTTCGGAGATAACCCCAAAAATGCTTGTTTCAAACCCATGCAAACAGCTTCAAACACTCGGCAATAGCCCCGAGGCACTCATTCTCCAAGCCTGGAGATAACCCTGGGAAGTAAGGCACACCTTAGAAACAACCCTGAGGACGGTCAACACCTACAACAGTCCAATCTCAGAGATAACCCTGAGGACGGTCAACACCTACAGCAGTCCAATCTCAGAGATAACCCTGATCAACGACCGTTAAATCAGCTCAAACCAGAGATAACCCCGGTGAAGGGCAGAATCGTCATTTTGCCATACCAAACCCACATCACGCCATCTCAACAATAACATACATATATTCTACACAACAATGTCCTAAAAGAACCAAAGAGCGCCAATCCCGAGTGACTACTGCACAAGATAACACACCGGATAAAATTTAAAGCTTGAAGACCTAAGGCATGGTCCCATCTTCCTGACTTCGTACAACCTCTAATCTCATGTCATTGTGTATCTCTCGACAATATAATGCCATAAAAGGTCTTATACACATCGATTGGATGCCCAGATTGAAGTTCTGAAAGTTCAAGCGAACAATATGTTGTATGCGTGTATGTACTTCGAGACGGCGGGACCCGCAGAACCCGGGGCACCCCGGGCAGCCGCAAGTGCATCTGTGGCTACCGTAGGTACACCTGCGGCTCCCCCCTCTATAAATATAGGGCTTGGGGCAGCCATTTTTCATAGAGAAAAAGCGAGTGCTTTCTCATTTTAAACACTTGTGAGCTTATATATTGATATATTTTTACCGGCGGGAGCCGAGTGTTCATCCATTTCAAGTTATTGAAGTCTTCTTTGGCAGTCCACTGTAAGCCTTCTTATACATTTTAAAGCCTTTCCATTCATCTTTGCACACACCATTTTTCACGTGAGAGTCGTGTTGCGTGTGTATGCCCGGATGGATGGACATTGAGTTGTCATTGGATAGTTCAGAATGGATTGTTGAAACATATGAATCCCTACCACCTTTGGTGTCTTGGGACATTTTTCTGTATGGAAATGTGGAGAGGAGTGTGGCTTTCCTCTCTGAGGTTGACCGCACCACAGATGGTCGCCAGTACTTCTATTTGTGAGAAGCCTAGTTAATTCCATCTCTTATGGATTGGTGTTGCTCTTTGAGGCACAACCGCAGCTTAGATGGTCTCCGAATCTCCTATTTAGGAGGAGTAAAGGTAATTCCATCCCTTTGGTCTGAAGCCGAATGAAATGTGGTGAATTGAAGGATGATCCCAGTACCGCTGACAAATGTTGGTGTTTTAGTAAGGGGTGAGACTGAACCATAAATGGATGCCTATGTACTCCTATTGAAGAGGAGATCAGGTCTGCGTAGTGTGAACATGGTGTAAGAGGTTCAACGATGTATGTGGCAGGAATGGTGTAGGAATGTTTTTGTTGTTTTTTTTTTGTAAGGAGAAGGGTGTAGAGATGTTTATGTTTTTTTTGTTTTATTGCGACCGAGCCATGTAAAATGGTTGCTTACGTACTCCTATTGAAGAGGAGATCAGGTCGACGTAGTTCGCCCCTCAGGACGATTCGCAGCCGAAGAGAAGTGTGAATCTCATGTGTAGGCTATACTGTGGGGAGAAGAAAGTTTGATCCCATGATTGGGACAAACTGCCGGTGTGCAAAAGTTTGATCCCGTCTTCAGGACAAACTGCAAGCGTAGAAAAGTTTAATCCCGTCTTCAGGATAAACTGCAGGTGTAAAAGGTTCAATCCCTGGGGGGATAACCGAAATTATATGAATGTAGTGAAACCAGGCTGCTGGTTTGAAGAGTATGTTTCCCTGAGGGGTAAAGTATGGTGAAGAGTTGTATGTGATGAAGGGTTAAAGAACCGAAATGATTGGTGATTTGATGATCCAACACCAGGATGTTTACTTGATGGTAACTTCAGACATAGTACCGTTTCACGGTGTCCGAGTTGATGAGTTGTAGAAATTCATCGCCGTCCATTTCCTGTAATCTGAGAGCGCCTCCTGTTAATACCTCCTTGACAACAAACGGGCCTTCCCAATTAGGGGCAAATTTTCCCTTGGATTGATCTTGGTTATCAAGGATCTTCTTTAAAACCAAGTCATGTTGTTTAAACTGCCGTAGACGGACTTTTCTGTTGTAGGATATAGCGATCCTTTGTTGATATAACTGACCATGGAAGATAGCCGCGGTTTGCCTCTCATCTATTAGAGACAATTGGTGATACCTGTCTTGTACCCATTGATCTTCATCCAGCTAAGCGTTTATCAACACTCTGAGGGATTCCATTTTCACTTCTATGGGGAGCACTGCTTCCATCCCATAGGTTAATGCGTAGGGGATTGCCCCAGTGGAAGTGCGCATTGATGTTCTGTAGGCTAACAGAGTAAGAGGCAATAAGTCAGACCATTCTTTGTGGTTGGCAGACATCTTTTGCATGATCTTCTTGATGTTTTTGTTAGCCGCTTCAACAGCACCATTCATCTTTGGATGGTAGATGACGGAGTTAAGATGTTTGATGTGAAATTTACTGCACAACTCCTCCATCATTTTGTTGTTGAGGTTCTTATTATTGTCTGACACAATTACCTCTAGTTGTCCATATCGACAAATGACATTGTTTTTTATGAAAGCAATGATGACTTCTTTGGTAACCCTGGGGAAGGAGGATGTTTCTACCCACTTGGTGAAGTAGTTGATCATGGAGAATATAAAGCGATGCCCATTACTGGCTTTGGGATCGATGGGTCCGATCACGTCCATTCCCCACATTGAGAAGGGCCAAGGTGAACTCATATTGTGGAGCTCCCTCGGAGGGGCGTGGATGACATTTCCATAAATTTGGCATTGATAATTCCTCTTGACGTGATCATCACAATAAGCTTTGAGGGTAAGTCAGTAGTGTCCTATTCTGAGGATCTTCTTAACAAGCAGGGGCCTCCTCATGTATGGGCCACATACTCCACCATGAACCTCATCCATGAGTCTCTAAACTTGGTCCTGGTCCAGACATCTATGGAGACCTAGTCATGCATTTCTTTTGTAAAGTGCATCTTTGCTCAGGTAGAATTTCATAGCAAGTCGATGGATCTGCCTTTTCTCAGTCGGGCTCGCCTAAGCGGGTGTAGATCCATCTCGTAGGTACTCCTTGATATGCTGATACAAATGATGATGGATGGGAGGTAGCTCATCTGATACTTCTCCAAAATAGTTCCCATAGGTTGGTGCCTTGTGTAGGGTAAATGTGACGCTTGGCATGTGTTCCTTGTCAGGCATGTGAATCAAGGAAGCCAAAGTTGCTAACACGTCTGCAAAGTCATTCCTATTACGAGGAATGTGTAAAAAGGAGATTTCTTCTAACTCCAAAGCCATCTGTAAAACTTGTCGATGGTAAGGCAACAAATATAGCTCGTTGGTTTGATAGATTCCCCTGGATTGTCTGATTACCAACTCTGAATCCCCAAAGACAGTTAACTGCCTGATGCCCATTGAACGAACAAGTTTTAGCCCCATGAGACAACCTTCATACTCAGCTGTGTTGTTGGTGCTGACAAACTACAATTTGACGGCAACGGGATACTGCTCCCCCGTACCAGATACTAGAATTTTTCCAGCTCTAGAACCTTCCATATTAACAGCTCCATCGAAATACATTTTCCATGTATGGAATGTAATGTACTAATGGTGTTGCTGAACTGTCATTACCCCTTCCTCGAGGAAGTAGGTTTCCAAGGGTTTGAAATCCGCTGAAGGTGCGGCAGCCAGTTGATCCGCAATTCCTTGACTTTTGATAGACTTTTGCGTCACGTAGACGATGTCAAATTGTTGTAAGATCAACTACCATCTGGACAGCAGACAATTTAACATGGGTTTATTGAACACGTACTTGAAAGGATCCACGCGGGATATGAGATGAGTTGTATGACCATGGAGGTAATATTGTAACCTCATGGCAGCCCATGTTAAAGCACAACAAGTCTACTCAATCAGAGTGTACTTGTGTTCACCGCTGCTGAATCTTTTGCTGAGGTAATAGATAGCTCGTTCTTGGCTTCTATCGTCTTTCTGTCCCAGCATGTAGCCCATGGCATTGTCACTTATGGAAAAGTACATGAACAGGGGAACATCATCCTTGGGTGGTACCAAAATAGGAGCTTTGACTAGCTATTTTTTGATTGTGAGGAAGGCCTGTGGCACTCGTCGTTCCATTTCATGGAGGAGTTCTTCCTTAATAAATTGAAGAAAGGCTCACAGGTTGTTGTGAGTTGAGAAATGAACCTGCTAATGAAGTTGATTCTTCCCAAAAATTCCCGTATTTCCTTCTCTGTCTGAGGAATGGGCATTTCCGTGATGGCCTGGATTTTGGTGGGGTCCAACTCAATCCCTTTATGGCTAACTAGGAATCCTAGCAACTTGCCTGATTTAAAGCCAAAAGCACACTTGACTGGATTTAACTTCAAGTTGTACTTACGCAACCTGTTGAATAGCTTCACGAGATGGTCTAAATGGTCATCTTCCCTTCGGGACTTGACAATGATGTCATCCACGCAGATCTCTATCTCTTTGTGCATTAAGTCGTGGAAAAGAGCCATCATAGCTCGTTGATAGGTGGCTCCGGCGTTGATGAAGCCGAATGACAACCGTCTATAGCAAAAAGTTTCCCAAGGCGTGATGAAAGCAGTTTTCTCACGATTTTCCTCGGCAACCATAATTTGATGCTATCCAGCGAAACAATCCGCAAAGGAGTACATGTCGTATTGAGCAGTATTGTCAATGAGAATGTGTATAAATGGCATGGGAAAGCTATCTTTAAGGAAAGCTTGTTTCAGATCCCGATAATCCACGCAAACTCGCATCTTTCCTCCAGGCTTAGGCACGGGGACGATGTTGGATATCCACTCAGGATATGTAGACACCATGATAATACCAGCTTTAAATTGTTTCACAATTTCTTCTTTCACCTTTAAAATCCACTCAAGTTTTAATCGCCTGAGGCTTGAATCCCTCTTTAATGGGAAGGCGCTGAAGAACAATATCATTGGACAAACCCACCATGTCTTCATGAGACCATGCAAACATATCCTGGAATTGGGTTAGTAGCGTAACCATGTCATTCCTTTGGTTTGGGGTATGGTCTGAAACAATCTAGATTAACTTAGGGTTTTCTAAGGTTCCGAGATTGAAGGAAGTGGTTTGATCAAGGTTGGGTTTAGGTTGGTCTTTGACCCATTCTTGAATTTTCGGAGGCACCTCAATTTCCTCATGTATTTCCATCAAGGCTGAATTTAGCTTTACATCAAAGCTACAATCCTTGTAGAGAAAAGTCACCTTATCAGCAAGCACATACACATCTAAATTTAGAGTCCTGAAAAAAATATGCTTTCACTTAGTATATATGAAATGGTTTAATCATACACAGTGTTAGCATATACTGACAAAATAAAACTGCTAGTACTGTACATAAAAGTAAGCAGTTATGATATCTACAGGGCAGAAAGATTTCCTGCCCGCTTTAACCTCATTGACCAATGCAAGGAGTGATGCTCTAATTATCGAGGGCAAAGTCCTGAGGGACGATAATGATGGAGGGATTGTCATCGTCTTCCTTTTCCCTAATGATGACCATTATGACTGGGCAATCATCGTCTGGGGTGTATATGTTTGTATGTTCATCATGGACAATGATGCGTATGCTTGACATCATCCGGATGACGTCTTGTTTAATTCTTTATTTTTCTTCCTCCATCCTCCACTCTGGGGTCTGGAACAAAGACTTCTTTCTCCCTTACCGGTATTTACTTGGGAAATAACATAGCCATGACTCCGACTGACACCTTTACAGGAGGTTGTGCAGACTCAGAAGTTGTAGGTATAGACAAACGTCGTGTAACTGAAGTTGGAGGAATCTGATGATGTTTATGTGGATTCCTGTGACTGGAACTGATAGAATAACATAGTCCAGCTATCCCAATTTGACTGACAACTTGAATCGGTTGCTTAATACCCTGATGACTCTTACCCAACCCTTGTCCTGGCTGATGACCCAAAGATATCATTTCTTGAGTAGCCGGCATTACTTCGGCAAAAATCTTGGGTGTGAGAGGTGGCGCCCCAATAGGGTGGTGGTGAGTGTTGGTCACCTCCAGGGCATGAAAAATGACCGGCTCAACTTCTGAATTGAAGCCGATGAGGGGTATATCACTCTGTTTAGGACATTCTGGCTCAGCATTAACTGTGACTAAGTTGTCATTCATGATGTATTTCAGTTGCTGATGAAGAGTGGAGGGGACTGCCCCAGCCATATGAATCCACGGTCTTTCCAATAGAAGGTTGTATCCTGAATCTATTTTGAGCACGTGAAAAGATACGTAGAATGTATGGGGACCAATCTCGATTGGTAGCTCAATATCTCCGACTGAATTGCGGCGGGCTCCGTCGAAAGTTTTAATAACCGTGTGGCTACTTTGGATCCGTTTGAGATTGACATTCATCTTTAGCAACGTATCGTAAGGACATATATTTAGAGACAAACCTCCATCTATCAAAACTCCAGCTAGCATATATCCGGAGGACAAAATCGCAAAGTGCAACGGCTTGCAATGACCGGTCCCTTCGGGAAGTATGTCGTCATTAGTGAAAGATATCACATTGTTGTTAAAAATGTGACCAACCAAATGTTGAAATTTTTCTACATCCACTGATGTCGGTAAGTAGGCTTCTTCTAAAACCTTCAATAAGATTTTCCTATGATCCTCGGAAGTTAAAACCAAGTCCAGGATTAAAATTTGGTGTGGAGCTTCTCTTAAGCTTAAAACCACCTTGGCTTTATAGGGTTTTCGGCACAAAAACGCAACGGAAATATAAAATAATCAAAGCAATTTCTGAAACCCAAAACAGGATCCATGCGAAACAGAAATTAATTCAGTGATTTAGAAATTATGCAGATTATGAAAGCTAGAAACAATACGGTCGAATCTCCAACGCAATCCAACGGAACATCGTCTCTATGGTATCCACACGAACGCCACACGAACTGTCGTACGATCTGCAGAAAAAAGGAATTGCGGTACTAGCCACCAAGGATGAGGATTTTCGAAACTATTTTCTCTAGTCTCTCTCTAAGAGCGGCTAGGGTTTTAGGTTATGATTAACTTCCCTAATACGTTGATATATCATATATATAGCAGTAAATCTGAATTAATCAAAACCCTAATCTTGTTAAAATAAAATCCAAATTTATATATATATCTTAATTAAGTCTTACTTAATTAATATACCTATATATAAATTATCTTATTAATTTAAATTCGTAATTTAAATACTATCAATCATATTTATATACTTAAATCTTTACAATTTAAATTAATTCCCTTTTTTAATTACGTTCTATGTTTGTGACCCTATAGATTATTATTACGTTGACAATAATTTTAAAATCATATTATAAAATTATAAATAGTGAGCGGCATCTAGTAATGCATCACTGCTACCCAAGTAATAATAAGATCGATGATTCGATGCAACATTTTCATGACCAATGTTTCAATGTAATTTAATCCTTTTAACCTTAATATCCTAGATTAAACTCGAGTCATGAAATTTGTCATACTCTTCATAATTTAATTTGAGTATTTCTTGATCAATGAGTAGACTATATGAAACAAATCACTATTTGAGCATGGCCATGCATTTCATAGTCCTACTCAATCAAGAGGCCTATGGATATCACCCCTAATATATATGATGGTTAAATTCCATCTAGATCACTCATATTCCTCACACGATTCATGATGTACCTAATAATCACCTTTATAGTCCACCCTATTAAATGTTACATTTGATGATATCAAAGTACATAAATTCCCGTGTAGAAATATAGTGATTTCAGGTCGGAGGACCATTACATCATTGTCACTATGAGAATTGCTAATGACACTTCGCATAATGCTCCACATAGAATTCTCATGGTGGGTCTGTCCAGTACATCGTTCTCTAACATGTACATATGCATTGACTTAATATCTCATATATTTATGACCAATGGTATTTGGTCATCAGTCAATCCACATACTAGTCTTAATGCATCATTGTTATCCCATCAACAATGATACTCGACTAGGGACATTTAAGAATAATGATACTAATTATAAATATATAATCTCATGTTCAAGTCACATACTTGAAACTATATAATTTGTATCAATATTCTAAGGATTTTTATTATGTTAACATTTATATAACGCAGTAAATAAAACCATAATAAAATCATTCATTTATTCAATCAAATATAATATCAAAACGTTAAGCAATTATATCAAATAATTGACCTCTAGGGCATAAACTCTAACAGGCTTCGTTATGTCCCATAGTGCGGAGGAATTTTTTAATCTTCTCTATGGGTATTTTCCCCTTTGACTTGATGGTGGACTTCATCACCCGTTGAGGGAGATACAGTGGATTTTCCTTCGACACTGCAACAGTTGTATGAGAGGTGGATCCTTCAGCATCTCCATAATTCCATGAAACTTTTTGTAAGATGATAACAGGATATTGTGATCTAAATGGAAATTTGATTGGCTCGGGAGCAGCCATTTTCAAAGGATTGTCAATTCCTTTGAGCTGAATTATTTTTATTGTGAGAGGTTTAACAGTCCCATCAGCCTCAGTGGATATAACTGCTACCAATCCCTTCCATTTAATAGGGCAAGTATTCTCACACTCAAATAGCATAGTATCATCGTCTGCTAGCTAAAGGAAACTGATGTCAATTAGATTTTGAATGAGGTGGCGGAGTGCCCAGCATTCTTCCGTGTTGTGACCGCGAGAATGAGAGTGATATTGGCAAACTCCATCAGAATTAAACCGTCCTGAACGGGGATTGATTAGAGGAAGGAGAGAAGTGATCCTTCATTCATTAATCAACATTTGAAGTATCTCCTCCATAGGTTGGCCCATGTATGTAAATTCCTTTCTATTGACAAAATTCCTACGGGCTTTGGCACTTGCTCTCTTCGTCACTTTGTCTTCCAGTGTTTCTTTATCTGAAGGTGATGAGGGAGTATTCACAACTAAAGGGAGCAGACTAGCATGTTCCTGGCTGACAAATTGGCGTGTGATTTGATGCTGATATGTCACTAATTCCACCAATTGCTCAATCTGTTTACACAGAGCTTTCATTTTTCGTTTAATTGCGAACTGGAACTTTACATAATCCCATTTGTCAACACCATATTTGAGGGTCTGGGAGGATTCATCGTTAAAATTGGAACTCTGTCCACTGCTCCAATTAATCATGTTGACCTCTTCTTCTTTGTGTTGGGGAAGAGGGATGTCTTATACGTGAGATTGATCTGGTTTGGTGACCACGATCTCACCGTTGTCTATCAAATCTTGGATCTTGTGTTTCAAGGCCCAACAATCTTGAGTATCATGTCCAGGTACCCCGGCATGATAAACACATTTCTGAGTAGCATTAAAACTCCTCCCATTAGGGTTGGCCGGTGGAAGAAGATGCGTAATTTTCTTCTGAGTTGTTAGAAGAGTGAGAATATTCTCAAGCGAATCCCCCAAGGATGTGAACACTCGAGGGCGTTTGACTTCTCCACCTTTTGACATTAGAGGGTTTGAAGACTGTGCTTGAAAGGGAGTGTAATTTCTCCTCTGGATAGACATGTTTTGATTGCCTTTTTGACCCTGTAGTATCAGGGAAATATCTTCCTCTTTCTTTTTATGGACATCAACAGCTTTAAGGGCAGCTAGATCTTGAATTTTTCCGAACTTCAATCCCATCTCAGTCGGGTTAAATACACTTTTCCCATTCTACTAGGGGTAGGTTTATAAATACATCATTGAACTGAATTTTTTTTCATTCGACTCACTGAAATACAATTTTTTTACAAACCGTTACAAATTCTGTTAAATTGTTTGACTTTGGACGGAAAAAGTACATGAGCTGCCACGTGAGAGAGAGAAAACTAACATGTCAGACTTTTTTCTTTCTAGCATGCTTAGATGGAAACTTGTATCAATTTAATGCTATATTTAATCAAAATCAAATAAATAAAACAATCCATTCAAAATTAAATTATAAAAAAAAATTAAAATTTATTTTAATCATTAATATTCGTTTGGTATGGTAAAACTTTAATATTATAGCATACAAAAAGCCAAAAGCAACGAAATAAAATCTTTTAACTTCACAATTATAAAATAGAAAAATTAATTACTTAAATGTGATATTATATATATATATATATATATATATATATTACAAAAAAAATCAAATTATTTTAAATAAAAAAAATTAAGTTAAAAAGTTAAAATATTTTAAGAGAGAAGGAGAGAGAAGGTAAGCTGAATAATTAATTAAATTAAATTATACTGAATTTTATAATAAATAGTTAAACCAAATATAAATCAAATTAATAGACATAAAAAATAATTAAATAATTAAACAAATTAATAATAAAACATATTAATTAAATTAGGTAATAATAAAATATATTAATTAAATTAATTAATAATAAAATATATTAATGTATAATTTTTACAAATGTATTTATATAAAATTAATGAATTCATATTTTTTTTAATTTTTAAATTTTTTTTAAAAATATTAAATTATCTAATATTTTGAAATGGAGGAATTATTATTATTATTATTATTATTATTATTATTGTAATTATAACTAGAAAAAAGCAAAACGAATTACTGTTAGATTTTGTCGAAGATTATCGAGAATTGTTGAGATTTTAAGAAGCTGCAGAATTATAGAGAGAAAAGGTGGAATTAGAGTTTTTCCATTTGTAATTCATTTCAAGAAATCAGAAGTTCAGATCGAAAAAATAGCAGTGACATTTCTTTCGATTTCAACCCTACACCTTCTCTGTTATTCCCACCCAGAATTCCCACAATTTTCAATACAAGCCCTTTGATTTTGACGAGGATAGCTGGTCTCCAAACTCGGTGATATAGTGCTCTATTTTTTATTTTTTTTTCATATCTGAACTAAAGTTTCTTTAGATCTGGGTTGTTGGAGTTGGATTTGTTTTGAAGAAGATGATAAATTAGATTTGGATTTCGGAGACTTCTGACTACGGATCTGGGTTGTTAAAGTTTTAGAACTTTGTTTCTTTGATTTTGATGAGTTTCAGATTTTTGATTTTGAATTATTTTGGATTTGAATTTGTGGTGAAGAAGATAATGAAATATATTTGGATTTCGGCTAGTTCATACTACTATGATGAATTAGATTTGGATTTGTAATGAAGAAGATGATGAATTAGATTTAGATTTGTGGTGAAGAAGATGATGAATTTAAATTTGGATTTGTGGTGAAAAAGATGATAAATTATATTAGATAATTTTGTTTCTTTAAAGTTAATTTAAAATATATAAAAATTAAAAAGATAATATAAATTCATTAATTCAAGATTGAAAACCAAAAAATTTAAACTAAAGTTATTTTTTTATTATTATTAAAAAAATCCACGGTGGCTCTTATATTACACATAAGCGTGGCCATGTGGTGCCATTTAGACTTTCCGTTAACTTTTAACATTTTTAGACAAAAAAATTAATTTTTGTTAAAAAGTTATAGTTTAATGAGTTGACCGTAAAAAAATTTAGTCCAGTGATACATTTGTAAACCGAGGTAGAGTAAAGTGATGAAAAGTGTATTTAACCCCATCTCAGCCATCTCCCCATGTTTAATCATTTCAGAAAATGGTTTACCAATGCCGGCTAACACTCTTTCATAGCAAGGAGCTTCTTGTATGTCTATGAAAGTCATGACTATTTCTGATTCCGTCATGGAAGGAATAACTTGAGCAGCAAGGCGCCTCCACCTTTGAGCATACTCTCTGAAAGACTCGTTGGACTGTTTCTTGATCTTTGTTATCTGGTACCGGTCAGGAGCCATCTGAGACTGGAAGCTGTATTGAGTGAGGAAGGCGTGAGCTAGCTCCTCCTAACTATGGATCTTTGAATTGCTCATCTGGTATACCATGAATGGGCTTCTCCAGTCATACTCTTCTGGAACAGCTGCATCCTGAGCTTCTCGTCCTTTGCATAAGATCCAAGTTCTCCAATGAACACCTTCAAATGTGTGTAAGGATCTCCTAACCCATCATACTTTTTGAAATCATGAGTTTTAAACTTTTTTGGATAATGAACCCCAGGGAATATACAAAGGTCAGCATATGAGACACTCCCGTGTGCTCTAATTTCTTTGATTTCACGAAGGGTTTCTTCCATTTGAAGGACTTTCTTCTTGATGTCACCGGTGTCTGGATCTCCTTTAAGATGGGTGATATCATGACTTTTGTTGGTCGTATCCAACTGCATTTCAGGTTCTGTAATGACGTTATCAGGACCTTGGGTTCCTCCTTGTGTAGAGGATTCAGCATGTATGGGTATCCTCGTACCCTGAGTAGACTAGTGTAGTTCTTTAAGCAGAACAGCCAAATATGTGATTTATTTACTTAATCTATCAAATTCTTTGCGTGAAATTGGATTAAGGTCAGTCTGTTCTGATGATGACATAATTGACTGTAGGCTCGTGGTCTTTTTGGATTTTGATCGGGTAATAGGTCTGATTGCTTCCCTGCAAAAGACTTGCGTAGTTTAGTCTTTAGGAAATGTGTAAATGTTTACATGCTATGTATCCGTTCTAGGAATATTATCCTACAAGGCGGAGGTTAGCTGTTTGCAATTCAGGATAGCATGTTTTAAAATATGTATATATATACACATGTTTCTTTATATTTCTCATTACATGGAGATGAATATGGCATGAAATTACAAGTAATTGTTTTTACAAGTAATGAAAAAGCATGAAGAGACTTTCCTCCGTGTTTTGTTTATTAGAGGCTGACCTATCTTAGGTTACTTTTGTGACTTTTTGGCATGAAGGTTCCCAAATCATCGCAATTTACTCAACAGGAAGTTAATCTAGTCTTTCAACTGGAGCGAATTTGGGTGGTGCCTTTCCTGAGCCTCGTTGGAATTAGTCTTCCTACGAGTCCAGTAATCAAACACCGACAAGATAGCCTCCTGGTGGAGGAACCACACAACATACATTCACATACAACGTGTCTCACCGTTTATGAAAATGATGACATGTTCGAAGCACTAATATCATAAGCAGATATAGTGTAAAGCATTAAGCGCAGAAAAATATATGCATTCGTACACATTCATCATAAATGTAAATGCAACATTCACACACAAGCATATAACGATTTTGAAAATATTGTAATAATGGCTTAAGTCCTCTTACTGGTGTCCCCAGCAGAGTCGCCACCTGTCGACGTCGGGATTTTTATTTGTCCCTTTTCGTTACTTGTTCTTTGGTGTTCTCATTTTAGGTGAGATTTGTTTGAAAAAACAAGTGAAAAAGGTCCGAAATGTATAATATCGACGATGGACTGTTAAGAGTCGCCAGTTGGTTTTTTATATGGTTGTACCAACACAACCGAGAAAAGGTTTTCACATTGACCTAGTGATGTGACACTTCTAAACGGGTCGGTGAAACCGAGATTCATTAGGGTCCGGGGACTTGATTATGCGGAGGGAAGGTGTTAGACACCCCCCGACATCCGTGTTACCACGGTGACCGCCTCTTTTCAAGAAACTGTTATATGAATGTGTGTGTCTGTGTGGATCAATGTGCAATTATTTGGAAGTAGTGCGAGGCCTCGTTCGCACCTATATACATAGGGTTTAAATTTGTGTAAAAATTCAGTTTTAACAAGATATGACAATGATGTTTTATAAAAGAGGTTTTTCAAACCCTTGTGCTCAATAGTAATTGAGACCTTTTACACTCTCATTTTATATTAAGTGTTCAGCTTGATTATTTTTAATTTTCGAGATGCGAAGCATCTTCAAGAAAATAACGTACAAAATAGTGCCGAACTCCTCGTGGGTATGATAACCATCTGAGGAAATCCGAACACAGTGAATAAATTTACAAGCTGCTTACAGCTGAAAATGTCCATCACGAGAACCGAATCTAGATCCAGTAAACTGAATCTGTGATCACATGTATCCTAGGCTCACATGATGCCGCAATTGATAATAAGCAGTAAACATGTATATATATATATAAAAGCTGTAAATATATATATACAGACATGATCAGCCACCACGAAGCACCTCCATGGGGGATCAAAAATATAAATAAAGCTGTAAAAGCCATCAACCGCCACGGAGTAAACTCCAGGCGGGATGAAAAGTAAATAAAGCTCTAAAGACGGTCAACCGCCACGAAGTAAACTCCAGGTGGGACTAAATGTAATATATATATATATAAGCGGTAAACGATAATGTTAGTCCATATATAAATATATATATATATATATATATATATATATATATATATATATATATATAGTACAAACTGAAATAAAACCACGGACCGAAGTCCGGGTAAACACACGCAACACGATTCTCAACGTGAAGAATAGTGTGTGCAAAGATGAAGAGAAATGCTTGAAAGTGTGTGAGAAGGCTTACAGTGGGCTGCCAAAGAAGACTTCTATGTCTTTATAGGGATGAACACTCGGCTCCCGCCGTTACAAGAGTAACTATATGTGAGCTCACAAGTGTTTAAAATGAGAAAACACTCAATACAAAGAGAGTACATAGCAAATTTGACAGGATTTCCTCGCCGTTTTCTCTTACAAAATGGCCACCCCAAGCCCTCTATTTATAGAGGGGGCAGTTGTACCTGTGTCTGGCTGCAGTTGTACCTGTGGCTGGCCGGGTTGCCCTGGGCTTCGCTGGTCCCGTTGTCTCAAAGTACGTGCATGCATGCACTGTAATGGCCGCTCAAACTTTCAGAATTACAATCCGGGCATCCGACTGAGGTATGTAAGACCTATTTCGGATCGCCGTTGTCGAGAGTTACGCAATGATATGAGATTAGAGGTTGTACGAAGTCAGGAAGATGGGACCATGCCCTTCGGTCTTCAAGCTTCAAATTATGTCCGTTATCCTGCGTAATAGTCACTCGGGATTGGTTTTTCTTGGTTATTGTGGGACATTTTTGTGTAGAAATGTATGTATTGAAATGTTGAGACGACGTGATGTGACGTTAAAGTGGCAAGATGACGACTTTGCCCCTCACCGGGGTTGTCGCCGGTTTGGGCTGGTAAGCAGACGTTATTCAGGGTTATCTCTGAGACTGGACTACTGCAAGTGTTGAAGGTCCTCAGTGTCATCTCTGAGGTATGCCTGTCTTCCCGGTGTTAACTCTGGGTTTTGTACTGAGTTCCTCGGTGTGAGTGTTGAGGTTGAAGTTGATTGCATTTGAATCAAGCATTTCCGGGGTTATCGCCGAAACTGCATTCCTTGGGGTTATCTCCAAGGTTGGTAGTTGCTACTCCCAGTGTTGGGACTGAGACTGAATATCTCGAGGTTATCTTTGAGATGGATGTTTCCAGTGTAGGAACTGCATGCCTCGGGGTTATCTCCGAGGTTGGACATGTTATTCCCGGTGTGTGTTCCGGGGTTGAGGCTGAACTTCCGGTAGTATCCGGACTGGATGTGAGCTGTCTTCCAGGGTTATCTCTGAAAGACTAATCTGCCCTCCTGCAATATCAGTGACAGGTGTATAGAAAATTTCGATTGTCTACAATCATCTATTTTGATATGACTTTGAGTTGTTTATACTAAAAGAAGGTTCAAAGTTCGTCACACCTTCTATTATGCATACAAACCTTAGAGTTGATAGATAGAGAATTGTTTGAAGAAAAGTAGTTTTTCAAACAAATGGGGGATTGTTAATTGCATATTTTCTTATATGAGATTTGATCAATTTTGGGATTAATTTAGACCCATTAATTGATTGAATTTATATTAAATTAAAAGTGCATTTGATAGTCTATTACAAGGAGATTGATAGAAAGCAATATATGATTCAAATAGGAATTATATATTGTGTTTTAATTGTATCCAAAGTGGAGTATATGAAAATGTTTATTATTGTTTAAGAAAACTATTTTTTTTGAAGTCCCACATTAAGAATGAATAAAACTATTTAATACTTTATAAGTATAAGTGGAATAGTTTAATTCACTTGTGATACTAAAGGAAAGACTTGAATTTGGCTACAATGACGTGGTGCACACGCATGCGACCCAGGGGCCGGGTGCGGGTCGCAAAGTTGCATTGACACTTTAGGCGCACTTTGCACTGCGCATCGTCGCTAAGAGCCAAGAGCCTATTTTTTTTAGCTTGAACCAGATTAATAGACTACATTTAAGGTTAAATAGTTTTGTGTTTAATCATTATGGATACAAAAGAGTTTTTAAATTGTCATAAACTGATCTGTGATCATTACATCATTTACTTTGTAAACTGATGCATTATTCACATTCAGTTTTATCAGTTTTGAAACTGAGCAGTCTTTCATCTTCTTCCTTCTCATCAACCTTTACAAAGCAACATATATTGAGATTCTTCAGAGAGTTGCTATCACTGAGAATAGGTATAGGCTTGACATATATCCTGGAGGTGAATTGCTGGGAGCCTTTAGAAAAACTTTTTGGTAAGAGGCAATAAACACCTTAAGGACATAGACTATCCGTGTCAAATCCTTATTCCAATTATTTTGTATTCATTTTATTATTGTTCATAAGTCACCTCCAAACACTTCAATAATAAAAACAACTTGTAAGTTGGTTTGACCGAACAAATGTAGAGGAGAATAGCTTCCTTCGGTGGTTAAGTAGCTCTAGTCAGCCATCCCTTAAAAGTTAAAACACTACCATGAGCAATTGTTTTGTTAACAAGAAGGTTAGGTTAAAAATGAGTTGATTGCAATTGTTTCCTTAGCGGCCACTTTAGATTCCATTTCGAGCCCATGCCCATAAAAGAGACCTTCTCTTAATGCTCAGATCTGATTCCCATAGAAAATTTTCACCTATTTGCTTGTATCATCATCACAAATGAGTCCAATAATAACACAAGACTTCCTTAACAGTAGCATCAATATTTAAGCTTTTGACAACTCCACCAAAACTGATTGCGACACTAGCAGAAAAGGCATGAACAAGGAATTTAATGGTGTTTACAGGGAGGGGGAGGGGGAGGGGGTGAGAGTATAAAACTATCACCTCTTTGCTTCCATTTTTTCATACGGTTCACACAATAACAATGAAGATGAATCTCCATTTATAAACTGGCCTGGCCGCCATGGAGGCACAAGATGTTTAGTTAGATTCATATGAACCCTCACATGCAAGGAAAAAGACTGTTCTTTTAAAACCAACTAAACGAAGACTTTTTTTATTACAAATACTAGAATGATTGAGCTTGCTTGTGAAAACTGCAGGCATACACTGGGGTGTGGGACATTAGTTTGTCTTGATTTCACTCTCAACAAACTCACATCCTAAAGATCTCAAGACAATAACTGGGGCAAAGGAAAACTAAATTTATCACACATTAAAATCACCTAATGTAATAGTCAGGAAACCAATACAACAGATGCCAAAATATCCAAAAACTATAACAGTGGATGCCACAAAACCATCAAACATTGTTAGACAATCTAATATCCTTTCAACTGGACCAATATTTGACTTTAAAAGAGGAAGTCAATTCAGTAATTGCTTGTCTAGATCTGCCTTTCTAGAGACGCCCAATACCCCAAACCCTGACAACACCATCTGTGTATCCACTGAACAATGTGCTTCCATCAGCACTCCAACTCAAGCTTGTGCAGTATATGACCTGTGCATTACAAGGTAACAATATATAAGAAAATGTACACAAGGATGGAAAGCTAAAAAAACACATTACATGACTCAACTTGTATAGGATGTCAATGTGATAAGATATACACAGGTCATAGATGAACAGAAATGAAGAGTGCCCTACTCTAAAACTACAACCGGCATGTGAATATCAAGATTGGTAGCATATTATCACTGTTAAAAAGATAATACAATTTCAACAGTATAACCCCTCCCCTACCATAAACTATAATAATGGAGAGCAGGGTTATTCTATTATTCTACTCTATTTTTAATTTTCATATTGTTATCACATTAATCTTAAAATTATGGTCCAAGCATACACAAACATTGAAGTACTAAAAAAATAACATTGAAACAAATTAACAACAAAATGATTAACAACAAATCAACAAAATTACCTACTGGAAACAAACTGATTAATCAACAGTACTAAAAAAATTGAAACACAAAGAAACAGGGGAAAATTACCTACTGGAGTATGAATATACACATCAACTAATCCACGTTAATTTTGACAAAATGATTGGCACTCTACCTTTTGTATAAGATTAGCAAGAGAACAAACAACTTGGGCACCGCTATAATTTTTGTTTCATTTTTTTGGGATTGGGAAGGTTGGGGGGGGGAACACAAATGTTCAAATTATGAAGAAAGTACGGGGTATGAATCCGCGAGTGCTAATTCAGCTTAAAAGTCGGTAATCTTAGAAGATGACTGTCGGTATTTGATAGTCAGTTACCTACGGACGGTATATCTTTGACAGCTCAGACGGAGAGAATAAACGGACTCCATACTGTCGGTATTTGATAGTCAGTCAGTTACCTACGGTCGGTATAGTCAGTTACCTACGGTCGGTATAGTCAGTTATGCACTTTTATAAAATACGTATCCGCCAATATTGATATCTATTACACAAAGGGGTAGGAAATTTATGAATACACACAAAAAGAGAAGAAGAGGCAATTTGATACATCTATAAAAACATATAACACCATATTCCTACAATACATAGGATTACAAAACAAGTAATGGAACATGATTTTGCTCGTATGTACAAAATTACATGCCATTTTAACTTGCAAGTATTTCTCACCACATCAATGCACTTACTTATACACGCCATTTAACCTTAGAAAGTGATATTAAACCTCAAAAACCATTACATAACTCAAACCCAAGCTATTTCTGAATAAATACATCATCAGAAAAACAGAAAACCCTATAAAACAATGCATTATCAAAACTGATAATGATCAACTACATTATACAATTGAGAGTAATTTTAATCCAAATAACAGGTATCAATATTTAATTGAACCATACAGTGATTACAAATAACCAATGTTCGAAATAGCGCTTGAGGTGTACGCCTTGAGGCGCGCCTCGTAGCGAAGCGGAAGAAATGGGTTGCGGGGCGAACACTTACTCTGGACTTAGAAAAACCGCCTTTTTCTGTCGAAGCTTGCACCTCGTGGCGTCGCGCCTCAAGGCGTCGCGAGGCGTATGCCTTGATTTGGCTTAAAAAAAAGACCTAATATCAGATTAGGCTCGACTTACCATTACCGAAAATCATATTTGGCTTGATCGCGAGTCTCGCGACTGAAGACTGCTTCGATCGACTCCAGTCGACTCCTCCTTCTCCTTCCTTCGATCGCGACTGTCGTTCCTCTTTCTCCCTCTCTGTTTTCTTTTTCGTTTTTCTTTTCTGTTTTCTTCTCTCAGTTCCTCTTCTCCTCGAGTCTGAATGTAGTGACCTTCATGAATGTTCTGAGTTCTGTTTTACAGTTTTAATTGTTATTGTTTTAATAGTGTACAGTTTATCACAATAGCAATTATAGTTTACAGTGTATCACAATAGCAATTATATCATTAACAGTTTCTATTGTGTAAATATGATAATTCCATATGATACATTACTTACATAATGATGGATGATCACTATATAAGTACTTGATGATATTATGTTATTTTAATGTTTTGTACTAATACATTACTGTTACGTTTGTTATTTATATCTTCTATGACCTTATTTGTAATGAAAAATTATTTTATGGTTTTATTCGTATTTTTTCATATTTTTTTGGAGACTTTTAGGTCTTAAAATCAAGGCTTCCGCCTCGCATAGCCTAGAGAAAAACGCCTCGTACCGATTTTAGCTTTTTCGAACATTGCAAATAACAGCACAATAAAAACGTATACTAATAACAGGCAATCCTTTAATAACTACCCAATACCAGCATCGTTAATGGTTTAGTTTTCCCAACAAAAAAACAGATGAAAGACATAGGCAAGTAGCAAATAACTAGAATAAAATTAGATAGATTATTTTACACCTCCACAAATGAAGGCAATTTATTTCTTTTCCAGAAACCTATATCAAACTTCTGAGTCATATACATGATTACATAATTCAGAAAAAAAAAGTATTTGCTGGAGATGTACATTCTAAAACTGTAAATAGTAAATACCCGTATATAATGTTAAACCACAAAAATAGACATCAGTAGTCAGGAAAAAATATCGAAAAACATATCAAACACACAAACACATACTCACACAAGGACAAAAATAACATTAAACCGTACTCTATGAAAATATATATTCAGATTCATAGACACAAATTTTACCATATAAATGCTAATTCAAACCTACATCAATTAGTAGCAAATACACAAGACAAAAATAGAAAAATAACATAATTAAAACCCAAATAAAATGCAGGTGCATACATGTAAAACATATAATTAAATCTGTACAATTAAACACGTATACATAAGAATAATCATAAAATAAAATTAGACCTTATTTTTGCCAGCATTGGTATGAGTAGCAGTTCCCTCAGCAGCCATGTCTGATTCAGCCTTCAAATCAACCCTAAGATCCACCACAATACTCTTACTCTCCAAATCCCATATCTTAATACTGGCCTCTGTGGCAGCACATAGCCAATACCTATTTGGGCTAAAACACAAAGCATGAACAATTGAACCAGCATCCAACGAATACAATTTCTTCCCCTCAGCCAAATCCCACAGCAAAATCACCCCATCTTTCCCCCCACTAGCGCACAGCGACCCATCAGGTGAAACCGCAACTGTATTCACATACCCATTGTGACCCGCCAGTGTGGACCTCAGCTTACAGTTGGTCAAATTCCAGATTTTGACTGTTTTGTCCCACGAAGCAGAGACGATAGTCGGCTGGATCGTGTTCGGGCTGAACCGCACGCAGCTGACCCAGTCGTTATGGGCATCGCCGTCCTGGATGGTGTACTTGCATTCGCCCAAAGTGTTCCATAGTTTGATCGAACGGTCACGGGATGCGGACACGATCTGACGGTTGTCGATGGAGAATGCAACGGAGAGAACGTCTTTGGTGTGGCCGACGAATCGGCGGGCGGTAACACCGGTGCCGAGGTCCCAGAGGCGGAGTTCGCCGTCCCAGGATCCGGAGAGGGCGAACTGATCGTCGGATGAGAGGACGACGTCTTGCACGAAGTGGGAGTGGCCTTCTAAACGGCGTACAGCGACGCCGTAGGTTTTATCATTCTTTGTGAGTTTCCAGACAATGATGGATTTGTCACGGGAGGAAGTGACGATCATGTCGGAGTTGTCGATTGGGGTGGCAATGGCCGTTACCCAGTCGGTGTGAGCCCTCATTGTTCCCTTCAGAATTAGTGATTCTGCCATTTTTTGGGTTTTTTGCAAGCCTCTCTGTTCGTTTAGGGTTTTGGAAAGCGAGTGGCTGCGAGTAAAAAGTATGGAGTGATTTATACTGGGGATTTTAGGGCTTTTGTCTTGTGGGCTTTGTTTGGGGATCCGGATACGAGAATTTTGTTGTGGGGGTTTTGGTGGTGGGTTGACAACACAATTAAAAAAAAGAGATACAATGACTTACAACACTTTTTTTGTTTGTGTATCAAAACGACATCGTTTTGATAGAATTTTTTTTTACACGTTGACATAAATTTGGAAGCTATCAAACGCGTTTACTTTATTTGTTTGCTAATTCTTATTAGTTATGAGCGGCATGACTTTTTTCATGATTGTAATGGATTGGGTGTTAATCTAGTTGTGACGTTTTATTAATTATTTTTTTGGTGCTTTGGAATCAATAGAGTTATTAATCTTTGTATCTTTGTCAAAGACTAATAATATTATTTTTTGCCCTTCAAAAAAATAAATCCAACTCACAATTTTTATCCTATTAAAAAAATTGAGTTTCCATTGTGATTCTTTAAGTCAATTGAAAAAAAATTAAAGAAATAAAAATTGGGGTAAACAATCTGGGGAAAATTTGGAAAATTTGAATAAAGGGAAAAAAAACCAATTGAAATTTGGTTAATCCTAAACTTTAGCGTGCTTTGGGAAGAACAAGAAACGAAGCAAAGAAGGAAAGGAGAAGAAAACAGAAAAACGAAGTAAATGGCGTTTGGTGGCTTCCAATTTTTTATCAACTTGTAAAAAAAATCATATTAAAACGACGTCGTTTTGATACACAAACAAGGAAAAAAGTTGTGAGTCATTGGATCTACTACTTTTAATGTGTTATCAATTCCACAGTAAAACCCTTACAAGATCCTCACAAAGAAATCATCATAGAGGATCCAGATTCTTTGTTTGGCTGAGTAAATAGCATGGACATTACTAGAGGAACTGTGCGACGAGTGAGCTACCTCTCCGACTATATAATACTCTGTTTCTGAGTTTTGAACAGAAAAGAAAAGAATAGAAAACTTAAAATTTTTCTTGTATTGTTTCTGAGTTTTTAATAGAAAAGAATAAAAAATTTTAAAAATTTCTTTTCTTGCGTTTTTGAGTTCTAATGAAAAGAAAAGAACACTATCACTTTTATAATTTTACCCTTATATTAATTATAACCATTAAACCATGAATAAAAATATGCAAGATAAATTTAATCAAAGAAAAATTTCATAATGAAATACAAATATCTGTTTTAACTGTTCATTCAATGTAAATTTATAATATTTAAATCTGTAGATTAGATTTATCTAAATCTAGCAATATCTAACTTTTAATCGGTTCAAAAGTTATAAAACTGGAACCGTTGAGCTAGAATGGTTAAGATTTATTTAAATCTAGTTTTCTTTCTAGTTTTTTGTAAATATTAAGCAAACACGTGACTCTAGATCTATATCTAGAGGGAACGGGAAGTTGGGCTACGCGCAGACAGGGATTTAACTGATGAATCATTGGTTTTACGTCGTTTAGATCAAATATCTATTTTATTTTAGTATCCTCGTTATGCAGAATATTCATATGATATTATGTGAGCCTAAGAGCCACAAGATCTAAAATCCAGCTGATGGATCTAAATTTGGTTCCCATGATGGACTTTTTTCAGCTATACAGTTATGCGAGATCCCGAATTATATGAAATAAAAGTATTCAATTTTTCTATTTTGGTAAATAGTTAAATTGATAAAAGTTTAAAGTTAAGGGTTATATGTGAAATTTTTTAAAAGTAATCAAGTTGTCATAAAATAACTTGTAGTAAAAGTACAGTAATACGCGTGGTTGCATAGTAGCACACGGTATTTTAGAGTATATTTGATTATTGATGCTTACGTGAGAAGTCGCTCAGTTTTATTCAATTATTGTCATAATATTTTATATTATTAAATCAATAATTGAGACGACAAAGTTATTCATATTATTATTATTTGTAATATTAACAATGTCTAGAAGTTCTGTCAAGGAGAGTTTTGGTCACCTAATTGTGCGCCAATAAGGAGAAATCCTTATCAGAAAGCCCCCTCTTTCCTAGGAACGACCTGATTGTTAAATATTGTGAGTTATAATATTAATGATGAAATAAATTCATGTTGATTAAAGATGAAATTGATAATTCTATTGCGTTGGGATTATTGGTGTTAGTGAAAATTGTGACTCCCCCAAAATAGGTATGCATCACCTATTTTGAGTCGCATGGTACAGAATACAAATACAATCTTTAATATACAACAAGAGAGCTGTGAGTTTTAATACAAATATTGTCTTCTAGACAATATCCACTCTCAGAATAAGTCATCATTACATTTATTGTCACACTATTTAACAGAATAGTAAGGACTACTAATACTATCATCTGGTCCATCACTCCGTTTCCCGACTCGTCCCAGCTATATTCTCATTTCCTGAAGAGAACAGTGAAAGAAAGGGTGAGCTCAACTAGCCCAGTAAGAAATATTATGACTAAGATAATGCAGAATAAATTATCATTAGCCTTAAGCAGTGTTAAACTGATACAATATAACAAACATCAAGTTTAACTGCAGTGGAACAAGCAATCCATTAAAAGAGTTAAGTAGAGAATAAAATTTACTATCTTTTATGATTTAAAAAGTTTTTCATCACTTTTATCGCTGGGACTCAGCTTAATAAATAATCCACATCATCGAATCACCCCTGCACTACGGTCAACGATATTCTTTAGTATCACAACCACAATTATCCATGCACTACGGGTCAAGAATATTTGTGTATTCATTAATGGTCATGATCATGCCAACAACTGTTCATCAATGCACTACGGGCCAATGAGGACTTTTACCACATCATATGTAATATTATGGTCATGATTACACCGAATAATCCCTGGTCATAATCATACCAAGTCCATCTATGCACTACAGGCCACAGATGACTTTCAAAAAATATTAACATGAGGATGATGACAATTCAATAAAACAAGTTCAAGAATAAATTTTAAAGATTTATAAGTTAACTCATCCTGAACTCAATAACGTCTAAATTGTCAACATGATACTACTTTGTGGAGTAAAATTCAAGAATGCTCAGAAGAATATTTCCATGAAAAGATACTGGATGAAGCGCAAATATGAAGGATATTCCACTAATTTCATGGAGTATAGAAGTCAAAACTTTAACCAACTGAGTATAATAAAGAATGGAATAACAAAAGAAATCACCAGGAATGCGATAGACTACACAGATAGGTTATTCCAACAGAATAATAAATAATGGAACCAGGTCATGCGTAAACGCACAGACAGGATGTTCCAACAGAATGATAAATAATGGAACCAGGTTATGCGTAAAGCACAGACAGGATGTTCCAACAGAATAATAAAGAACGGAACCAGGTCATGCGTAAAGCACAGACAAGATGTTACAACAAAATAATAAAGAACGGAATAATAACAGAAATCACCATGCATGCGGTACTTCGCATAGACAGGTTATTCCAACATAATGATAAAGAATGGAATAACAGAAGAATTTCACCAAGTATAGGGTAGCCCGCGTATACAGGTTATTCCAACAGAATAATAAAGAATAGAATAACAGAAGTTCTATTCATGAATACAAAAGAAATAATACCCCCTACCTTAAGAAGAAGAGTACTGGATATATGAGTAGTGAAGTAGCAGAATACTTTTCTTCTTTCTCTCTATAGTTTATCTCTCTAGAGTTTCAGTGAATTCGTAAGAAATAATGAAGGAATGAGCTTCTATTTATAGAAAATTGGACTGCATAATAATTAACTCATGAACGGTCCAGATTGATTTATTTTAATCTGACGGTCCATATTTAAAGCAAAATCTTTTAAATGAAATATAATATATTCTATTTATAATCTAATAAAACGAATAACTTTATAAAAGACTTTACTATGCAAACACTATGCAGGCACTATGCAAACACTATGCATAATAAAATATAATATATTCTAATTATTGTCTAATAAAACAGATAACTTTATAAAAGTATTCTGTTTTATATAAAAAGATTTTACTATTAGCCTAATAAAATGAATAACTTTATAAAAGTATTCTGTTTTATATAAAAAGATTTTCTATTTTATTACATTAATAATACCAATAAAACAAAACTGAGTGACTTATCACATAAGCATCAATAATCAATACCGTGTGCTACTATGCAACCACGCGTATTACTGTACTTTTACTATCGAGTAGTTCAACAATATTAATGGTAAAATTTCCGCCGTTATTTTCAATAAAATATTTTTGTCATTTTCTCAATCCGACAATAATTCCGTTGTGAGGTCCATCAATGATTGTGCCGTTGTACGAATATTCCATGTTAAAACGAATATTCCCCGACATACCGAATATTATATAACAACTTGCATACTTTGCAAAATTTATAAATATTACCCACAACTATAACATTATATCAAATTTACTTCATAATATTCAAAAATGATATTTATAGAAAATTCATCTTTATTTATAAAAGTTGGGGTCTTACAACCTCCCCTTCTTATGAAATTTCGCCTTCGAGATTAGGGTACGTACCTGGTATGTCGAAGAGGTAAGGATACCTTGATTTTATTTTAGATTCTAACTCCCAAGTCATTTCCTCAACATCGTGGTTTCTCCACAAAACTTTGACTTGAGGTATAACCTTGGAGCGTAAAATATGTTCCTTCTTATCCAAGATTTGAACAGGAACCTCTTCATACGTCAAATCTTCCGCTATTTCATCCGGTTCTAACTCAATAATGTGGTTCGGGTCTTCCACATATTTACGTAACATGGATATGTGAAAAACGTTATGAACACGAGACATACTTTGCGGTAAAACGAGTCTATAGGCCACAGTTCTTACTCGATCGAGGATTAAAAATGGGATGATGAATCGAGGATTGAGCTTTCCTCTCTTTCCAAATTTCGTAACTCCTTTCTACGGAGCAACTCGTAATAACACATGATCTCCTATATCAAATTCCACGTCCTTTCGATGAAGATCAGCACAACTCTTTTGTCGATCATGTGAAGTTTTTATACGTTGTCGGATCGTTTGAATCTTTTTCGTAGTCATACGTACCAACTCCGGTCCCAACAACGTTGCTTCACCCACTTCATCCCAGCATACTGAAGAACGACACTTTCTTCCATACAATGCCTCGAATGGAGTCATGCCAATACTTGCTTGATAACTGTTGTTGTAGGAAAACTCCACCAACGATTAGAACTTGTCCCAACTTCCCTTGAAGTCAAGGACACATAGTCTTAATAAATCTTTCAGAGTTTGAATAGTCCTCTCTGATTGTCCGTTCGTCTAAGGATGATATGCCGAACTAAATCGTAAATCTGTGCCAATAGCTTTTTGCAAACTAACCCAAAATCGTGAAGTAAATCTTGGGTCTCGATTAGAAACTATGGATACTGGCATACCATGCAGTCTTACAATCTCGTTTATGTACGTACGAGCAAGACGTTAAAGTGTATAAGTTTCTCGTATTGGTAAGAAGTGAGCAGACTTGGTCAATCTATCAACAATGACCCAAATCAAATCTATGCCTTGAGAAACTTTGGGAAGACCGGTAAAGAAATCCATGGTAATGTGCTCCCACTTCTATTTTGCAATTTCAAATGGTTGCAATGGACCTTTTGGTACTTGATGCTCCGCCCTGACTCGTTGACACGTTAGACACCTTGAGATAAACAACACTATCTATATCTTCATATTGCCCCACCAAAATGTATGTCGAAGATCATGATACATTTTGGTACTCCCAGGATGGATTGCAAACGGTGTGTTGTGCGCCTCCATCATGATTTTATAATTTAAATCAGGGTCGTTAGAAACACAAAGTCTGGAGTTGACTCGAAGTATTCCTTCTTCATCGATTCTTGCTTCCGACATAGCACCTTCTTGCACCTTCTTCCTCATACGCATCAGCTCCAAGTCTGTAGCTTGAGCTGTTTTAACTTTATCAATTAAAGTCGGTTCTACTAGTATATTCGCCATCATCACATGGGTCCCTGGAGTCTTTAACTCTATCTCCATCCTTTGCAAGTCACACAAAATGGGCCTTTGCGTTGACAATATCGCATTCGCACTTGCATATGATCTTTTACTCAATGCGTCAGCTACCGCGTTCACTTTTCCAGGATGGTATTGGATGGTATGATCATAATCTTTCAAAAGTTCAAGCCAACGTCGGTGTTGCATGTTGATTTTCTTTTGAGTGAAGAAATATTTGAGGCTTTTATGATCCGTAAAGATCTCCACTTTCTCCCCATACAAGTAATGCCTCCAAATCTTGAGTGCGAAGACAACAGCTGCCAACTCTAGATCATGAGTAGGATAATTCCTCTCATATTCTTTGAGTTGTCGTGAGGCATAGGCTATGACTTTCCCATGTTGCATGAGAACACATCTTAACTCTTTGCCCGAAACATCACTGTAGATGACAAATCCCTCTGAACCAGATGGTATTGTCAGAACAGGTGCTGAAATAAGTCTCCTCTTGAGTTCTTGAAAACTCTTCTCACATTCCTCGCTCCAACCAAACTTTGTATCTTTCTGAGTCAGCTGAGTTAGTGGAGTAGCGATTCGAGAAAACCCTTCTACGAATCTCCGATAATAACCAGCTAAGCCGAGAAAGCTACGTACTTCGGTCACTGATTTAGGTTGCTCCCAGTTTGAATAGCTTCAATCTTTGCTGGGTCAACAGATATTCCATGACTTGATACCACGTGCCCAAGGAATGCTACTTCCTCAAGCCAGAACTCGCATTTCTTTAACTTGGCATAAAGCTTATATTCACGAAGCTATTGGAGTATCAGCCTCAAGTGTTGCACATGATCTTCACATGTTTTAGAATATATGAGGATGCCATCTATAAAGACAACCACAAAGTGATCCAAATATTCCTTGAATACTCGGTTCATCATATCCATGAAGGCAGCAGGAGCATTAGTCAATCCAAAAGACATGACTAGGAATTCATAATGCCCGTACCGAGTTCTAAAAGCCATCTTTGGAATGTCATTGGTTCTAATCTTCAATTGGTGATATCTGGAACGAAGATCAATCTTTGAAAAGAATTTGGCTCCTTGCAACTGGTCAAATAGATCATCAATACGTGGCAATGGGTACCTATTTTTGATGGTGACATGATTCAACTCCCGATAATCAATACAAAGTCGCATACTCCCATCTTTCTTTTTCACTAATAGAACAGGAGCACCCCAAGGAGAAGTATTAGGACGAATGAAACCGATGTCTAAAAATTCCTGTAGTTGGGTCTTTAACCCCTAAAGTTCAATATGAGCCATTCGATATGGGGCTTTGGAAATAAGTTTTGTACCAGGTTTAAGGTCGATACAAAATTCAATTTCACGCTCAGGGGGTAGGCCAAGAAGTTCTTCAGGAAATACGTCAGAAAATTTATTAACAATAGAAATATCATTCAAAACTGACGTATTTTTGTTTAGATCCGTGACATGAGCTAAGAAAGCTTGACATCCATTTTTTAATAAACAAGTAGCTTTATGGCTTGAGATGACAGTGATTGATTTTAATGGTTTGGTGGCTTGAATTCGCATAACAAGTTGGTTAGGAATATGAAAGCTAACAATCTTACGAAAATAATCAATTTTTGCATGATGAGTAGTTAACCAATCAATCCCTAGAATTACGTCAAATACAAGTATTTTTAATGAAATAAGATCGACAGGTAATATGAGGGTACCGATTTGAACCAAATAAGTCTTATAAACAGTGGATGTATGAAGGTTTCTCCCAACGGAGTTTCTACAGATAAGTCAAAGTCTAATTTCTCCGGAGTCAAATTTAATCGTTGAGGGCAAGTAGGAGAAATAAAAGAATGGTTAGAACCGGTATCAAATAAGGTATAGACTTCATTAGAGTTTATGATAAGCTTACCTGTGATGACCTCTTTCGGGTTCCTTACTTTTTAGGAGGTAACTACAAACGCTCTCCCTTGCACTGCCGACTTTGACTTTTCTGGGACGACCTTTGGTGCCTCCATCCTAGCTGAACTTGTGACGCCTCCAAAACAGGTATACAACACCCATTCTGAGTCGCCAAATACATGGTACATAAAGCAAACTACAACTTCAATAATACAAATGTCGTGTGAAATACGACAATACATACTATGAGTTTAAATACAAATATTGTCTTCTAGACAATATCCACACACAAATAAGTCGTCATTACAATTATTCAAACACTATTTTACAGAAATAGTGAGGACTGTTAAAACATCTTTCTAGAAACCTCACTTCATACCCCGACTCGATCCTGCTATGTTCTCACCTCCTGAGAAGAAAAATGGAACAAAAAGGAAAAGGGTGAGCTCAACTAGCCTAGTAAAGAATATTATGACTAAGATAATATACAACAAATTATCGTTAGTCTTTAACAGGGAAAAGAAATCTGATAAAATATAATCGACAATAAGTTTTAGATTAACAAATACAGCGAAAATAACAATCCATTAGAAGAGTCACGTAGAGGATGAATACTACTATCTTCTAATATTTAAGAGTCCATCATCAATATTTTATCCCTGTAACAACAATCAATATACATCTTTAATCATCTTTGCACTACAGGCCAAAGATATTCATATATATCACCGGTTGATTATGTTCATCTCAACACATGTTCATCTTTGCACTACAGGCCAAAGATATTCATCAGTTAATCATTCATCTTTGCATTACAGGCCAAAGATATTCCGTAGTATCATCATTTAGGACCGAGGATGATGAAAAATATTTTTTAAAGAAACAAATCTAGTGAAACAAAATGACAAGGATTAAGGATTAAGGATTAAGGATTCGTACTTTAGTTTGTCCAAATTCAAAAATACTCCATAATAAACAATTATGAGCGAAACTTCAAAAATGAAGATCAAAACATGGATACAATCAAAGCTAGTAACCATAATAGATATTTTGGACAAAAAGGAGAATTTTCATTTTTCGGTGAATAGTGTCGTATTCGTGAATAGTGCCATATACGTGAATAATGCCGTATACGTGAATAATAACCCTGACATAAAAAGTTATAAATTTGATTAAAAAGTTCACCAATAATTCGGCATAATGATATTGAAGAAAATAATATCATTTAAGAAGAAAATAACATCCCTTACCTCAAAATAACCGTACTTCTGACTGAATTTCGGTATAGTGCTGACAGAAACCCGCACCGTATAGCAACACACAAAGTATACTCACAAGAATACACTTGATAATATAGAGAGAAGAAGAGAGAAAACTTATTTCTGGTGTGATTTTCAATTCTAACTTAGCCCTCTATTTATAGGAAAATGCTAGAATGCGAAAGGAGACTAAAATAATATTATTAATTTTCAAATTTCCTACGCATGCCTCCACCAACCAAGCCAGCCAAATTAGAAGAAAATAGCAGCCCATGTGTTCAACACCTACCAAAAGTGGGTCCCACCCATAAATTAATAAAAATTATTTTATTTTCTGAAACTTCAACAATTCATTGAAAATAGACCGTTTATCAGAAAAATATGAATTTTATGTCCATTCTGCCTGAAATCGAATTCTCTACAACTTTGTAGGTTTGAGTTTTTCCAAATTCCAAACCAAAAATATCCGAAATCCACAAACGGATGATTTTTAATACTTCTAGTCTGACAAAATATTGATAAAACACCTCAGCATTAATTCCTTCAATTATATCCACATAAAATAATATATTCATCAATTATATCCACACCAAATAAATATTTTCTTATCATATGAATCAATAATTAATTATTCTTAAATAATATTAAAGAATCACAATTATGACAACCAGGCCGTTCCCAGGAAAGAGGGGGCTTTCCAATAAGGATTTTTCCTTACTAGCGCGTAATTAGATGACCTAACCTCTCCTTGACAGAACTTTTTAGACATTGCCAATAATGTTATCTAATAATATTATTCAAATAATATGAATTATTGATCTGATAATGGAAAATACTGTGCAGTGACAATTATTGAAACAATAATAATATAAACTAACAACGCAACAATTATTGAATCAATAAAATATTGAACAGTAACTACTGTAATAATTATTGGGTAGTGCCTTCTTACGTACGAATCAATAATTCAACAATACTGTGCAATACCGTGTGCTACTGTGCAACCACGCGTATGTATTTTAACCATCAGGTAACCCAACAGTGTTAACGGTAACAATTTACGCCGTTATTTATAAAACTCAATCTTTGTCATTTTCTTTCATCCAACCGTTTTCCGTTATGGGGCCCACAATTGACTGCGCCATCGTACGGAGATTCCCGACAATAAGAATATTCCACGACCAAACGAATATTCCTCGACAAAAAGAATATTTTGTAACCACTTGCTTATTTTGTAAAATTTTCACATTTCACCCATAATCAAAGCATTATATCAAATTAACCCTTATTAATTTAGAATAATGAATAAAGGAAAATTCAATTTTATTTATAATAAGTTGGGGTCTTACAACATCCCCTTCTTATAAAATTTCATCCTCGAAATTGACGTACGTACATGGTGTTTCGAACAGGTGAGGGTACCTCGCTTTCATTTCCGATTCCAACTCCCATGTCATTTCCTCAATTGCATGGTTTCTCCAGAAAACCTTTACTTGTGGTATAACCTTCGTGCGTAAGACATGCTCTTTCCTATCCAAATTCTCAACAGGTATCTCCTCATATGTTAAATCTTCAGCTATCTCGTCTGGTTCTAACGCAATAATGTGGTTCGGGTCTTTCACATATTTACGAAGCATAGATATGTGGAATACATTATGAACACGAGACATGCTTGGAGGTAATGCGAGTCTATAAGCCACATTTCTTATTCGGTCAAGAATCTCAAATGGACCAACAAATCTTGGATTGAGCTTTCCTCTCTTTCCAAATCTTGTAACTCCCTTCCATGGAGCAACATGTAACAGTACATGATCCCTAATATTAAACTCCACGTCCTTTCTATGAAGATCACCATAACTCTTTTGTCGATCTTGTGAAGTTTGAATACGTTGACGAATCATTTGGATCTTTTCTGTAGTCATGCGTACTAATTCTGCAACGTTGCTTCTCCCACCTCGTTCCAGCATACTGGAGAACGATACTTTCGTCCATACAACGCCTCAAATGGAGTCATGCCTATACTTGCTTGATAACTGTTGTTGTAAGAGAATTCCACCAGTGACAAGTACTTATCCCAACTTCCTTTGAAATCTAGGACACAAAGTTTTAATAGATCTTCGAGGGTTTGAATAGTCCGCTCTGATTGTCCGTCCGTTTGAGGATGGTATGCCGAACTGAATCGTAAATCCGTGCCCATAGCTTTCTGCAAGCTAACCCAAAATCTTGAAGTGAATCTTGGGTCACGATCCAAAACTATGGATACTGGCATGCTATGCAATCTCACAATCTCATTCACGTACATACGAGCAAGACGTTCAAGGGAATAAGTCTCATGTATCGGCAAGAAATGGGCAGATTTGGTTAATATATCAACAATAACCCAAATAACATTTATACCTTGAGAAACCTTGGGAAGACCCGTAACGAAATCCATAGTAATGTGTTCCCACTTCCATTCCAGAATCTCAAGTGGTTGTAATGGACCTTTTGGTATTTGATGCTCCGCCTTTACACGTTGACAAGTTAAACACCTCGAGATAAACTCTGTGATCTCTCTCTTCATATTTTTCCAGCAAAATGTATGTCGAATATCATGATACATTTTGGTACTCCTAGGATGGATTGCAAATGGGGTGTTGTGTGCCTCCATCATGATTTTATGCTTCAAGTCAGAATCGTTAGGAACGCAAAGTCTAGAGTTGACTCGAAGTATTCCTTCTTCATCGATTCTTGCTTCTGGAATAGCACCTTCTTGTACTTTCTTCTTCATTTGTATCAGCCCCAGGTCTGTAGCTTGAGCAGATTTAACTTTATCAATTAAAGTCAGTTCTACTCGTATATTCGCCATCATCATGTGGGTCCTTGGAGTCTTTAATTCTACCTCCATCCTTTGAAAGTCATACAAAATGGGCCTTTGCGTTGACAATATTGCACTCGTACTCACATATGATCTTCTACTCAATGCGTCAGCTACTACGTTCGCTTTTACAGGATGATTTTGAATAGTGTGATCGTAATCTTTCAACAGCTCAAGCCAACGTCGTTGCCGCATGTTGAGTTCTTTTTGGGTGAAGAAATATTTGAAGCTTTTATGGTCCGTATAAATCTCCACTTTCTCCCCGTACAAGTAGTGTCTCCATATCTTCAACGCGAATACGACTGCTGCCAGCTTCAGATCATGAGTAGGATAATTCCTCTCATATTCTTTGAGTTGTCGTGAGGCATAGGCTATGACTTTCCCATGTTGAAAGAGAACACATCCTAACCCCTTGCCAGAAGCATCGCTGTAGAAAACAAAACCATCCGAACCAGATGGTATTGTCAGAACAGGTGCCGAAATGAGTATCCTCTTGAGCTCTTGGAAGCTCTTCTCGTATTCCTCGCTCCATACAAATTTTGCATCCTTCCGAGTCAGCTGAGTTAACGGAGTAGCGATTCGAGAAAATTCTTCCACGAATCTCTGATAATAACCAGCTAAGCCCAGAAAGCTACGCACTTCGGTCACCGACTTTGGATGCTCCCAACTTTGTATTGCTTCAATCTTCGTCGGGTCCACAGATACTCCATGTTTTGACACCACGTGCCAAAGGAATGCTACTTCCTTAAGCCAGAACTCGCATTTCTTCAGCTTGACATAAAGCTTGTGTTCACGAAGTCTTTGAAGTACTAGCTTTAAATGGTGCTTATGATCTTCACGGCTTTTGGAATAGATGAGGATGTCATCAATAAAGACAACAACGAATTGATCCAAATATTCCTTGAATACACGGTTCATCATATCCATGAAGGCAGCAGGGGCATTAGTCAATCCGAAAAACATCACTAAGAATTCATAATGCCCGTACCGAGTTCTGAAGGCAGTCTTTTGAATATCCTCAGTTTTAATCTTTAGCTGATGATATCCAGAACGAAGATCGATCTTTGAAAAGAATTGTGTTCCTTGCAACTGGTCAAACAGGTCATCAATGCGAGGTAGTGGATACCTATTCTTGATGGTGGCATGGTTTAATTCTCGGTAGTCAATACAAAGTCGCATACTCCCGTCTTTCTTCTTTACGAATAAAACAGGAGCACCCCAAGGAGATGTACTAGGACGAATGAAACCGATGTCTAACAATTCCTGTAGTTGGACTTTTAACTCCTGAAGTTCAATAGGAGCCATTCGATATGGGGTTTTAGAAATGGGTTTTGTACCAGGTTCAAGATCAATAAAGAATTTAACTTCACATTCCGGGGGTAGACCGGGAAGTTCTTCGGGAAATACATCAGGAAATTCTTTAACAACAGAAATATTATCCAAATCTGGCTTGTCTCTGTTCAAATCCATAACATGGGCTAAGAAAGCTTGGCATCCGTTTTTCAATAAATGAATAGCTTTGTGGCTTGATATGACAGTGACTGATTTTAGTGGTTTGAATTCGTATGACAGGTTGGTTAGGAATATAAAAACTAATAACCTTACGAAAACAATCAATTTTGGCATGATTAGTGGTTAACCAATCAATTCCTAAAATCACATCAAAAGCAAGTATCTTTAAAGAGATAAGATCCGTATGTAATGTGATAGTGCCAACTTGGATCATGCAAGATTTATAAACTGTAGATGTAACGAAGGTTTCACCTAACGGAGTTTCAACAGATAAATCAAAATCTAATTTCTCCGGAGTCAAGTTTAAACGTTGAACACAATCAGGAGAGATAAAAGAATGGGTAGAACCGGTATCTAGTAAGGTATAAACTTCGTAAGAATTCAAGATTAGCTTACCCGTGATCACTTCGTTCGGGTTCCTCACGTTTTGGCCAGTCACGACAAACGCTCTTCCAGGAACCGCTGATTTTGACTTATCCGGGACAGCCCTTGGAATCACCACTCCCGCTGAACTTGGTTTTGCTATAGTACAATCTCGAGCGATGTGGCCTTCCTTTTCACAGTTATAACATACCTTGGATTGTTGTGGACAATTTGGGCTGATATGTCCCTCCTTCCCGCATTTGTAACATCTAACTGGCGGTCGTTCTCCTCCCCTAGAATTTGTTGTTGGTGCTGGTGCTACTGCTGATGTCTTTCCGTCGTTGTTGAATCTTCTCTTTCAGAAATTTTCACTTGAGTCACCTCTTCTATTATAATGGCCACGATTACCACCTGAGTGGTTACCGCCTTTGTCCTTATTCTTCCTTCCTCGCTGGTTATCATCGTTCTGATGACTGCTGTCACCGATATGACCCTGGTTGTGGTCCCTCGGTTGAGTATACTCACTATCTCGCTCTAACAACTGAGCCCTTGTTACAACATCTGAATATAAAGAAAATTTATGAGATATAAGGTATTGACGAATCTCGGGTTTTAAACCTCTCAGAAACATCCGCGTCATGCGTTCCTCATTCTCCACCAAATGAGGTGCAAACCTGGACAACTCTGTGAACTTTGCCTCGTATTGAGACACCGTCATGTTATTCTGTTCGAGTCTAATAAACTCTACCTCTTTCATATGACGAATACTTTCAGGAAAGTACTTGTCATTGAAAAGTTTCTGAAATCTTTCCCAAGACATGTTGAGTGCATCTAGTTGGGTACGCTTCACAGATTCCCACCAGTAATCTGCTTCACCACGAAACATAAAGGTAGCGAATCCCAAGAAATCGAATATCTTGGTAATTTGCTTGACCCATGTTTCTGCCATGATCGGATCTGGTTTTTCCTTAAATTCTGGTGGTCCCAACTCCTTAAACTGCTTGGTTGTGACAGACCGCGCGTTGCCATCATTTCCACCCGTATTTTGTACACGAATCTCCCTCGTCTGATTTTGCATGAACTGCAAAAAGCTCCTAAACATTCCATCGCTCATCGTTTGCTCAGTAGTGTTGTTTACAGGAGGAATATTGTCTTCCTGTTGCACGTTCTCCTGGTTTGTGACTAAATGTTGCTCCACAGTCTCGTACACTCCATTGTTAACGTTCTCAGCAGCCATTCTTAAATACTGCCATAAAACAAGGGTTAATTAAACATATCACATAATATCCCTATATTATGACCAACCAACAAATAAGCTTAGTAGGACACACTAGCAAAGGATTTACTCATCTCTCCCCTCCTAGTTCTATTTCCCGATCTCCGCTAGAGACCATATCCCTAAGCTTTGATACCAACTGTGACGCCCCCCTAAATAGGTATACAACACCCATTCTGAGTTGCCAAATACATGATACATAAAGCAAACTACAACTTCAATAATACAAATGTCGTGTGAAATACGACAATACATACTGTGAGTTTAAATACAAATATTGTCTTCTAGACAATATCCACACGCAAATAAGTCCTCATTACAATTATTCAAACATTATTTTACAGAAAATAGTAAGGACTGCTAAAACATCTTTCTAGAAATCTCACTCCATACCCCGACTCGATCCTACTATGTTCTCACCTCCTGAGAAGAAAAATGGAACAAAAAGGAAAAGGGTGAGCTCAACTAGCCCAGTAAAGAATATTATGAATAAGATAATATACAACAAATTATTGTTAGTCTTCAACAGGGAAAGGAAATCTGATAAAATATAATCGACAACAAGTTTTAGATCAACAAATACAGCGAAAACAACAATCCAGTAGAAGAGTCACGTAGAGGATGAATTCTATTATCTACTAATATTTAAGAGTTCATCATCAATATTTTATCCCTGTAACAACAATCAATATACATCTTTAATCATCTTTGCACTACAGGCCAAAGATATTCATTTATATCACCGTTTGGTCATGTTCATCTCAACACCTATTCATCTTTGCACTACAGGCCAAAGATATTCATCAGTTAATCATTCATCTGTGCATTACAGGCCAAAGATATTCAGTAGTATCATCATTTAGGACTGAGGATGATGAAAAATATTTTTTAAAGAAATGAATTCAGTGAAACAAAATGACAAGTATTAAGGATTAAGGATTCGTACTTTAGTTTGTCCAAATTCAAAAATACTCCATAATAAACAATTATGAGCCAAACTTCAAAAATGAAGATCAAAACATGGATACAATTAAAGCTTGTAACCATAATAGACATTTTGAACAAAAAGGAGAATTTTCATTTTTCAGTGAATAGTGCCGTATTCGTGAATAGTGTCATATACGTGAATAGTAATTCTGACACAAAAAGTTCTAAATTTGATTAAAAAGTTCATCAATAATTGGGCATAATGATATTAAAGAAAATAATATCATTTAAGAAGAAAATAACATCCCTTACCTCAAAATAACCGTACTTCTGACTGAATTTCGGTATAGTGCTGACAGAAACTCGCACCGTATAGCAACACACAAAGTATATTCACAAGAATACGCTCGATAATATAGAGAGAGGAAGAGAGAAAACTTGTTTCTGGTGTGATTTTCAATTCTAACTTAGCCCTCTGTTTATAGGAAAATGCTAGAACGCCAAAAGAGACTAAAATAATAAAATAATATTATTAATTTTCAAATTTCATACGCATGCCTCCACCAACCAAGCCAGCCAAATTGGAAGAAAATAGCAGCCCATGTGTTCAACACCTACCAAAAGTGGGTCCCACCCATAAATTAATAAAAATTATTTTATTTTTCGAAACTTCAACAATTCATAGAAAATAGACCGTTTATCAGAAAAATACGAATTTTATTTCCATTCTGCCTGAAATCGAATTCTCTACAACTTTGTAGCTTTGAGTTTTTCCAAATTCCAAACCAAAAATATCCGAAATCCACAAACGAATGATTTTTAATACTTCTAGTCCGACAAAATATTGATAAAACACCTCAGCATTAATTCCTTCAATTATATCCACATAAAATAATATATTCATCAATTATATCCACACCAAATAAATATTTCCTTATCATATGAATTAATAATTAATTATTCTTAAATAATATTACAGAATCACAATTATGACAACCAGACCGTTCCCAGGAAAGAGGGGGCTTTCCAATAAGGATTTCTCCTTACTGGCGCGCAACTAGATGACCTAACCTCTCTTTGACAGATCTTTCTAGACATTGCCAATAATGTTATCTAATAATATTATTCAAATAATATGAATTATTGATCTGATAATGGAAAATAATGTGCAGTGACAATTATTGAAACAATAATAATATAAACTAACAACGCAACAATTATTGAATCAATAAAATATTGAATAGTAACTACTGTAATAATTATTGGGTAGTGCCTTCTTACGTACGAATCAATAATTCAACAATACTGTGCAATACCGTGTGCTACTGTGCAACCACGCGTATGTATTTTAACCACCAGGTAACCCAACAGTGTTAACGGTAGCAATTTACGCCGTTATTTATAAAACTCAATCTTTGTCATTTTCTTTCATCCAACCATTTTTCGTTATGGGGCCCACAATTAACTGCGCCGTCGTACGGAGATTCTCGACAATAAGAATATTCCACGACCAAACGAATATTTCCCGACAAAAAGAATATTTTGTAACCACTTGCTTATTTTGTAAAATTTTCACATTTCACCCATAACCAAAGTATTATATCAAATTAACCCTTATTAATTTAGAATAATGAATAAAGGAAAATTCAAATTTATTTATAATAAGTTGGGGTCTTACAGAACTTGTCTTTGGTGAACGACAAAATCGGGCTAGGTGACCTTCTCTTACACAATTATAACATGCTTTGGGTGACATTGCTCAGTTTGGACTGATGTGTCCCTCCCCTCCGCATTTGAAGCATATGATAGGTGGTCGTTCTCCTTCCTTAACAACGGGTGCTGGTGCTGACGTCCTTCCATCATTGTTGAATCTCCTATTCTTGAAATGTCCATTCTTATTGTTTTGGCCCTGATTACCACCGAAGTGGTTACCATTTCTGGCCTGTTGATTCCCTCCACGCTTGTTGTCACCGCTTCGATGACTGCTCTCACTGGTAGTATCATTTTTTCGCCTGCTTTCTCTTAGTTGCGTTGACTCGTTATCGCGCTCCACTAATTGAGCCTTATTTTCAACATCTGAATACAAACACTGTTTATGAGAAATAAGATATTGACGTATCTCCGGCTTCAAATCTCTTAAAAACATTCGCGTCATTCTCTCTTCATTATCAACTAAGTGGGACGTAAATCGGGATAACTCGGCAAACTTGGCTTCGTACTGCGACACAGTCATACTATTCTGCTCCAGCTTGATGAACTCTACCTCTTTCATGTGACGAATACTTTCGAAAAAGTATTTGTCATTGAATAGTTCTTGGAACCTCTCCCAAAACATCTTTAGTGCAGCAGGTTGAGTACGTTTTACTGATTCCCACCAGTAATCTGTCTCTCCTCGTAACATAAAGGTGGCAAATGGAACCTTTTGGTCCTCGGAGCATCCCAAGACATTAAATATCTTGGTGATCTGTTTTATCCATGCTTCTGCCTTAAGTGATTTTGGCTCTCCAATAAACTCCGGTGGTCCCAGCTCCTTGAACTGTCTAGCGGTGACCATCCGAGAGTTTTCAGTGTTTCCACCTATATTTTGGACAGGAGCCGCTCTTGCCTGATGTTGCATGAATTGTATAAAACCTCTGAATTCCATCATTCGTCATCTGGTCAGTGTTGTTGTTTGCCTGAGGTTTGTCGCCTTCCTGATGCACATTATCCTGATTATTGATCTGTGGAGACTCAACGGTCTCCTGTGCTCCATTGTTATTCTCAACATTCTCGGATGTCATTTTCAGATATTGCCACAAAACAAAGGTTAATTAACATATAACATATTATCCCTATACTCTGACCGACCAATTAAATACCAAATAAACTTAGGTAGGTCATACTAGCGAAGGAATTCCCCGTCTCTCCCCTCCTAGTTCTAGTCTCACGTCTTAGCCAGGGATCATATCCCTAAGCTTTGATACCAACTGTGACTCCCCCAAAATAGGTATAAATCACCTATTCTGAGTCGCCAAATACATGGTACAGAATACAAATACAATCTTTAATATACAACAAGAGAGCTGTGAGTTTTAATACCTATACTGTCTTCTAGACAATATCCACTCTCAGAATAAGTCCTCATTACATTTATTGTCACACTATTTAACATAATAGTAAGGACTACTTGTGGTGCCCCCAAAATTAGGTATACATCACTCATCTTGAGTCGCCAGATACATGGTACAGAATTCAAATACAACTTGATAATACAATTGTCGTGTACAATACGACAAAACATAAACTGTGAGTTTGAATACAATTATTGTCTACTAGAGAGTATACAAACTCAAAAGGAGTCCTTATTACAATTATTATCACACTATTTCACATAATAGTGAGGACTACTAATGCACCATCTAGGACCATCACTCCGTTTCCCGACTCGTCCCAGCTATATTCTCATTTCTTGAAGAGAACATTGAAAGAAAGGGTGACCTCAACTAGCCCAGTAAGAAATATTATGACTAAGATAATGCAGAATAAATTATCATTAGCCTTAAACAGTGTTAAACGGATACAATATAACAAACATCAAGTTTAAATGCAGCGGAACAAGCAATCCATTAAAAGAGTCAAGTAGGGAATAAAATCTACTATCTTCTATGATTTAAAAGATTTTTCATAACTTTTATCACTGGGACTCAGCTTAATAAATAATCCACATCATCGAATCATGCCTGCACTACGGCCAAGGATATTTTTTAGTATCACGACCACGGATTATCCATGCACTACGGTTTATGATAATCATGTTTTCATCAACGGTCCTGATCATGGCATAAAATAATTCATCTTTGCACCCTTGGCCGAAGATAATCCATAGCCATAATCATACCAAAAACTGTCCATCAATGCACTACGGGCCAATGAGGACTTTTTCGAAATCATTTGTAATATTACAGTCATGATTATACCGAATAATCCCTGGTCATAATCATACCAAGTCCATCTATGCACTACAGGCCACAGATGACTTTCAACATAATATAAACATGAGGATGATGACAATGATATAAGAATTCAATAAAATAAGTTCAAGAATTAATTTATTCAGTAACTAATAACGTCCAAATTGTCAACATGATACTGCTTTGTGGAGTAAAATTCAAGAATGCTCAGAAGAATATTTTCATGAAAAGATACTAGATGAAACGCAAATATCAAGAATATTCCACTAATTTCATGTAGTATAGAAGTCAAAACTTTAACCAACTGAGTATAATAAAGAATGGAATAACAAAAGAAATCACCATACATGCGGTACTTCGCATAGACATGTTATTTCAACAGAATAATAATTAACGGAACCAGGTCAGGCAAAATTCACACCGACAGGATGTTCCAACAGAATAATAAAGAATGGAATAACAACAGAAATCACCATAAATGCGGTACTTCGTATAGACAGGTTATTCCAACAGAATACTAATAAAGACGGAACCAGGTCCGGCGTAAAACGCACAGACAAGATATTCCAACAGAATAATAATAAAGACGGAACCAGGTCCGACGTAAAACGCACAGACAGGATATTCCAACAGAATAATAAAGAATGGAATAACAGAAGAATTTCACCAAGTATAGGGTATCCCGCATATATAGGTTATTCCAACAGAATAATAAAGAATGGAATAACAGAAGTTCTTTTCATGAATAAGAAAGAAAGAATACCCCTTATGAGTACAACAAATAATATTCCCTACCTTAAGAAAGAAGAGTACTGGATATAGAAGTAGTGAAGTAGCAGAACACTTTTCTTCTTTCTCTCTATAGTTTCTCTCTCTAGAGTTTCAGTGAATTCGTAAGAAATAATGAATAAATGAGCTTCTATTTATATAAAAATGGACTGCATATTAACTAACTCATGAACGGTTCAGATTGATTTACTTTAATATGACGGTCCATATTTAACGCAAAATCTTTTAAATGAAATATAATATATTCTATTTATAATCTAATAAAACGAATAACTTTATAAAAGATTTTACTATGCAAATACTATGCATAATAAAATATAATATATTCTAATTATTGTCTAATAAAACAGATAACTTTATAAAAGTATTATGTTTTATGTATAAAAAAATTTCTATGCAAAACACTATACAGACACTATGCAAACATTATGCATAATAAAATATAATATATTCTAATTATTGTCTAATAAAACAGATAACTTTATAAAAGTATTCTGTTTTATATAAAAAGATTTTACTATGCAAAATACTATGCAGACACTATGCAACACTATGCATAATAGAATATAATATATTCTATTTATAGAATAACTTTATAAAAGTATTATGTTTTATATAAAAAGTTTTTCTGTTTTATTACATTAATAATACTAATAAAACAAAACTGAGTGACTTATCACATAAGTATCAATAATCAATACCGTGTGCTACTATACAACCACACGTATTATTGTACTTTTACTACCGAGTAGTTCAACAGTATTAACGGTAAAACTTCCGCCGTTATTTTCATAAAATATTTTTGTCGTTTTCTCAATCCGACAATAATTTCATTTCGGGGTCCACCAATGATTGTGCCATTGCACGAATATTCCCTGATAAAACAAATATTCCCCAACCAATAGAATATAATATGACAACTTGCATACTTTTCAAAATTTATAAATACTACCCACAACTATAATATTATCTCAAATACACACCATAATATTAAAAAAAATATTTCGAGAAAATTAAATCTTTATTCATAAAATCTGGGGTCTTACACTACTAATACTATCATCTGGTCCATCACTCCGTTCCCCGACTCGTCCCAGCTATATTCTCATTTCCTGAAGAGAACAGTGAAAGAAAGGGTGAGCTCAATTAGCCCAGTAAGAAATATTATGACTAAGATAATGCATAATAAATTATCATTAGCCTTAAATAGTGTTAAACTGATACAATATAACAAACATCAATTTTAACTGCAGCGGAACAAGCAATCCATTAAAAGAGTCAAGTAGAGAATAAAATCTACTATCTTTTATGATTTAAAAGGTTTTTCATCACTTTTATCGCTGGGACTCAGCTTAATAAATAATCCACATCATTGAATCACCCCTGCACTACGGCCAAAGATATTCTTTAGTATCACGACCACAATTATCCATGCACTACATGCCAATGAGGACTTTTACCGCATCATTTGTAATATTACGGTCATGATTACACCAAATAATCCCTGGTCATAATCATACCAAGTCCATCTATGCACTACAAGCCACAAATGACTTTCAAAAAATATAAACTTGAGGATAATAACAATTCAATAAATCAAGTTCAAGAATAAATTTTAAAGATTTATAAGTTAACTCATCATGAACTCAATAACGTCCAAATTGTCAACATGATACTGCTTTATGGAGTAAAATTCAAGAATGCTCAGAAGAATATTTCCATGAAAAGATATTGGATGAAGCGCAAATATCAAGGATATTCCACTAATTTCATGGAGTATAGAAGTCAAAACTTTAACCAACTGAGTATAATAAAGAATGGAATAACAAAAGAAATCACCAAGCATGCGATAGACCGCACAGACAGGTTATTCCAACAGAATAATAAATAACGGAACCAGGTCATGCGTAAACGCATAGACAAGATGTTCCAACAGAAAGATAAATAATAGAACCAGGTCATGCGTAAAGCACAGACATGATTTCCAACAGAATAATAAAGAACGGAACTAGGTCATGCGTAAAGCACAGACAGGATGTTCCAACAGAATAATAAAGAATGAAATAATAATAGAAATCACCATGCATACGGTACTTCGCATAGACAGGTTATTCCAACATAATGATAAAGAATAGAATAACAAAAGAATTTTACCAAGTATAGGGTTGCCCGCGTATACAGATTATTCCAACAGAATAATAAAGAATGGAATAACAGAAGTTCTCTTCATGAATACAAAAGAAATAATACCCCCTACCTTAATAAGAAAAGTATTGGATATATGAGTAGCGAAGTAGCAGAATACTTTTCTTTTTTCTCTCTATAGTTTATCTCTCTAGAGTTTTAGTGAATTCGTAAGAAATAATGAAGGAATGAACTTCTATTTATAGAAAAATGGACTGCATAGTAACTAACTCATGAACGGTTCAAATTGATTTACTTTAATCTGACGGTCCATATATAAAGAAAAATCTTTTAAATAAAATATAATATATTCTATTCTCAATCTAATAAAACGAACAACTTTATAAAAGATTTTACTATGCAAACACTATGCAGGCACTATGCATAATAAAATATAATATATTCTAATTATTGTCTAATAAAACAGGTAACTTTATAAAAGTATTCTGTTTTATATAAAAAGATTTTACTATCAGCCTAATAAAACGAATAATTTTATAAAAGTATTCTGTTTTATATAAAAAGCTTTTCTGTTTTATTTCATTAATAATACCAATAAAACAAAACTGAGTGACTTATCACATAAGCATCAATAATCAATACCATGTGCTACTATGCAATCACGCGTATTACTGTACTTTTACTTCCGAGTAGTTCAACAGTATTAATGGTAAAACTTCCGCCGTTATTTCCAATAAAATATTTTTGTCATTTTCTCAATCCGACAATAATTTTGTTGTGGGGTCCACCAATGATTGTGTCGTTGTACGAATATTCCCTGTTAAAACGAATATTCTCCGACCAATCGAATATTATATAACAACTTGCGTACTTTGCAAAATTTATAAATATTACCCATAACTATAATATTATATCAAATTTACTCCATAATATTCAAAAATGATATTTATAGAAAATTCATCTTTATTTATAAAAGTTGGGGCTTACAAAAAGCGACATTTATTTCGATGATAATTGATGTCTAAAAGTTTTATTGACCAATCGGGTAATTAATCAGATAAATGAGCAATTAATGTCTATTAATTCACATTATTATAACTATGTGTTCACATGTGTGTACTATTGATTCACATGGTTTACTATTAGGGGAGTTGGTGCAAGATTGATAATACTTGCATGACTAAATTAAAAATGGAGTTATAGTTGAAGGTATTATACTGTAATTAATTTTTTACATGTTTAGAACTATTGAGTCACATGATTTATTATTGATTCACATGATTTACTATTAGGGGAGGTGGTGCAAGTTTGATAATACTTGCAGGACTAAATTAAAAATGAAAAAAAAGATGAAGGTATTATACTGTAATATTTTGTGCCCCAAAATGTGCAATTATCGAAACTATATTTTCCTATAAATAGAATTTCATTCTTCCTTCATTCTCACCAATTCACTAAGACTCACAAGAACAATTATAGAGAGAGAAGCTATAGAGAGAAAGAAGAAGAGTAGTCTGTTACTTCACTACTCCAGTATCTAGTCTTCTTCTGAGGTAAGGGTTATTATTTTTTTATATTCTGAAGAGATATTATTTTTCGTATTCGTATGAATATTATTATCGTTCAATTTTCATTATATTCGTTTAATAATCGTAAGGAATATTATTTTCGTTCAATATTCGTAAGGAATATTATTTTTGTTCAACCGTTGTAAGTAAGGGGTTTTTGCCAGGGGCAGTTTCATAATTTTTTCGACCCTCAAAAATTCTGAAAAAATTTGAAATGATAATCTGATGAGTTTTCTAGATTGTGTCCAAAAATGACTATTTTTGGATGTATAAATTAGGAGTTATGATTTTTTTGAGAAAATACTATTTTAAAAGTAAATCCTTATAAATTGTTGTGGTTAACTCCACAATTGGTGAAATTTTTATTGGGAGTACATGTATATATCAGCAGTATACCCTGTAAATTTTGGAAGTTTTGGACAAAAGTACAGTTTATGATAAATGTCTAAATATTCTACAGTTTTAGTCATATGAAAAATAGTAAATGAATTTTAAAAATTCTTCAAAAAATATATGTTCAATATGTAACTATATTCTGCTAAATCCCAGAAAAGAAATATTTTTGGGACTGATTTGGTATTTTTCATGAAAATAAACTAGTTATGAGTAAATAAATTAAATATGTTATGTGAAGTAAAAGAATTTGGAAAATAGGATTTTATGGCTTGGGAATCCTAAATAAGGTATATGCATATTTTTTATGAGGGTTTTGATTATTGGTGATGAAATCTTATGAGTTTGGCATTTTTGGATGATTAAATGCATTAATTAGTAAAGTGTAAACAATTAAAATAAATTGTTTATAAGTTTAAGAAATGATTAAAATATTGTTATAGTATTAATGATATTAGATTATGAGATTATTAAGTGATTGATAACATTTGGATATTATTACCAGAATACTATTCACGAGTTACTATTTACGGGTTACTATTCACCCGAAAAATATATTTCTTTTCTGTCCAAATTATTTTTGAGACATGAATATTATTATTGAATTTTACTCCACAAAGCAGTATCATGTTGATAATTTGGATATTTTAAAACTCTGGATAAATTTAAAGTATTTAATATTTATTCTTGATTTCGTTTGATTAATGTTTATATCATTGTCATCATCCTCATGCTTATATTGTGATGAAAGTCATCTTTGGCTTACGTGCATAGATGGACTGTTGATTATTGATTTTACAGTTTTATATCTTTGGTTTACGTGCAAAGATGGATGTTGATTATTGGTTTTAGAGTTGTATATCTTTGGCTTACGTGCAAAGATGGACTGTTGATTATTGGTTTTAGAGTTATATATCTTTGGCTTACGTGCATAGATGGACTGTTGATTGGTACGATTATGACCATGGATCATTCGGTATAATCGTGACCCGTAATGTTACAAATGATGTGGTAAAAGTCCTCAGTGGCCTGTAGTGCATTGATGGACAGTTGTTGGTATGATTATGACCAGGGATTATTCGGAATAATCATGACCATAATTGAAAACACTAATATCCTTGGCCCGTAATGTATGGATAATTCGTGGTCGTGATACTATTAAGCTGAGTCTCAGCATTATTGGTTTTACAGTTGTATAAACTGTTGATTTACCTAATTATAAATATGAATTATAAATTTAATTATAATCTATGGTGGTTCAGGTGAAGACAGGTGATGAGAGTTCTCTTTGTCTTGGGTATAACAAAGAACTATTGATGAGTATTACAAGAATGAAACATTAATGATGGACTTTTAATCTAGAGGAGATAGTAGACATTATGTTCTACTTGACTCTTCTAATGGATTGCTTCTTCTGCTACAGTTAAACTTGATGTTTATTGTATTTTATCAGTTTAACAATGTTGAAGACTAATGATAATTTATTCTGCATTATCTTAGTCATAATATTTCTTACTGGGCTAGTTGAGCTCACCCTTTTCTTTCACTGTTCTCTTCAGGAAATGAGAATATAGCTGGGACTAGTCGGGGAATGGAGTGACGGTCCGAGATGGTTGTTTTAGCAGTCCTCACTACTCAGTGTGATAATAAGTGTAATGAGGATTGAATTTGAGTTTGTATATTGTCTATGAGATAATATTCATGTAAACTCTCAGCTATGTTTTGTCGTATTTTTACACGACAGTTATATAATTAATTTTGTAGTTGAGTTCTGTACCATGTATCTGGCGACTCAAGATGGGTGATGTATGCCCGTTTTGGGGGCGTCACAAGTTAGCTTGTAAATCATATTTGTGGTGTTTGGACATCTTTCGATGGCTTTCATGCCTACAAGAAGCCTGGCACTTATATGTATATTATTTTGTCAAAAATGTTTCACATCTCGAGAATAAAATCAAATCAAGCCGAATACGGAATAAAATAGAAGTATCAAATGCCTCAATTACTATGTGAGTATAATGGTTTGAAAACATGTTTCAAAACATCATTACTGTATATATTGCTTAAAATTGAACTTTTATACAAGTCAAATCATTTGTATATATGTGCAAACGAGGCATAACACTACTTTCAAATAATGCACTTAGGCCCAATAAACACACACACTTCAAATAAATTAGAAAATTGAAAAGATGGGGTAACCGTGTTTTTACGGAAGTCGGGGGTGCCTAACACCCCCCCCCCCCACGCTTAATCAAGCCTCCGAACTATATGAATCTCGGTTTTCAAGGTCTGTTAAACATAGTCCAATAATTGGGCATTTGTGTAAATATTTTTAAAATTCGGTTGAGTTGGTACAACAATTTCAAAACTATTAACTGACGACTCTCAAATTTCAAATCGTCGATATTTTGTGTCGGACTCTTTTCAAACTCGTCCTTTCAATCAAAATTCAACACATAGAAAACATAAAAGGTAAAAAGAGGAATTCCAATTGAAAATGAAAATTTTTCCGACGTTGACATTGATCAACAAGTGTAATCTCACGAGTAAGTATTTCAAGTAGAGAATTGTATATAATTATTTATTTTGTATCGGGATAGTTGTAGCATTTAAATAAACTCAAATGTTAAAATTGGTATAATTTTCCTAATTTTGATGCTAATATATAGAATTATCCCCCTCCCCCCACCTATATAATAAATAAGCCTACTTTAAACAATTAAACACTCCCTTCCTCCAAAATATAGAATTATTATTAATTTTTTAAAGTAATATTTTTAAATTAAAACTAATATATATATATATATATATATATATATATATTAATTTTAGTCAATGACAATGAACAATATTGTAAACTATTATAAAAGTAATATGAGCAAAGGTCCAAAAATGCCCCTGACGTTTACACGGATATCTCACTTACACCCTAAACTATTTTTTCTTCTTAAAGTATCTCTAACGTTATAAAATGTAGCTCAAATATGCCCCTCCCATTAAAAAAATGACAGCTAGACAAACAGATGTTATTTTATTTATGATGTGGCTGACACGTGGCAAGATTGATGCTTATGTGTAAAAAGTGAGTTATTTTACAAATTATCTTTTATCATTTATGTGAGTGAAAGAGCAAAATAATACTAATAAATTATAATAAAAATAAATTAATAGTTAAATTAAACATTTAATAAAAAAAGAATAATTAAACTACCCCTCCCCTCCCCTTTGTCCTTCCCCTTCCCCTTCCCAGTTCCCCGCTTCCCCCTTACCCCCGCTTCCCCCTTCCCCCTTCCCCCTTCCCCCTTCCCCATCATCCCTTTCACCCATTCCCTTTAGAAGATATTTCGTTCCTTTCATTCATACTAGATAGCAACAAAAAGAAAAAAATAAAAAGAATAACACAAAATAAACCATCTTGCATCATCGGCAACAAGTGAAGACGGCGGCGATCTAATCGACAACAAGTAAAGACACCCACGAGCAGATCTATAAACATACTTTCATTTTCACTCTTCTCTCTCTTGTTATTTTTTATCTCTATTTTTTTTCTTTTTGCTTTCGCAAGCAGATGGTTCTGGTCAAGAGCAATTGCAACATGCATTTGGGCTTGTTTGTGACAATAATTTTGTTGATTTAGGTGTTAGGGTTTTGCTGCAATTTGGGGCCCTTTTAAATTTGATTTATTTGAGTGATTGATTTTGTTTTATTTCATTTCTCTACCTTGTTAAAATGTTCTGGTTTATCTTATTGTGGGTGATGGTAATGATGAAATTTTCTGGTGGTGAGTGGTGTTAGCGGTGGTGTGGTGAGCGGTGTTAGCGGCATGTGGATCTTGTGGTGGTGGTGGTGGATCTGTTGATGTCGTGATTTTGAGAAGCGACTACATGGCGGTGGATGGTGATGGATCTAAATTTTGTTGGTGGATTATCATGGTGTATATTGTAGGATCTGAATTAATTAGATACAAAAAATACTTATTTCATTAAATATTGATGTGATAATTACTTAAAAATATAAGTCTAAAAAGAAATAATTATTTACATAAAATATAGTTACTTTAAAAAGATAATTCATTCTACATAATTATTTTTACTTAATAAAATTAATAATAAATAAAACTTATTAATAAAATACACATAATATATAAATTATAAAATATACATAAAATATTATTTTTATATCCATCAGATCACATTAGTACTTTTTGTTTTAATTATTTGCCATGTCAGTAAATCTTGCCACATGTCAGCCACATCATAAATAAATTAACATATATTTGTCTAGCTGTCATTTTTTTAACGGGAGAGGCATATTTGAGCTACGTTTTATAACGTTAAAGGTACTTTTGGGAAAAAAAATAGTTTATGGTGTAAGTGGGATATCCGTGTAAACGTCAGGAATATTTTTGGACGTTTGCCCAAAGTAATATACATGTTGTATGATTTATTGTAGACTAAAAGACAATTTGCACCCTAAACTTTATACGCTTGTTGACTTTTGCACCCTAAACCGAAAAATGTGTCTAAGTACACCCCAAACTTCAATTAAAAACGTAACAAAAATATACTTTTGTCAGTTAACCGGTCAAAAGCGACCGGCTAAGGCTATGATGCATATCTGGAAGGGTATTTGAGTAATTTCCTTTTTATCTTCTCCAACATTAAGCACTCTCTCCTAGGGGTGCTCATCGATAAATAACCGAATCGGTACCGAAAAAACCGAACCGGTACTGATCCAAAAATACCGAAAAACCAAGAACCGAAACCGGTACCGAATTACCGGTTCGGTACACAATCGGTATCGGTTTTTTCAGTTCGATTTTCGGTTATACCGCATGCATGGTGATATATATAATTATTAATAAATAATAATAATTAAATAATTTTTTTTAATAAGCTATGGTTTATTCTTCATTTTTAATTTCCCTTTTAAACTCATGTTTTGGACTATAATGTTCTTTATTTCTTGTTAATAACATCAACCATCTTGTGAATATTTGTGTTTTCCTGCTCATGGGTAAACCTTATTGAGCACCATCTTGGCATCTTGTGCATACTTTTTTTAATTGGTAAACCTTATTGACTCACTGGAGCCTTATTATCTTATTTCTTATTTCTTATTATTATTATTATTATTATTATTATTATTATTATTATTATTATTATTATTATTATTATTATTATTATTATTATTTCTTATTATCTTATTATTTCTTATTTCTTATTTCTTATTATCTTAGTGAGCCTTATTGGTAAACCTTATTGACTCACTGGAGCCTTCATGACTTTGTGCTGCATGTTTGATAATGGGATCTCATATAGAGTGATTTATTTAACAGAATATGTGATTGGCTAAGCTGACAGCATATATGATTGCACCGGTGGAATGAGATTATATGGCTAAGCTGACAGCATATATGATTGTCTAAACATAAAGTAATGTTTTACTAGTATTAGCATATAGACATAAATACTTAAAGCTGTTTGATAATCGGTTTTTTTTTTTCGGTTTTTTGGTTTTATCGAATTCGAAATTTTTATTACCTCTACCGGTACCGAAAAGTATAAAAAAATCGAAAATCGGTACCGAAAAAATCGATACCAAAAAAACCGGTACCGCCGGTACTAGTTCCAACCGGTTCGATAAAAAACCGAAAAATCGAATTTTTTGTGCACCCCTACTCTCTCCTTAATATTATATAAAATCATTGCTTCAGCACCAAGTGCTCAACATCACCAAGTTCCACTTCACCTTGTCGCCAATCATGTCCATCCTGAAATAATAATTCAATCTACTCCAGATATTTTCCTTTTGTTTCAGGAACAAGTGTGTGAACAAAAACAACAAAATGTGATACGAAGTTCACCCTTCAATTGATACCCAGATATGACTACACACAAATTCAACTTAACTAACAAAACTTAATACGAAGCATGCCCTTCAATTGATCTCATCCATTACACAAAATGAAAAAGAAAAAGAAAAAATAGAAAATTGATCTCATCCAGAGATTTCCCTTTTGTTTCAGGAACAAGTGTGTGAACAAAAACAACAAAAAGGGTTGATATTGATGAAAAGATGAAGAAAGTTTCAGCCACTGTAATTGCACGGGAGACAGAGAGAAAAGACATGACAATTAAGCCGCTGCAAACTCTATTACCTACTATTCTGAGTGTTGCTGCTTGAGCACGCAGTCTTAAAGGGAAGATTTCATATGTCAAAACCCAGCAAACATGACCAATTCCAACAGAAAAGAAAGTTACATTCCCACTAACTGCCATAAACAATTTTCCCCCACAAAGAATCATTAAAAGGGTAACTTTGTAACCAACCACGTTGACCCTATACACAGTTTCAAGAGCATTCTTTATCAACCCATTAACTTGCTCATTTTTCTCAGAATTCACAAGCAGACCCACATCAGCAGTCAAATCTTTTGGAGCAGAAATCACTTCAATTGCACTAATGTGACGCCCCCAAAACAGGTATACAACACCCATTCTAAGTCGCCAAATACATGGTACATAAAGCAAACTACAACTTCAATAATATAAATGTCGTGTGAAATACGACAATACATACTGTGAGTTTAAATACAAATATTGTCTTCTAGACAATATCCACATACAAATAAGTCCTCATTACAATTATTCAAACACTATTTTACAGAAATAGTGAGGACTGCTAAAACATCTTCCTAGAAATCTCACTCCATACCCCGACTCGATCCTGCTATGTTCTCACCTCCTGAGAAGAAAAATGGAACAAAAAGGAAAAGGGTGAGCTCAACTAGCCCAGTAAAGAATATTATGACTAAGATAATATACAACAAATTATCGTTAGTCTTCAACAGGGAAAAACCTGATAGAATATAATAGACAACAAATTTTAGATCAACAAATACAGCGGAAACAACAATCCATTAGAAGAATCACGTAGAGGATGAATTCTACTGTCTTCTAATATTTAAAAGTCCATCATTAATATTTTATCCCTGTAACAACAATCAATATACATCTTTAATCATCTTTTCACTACAGGCCAAAGATATTCATTTATATCACTAGTTGGTCATGTTCATCTCAACACCTGTTCATCTTTGCACTACGGGCCAAAGATATTCATCAGTAATCATTTATCTTTGCACTACAGGCCAAAGATATTCAATAATACCATCATTAAAGACTGAGGATGATGAAAAATATTTTTAAGAACGAATCCAGTGAGATAGAAGGACAAATATTAGGGATTCGTATAACAGTTTTATCCAAGATCAATAATACTCCATAATAACCAATTTTGAAGCAGAATTCAAAAATAACGATCAAAACATGGATACAATCAAAGATAGTAGCCAAAATAGACATCTTGGACAAAAAGGAAATTTTTTTATTTTTTGGTGAATAGTGTCGTATTCGTGAATAGTGTCGTATACGTGAATAGTAACCCCGACATAAAAAGTTCCAAATTTGATTAAAAATTTCACCAGTAATTCGGCATAATGATATTGAAGAAAATAATATCATTTAAGAAGAAAATAACATCCCTTACCTCAAAATAACCGTACTTTTGACTGAATTTCGGTATAGTGCTTACAGAAACTCGCACCGTATAGCAACACTCAAAGTATAATCACAAGAATACGCTCGATAATATAGAAAGAGAAAGAGAGAAAACTTTGTTTCTGGTGTGATTTTCAATTCTAACTTAGCCCTCTATTTATAGGAAAATGTTAGAACGCCAAAGGAGAATAAATTAATAAAATATATTATTATTTATTCAAAATTCCTACCCACATGTTTTGAAAACTCTAGCATGCCTTCTTTGGTCAAAAACATCAGCCACCCATGTGCCAACAACCACAAAAACATTTTTCTTATATAAAATAATTAAAACTTCCAAAAATCAATTATTTCGGAACTCCGGAACTTCAATAATTTATGATAAATAACTATTTTATCAGAAAATTCGAATCTCGCGACTTTTTATAGGAAATTCAATTCTCTACAACTTTGTAGAAGGAAGTTTTTCCAAATTCCAAACAGAAATTATCTGAAATCCACAAACGAGCGATTTTACAGTCTATAATCAATTTTCGGTCAAGAATTGTGTCCACCGACCCACAAAACATATGTTAAACATTTAATGCCACAAAAATACTCTTCCTCCTCATATACTCATATATCCCACATTCATTGTAAAATATCACTGTTAATATATTATTAAAATAATATATTTAAATAAATTATTTTATCATAAAAAGATAAAATATTAATTTTCAACAATTGTCACATTTAAAAATTTTCTCCATCTATATCCACATAAAATGAATATTTTCTTTATCATAATAATCAATAATTAATTATTCAAAAATAATATTACAGAATCACAGTACTGACAACCAGGCCGTTCCCAGGATAGAGTGGGCTTTTCAATAAGGATTTCTCCTTACTGGCGCGCAATTAGATGACCAAACCTCTCCTTGACAGAACTTTCTAGACATTGCCAATAATGTTATCTGATAATATTATTCAAATAATATGAATTATTGATCTGATAATGAAAAATACTGTGCAATGACAATTATTGAAACAATAATAATATAAATATCAACGCAGCAATTATTGAATCAATAAAGTAATGAACAGTAATTACTGTAACAATTATTGAGTAGTGCCTTCTTACGTACGAATCAATAATTTAACAATACTGTGCAATACCGTGTGTTACTGTGAAACCACGCGTATTACTGTATTTTAACCATCAGGTAACCCAACAGTGTTAACGGTAACAATTTACGCCGTTATTTATAAAACTCAATCTTTGTCGTTTTCTTTCATCCAACCGTTTTTCGTTATGGGGCCCACAATTGACTGCGCCGTCGTACGAATATTTCCGACAAAAAAAATATTCCACGACCAAGCGAATATTCCCCGACAACAATGATTATTTTATAACCACTTGTTTATTTTATAAAAATTTCACATTTCACCCATAACCAAAGTATTATATCAAATTAACCCTTATTAATTTAGAATAATGAATAAAGGAAAATTCAATTTTATTTATAATAAGTTGGGGTCTTACAACTAACTCTAGAGTTTTGAATATTCTCAGCAGTAAAGTCATACAATAACACAAACCCATTAACCAAAACATGAAACCCAACACTATAATTATCAAGATTTGACAAATTGAACCGGTGAAAATGAAGACGAATCAAATGGGTACCTTTGTCTTTAATGTCGAACACATATTTTGCAGGTCTTGTGAAAACCCGAGCTGTGTGATAAACTGGGGCCAAATTAGGATCTGGGTTTAAATCTCTGCGTGAAATCGTTCGATTTGATGAGAGAAAGTGTGATTGACTCCGACGAGTCTCCGGTGAACCGACGGTGATTAGAGTCAGCTGTGGTGGGTTCAACGGAGCCACAGTCTATTAGGTAGTGATTAACGGGAGAGAAATAGTTACAAATTGAGTTACAGAGTAAGCAACCAATTATTGAGTTTCGAGTGGGGGAAACTCCCAAATTTCTAGGCTATGAATATTTTTCCACTTAGAAGTGGGGTTCAAGGCTAGGTTCTGGATCTTTAACACCAAATGACTTGGGTTCAAGGTTAGATTCTGGCTCCTTGACGCCAAATGGTGATGTCTCAAGGTTAGGTACATTATGGTTCTTTGATGCCAAACGGTTGGGGTTCAAGGCTAGGATCCGGTTTGATTTTTTTTTTGTGGTGGGTTATGGTGGTGGAATTGTGGGAAGAGGTGGTGTTGCAGTGTTAATGAAAGGTTGTGATGCTTGTGGTGGTTGTTGTGTTTCATTCATATGCCTTAGCCAAAAGAGGGGCAATTGGTTTGATAAAGAAGATGCGGAAAAGACTAAAATATCCATTTAGATGTACATGTGTGCCTTAGCTGGTCACTTTTAACCGGTTATGTAATACCCGGGAAAAAAAATAATAATATTAAATAATAAAAATTATTTTTGTTGGAAAACATATTAATTGGACTTTGCATTTTTATTTGGGTCAAAGTGGTCATTCAATTTATGTGGGTTAATAAGTATTAGTAAGTGATGAAAAAATTAAGTTAGGAAATTTGGGCCTTAATATTTAGTGAACCCAATTAGAAGTTTATTAAAACAAGACCTCTTCATTAATAAACATTTATACCTAATTTTATTTCATAATACAACTGAGGGAAAGAGAGAGGAGAACGAATTGTGTGGTTGCGAAAAGAGAAGTAGGCGAGGCGGCAGAATTATTGAAGAGGAGAAATTCGTAATACTTGGCAAGACCCATTTAGTAAATAATTGTTATTTTTAGGGGTTAGATCTATCAAGTATATTTCAGAGTATGCTTAACGTTTCTGTAATTGTAGTAATACCTTATTGGTTAATGTGGATAGTATGGGTAATATATGTGTATATATATAATGAGAATCCTATGAATCTAATGTAATCAGGAAGCTTGTAATGATGATGAGGAAAAAAAATAAAAATAAAAAATAAAAAAACGTCCAGAGAGTCCACGCCATTTTAGAAGCCCATACTGAGCTTCAATGTTGTTTAGTAATATAGTAGTTTATTTTGGCCCATCGATTTGGATTCAATTTGGTGTTGTAATTGATGAGATCGGTTTCAGAGGTGTATGAAATGTCTTGCTAATTAATTCTAACAAGGCAATGGGAAGATTTGTTTTATTTGGTGGAACTACTGGACTTTTGTAATATAACAAGGATTATATATATATATATATATATATATATATATATATATATATATATATATATATATATCAAGTTTGATTGCAGGACAAGAAGTAATCATTAAAAGATTAATATATTATAAATTGAGTTTGTATTGTAGTTTGATGTAGTTGGGGAAATTAATTTCATATTAATATAAATTATAATTAGTAAGTAACTTATAATTGTATTATTATTACCTTTTATTTTGATCAGACGGAGGAAATTTAAAGAGTTAATTTTGAAATATAAATTTTGGAGTATTAGTAATTGATAAAAGACGATGATTAAATGTATATTAAATAAATTATGAATTATTTTAGAATTATTAGTTTGGATTGTTTTTAATTTGAGGTGAATATGTTTAGGTTGTGAACGACGTTTCGTATTTGATATCGTTGACATTTGAGGGTAAGATTTGGTGGAGTGTGCTATAAATGGGTTGGAAGTATCAGGTACGGATTCCGTACTCTTTCTGCGATACTCTTGTTAAATTTGATTTGTTCGTTTTGTCGCTTGTTCAAATTTCGCTATTATTTCACATAATTGTTTCCTGTGAAATAAATATATTAGTTTCATTTTGGAGTTGATACATATGACTCGTATTTGTACTCTTTTGATTAGATTATCATGTTTAATATTTATTTTTGATAATTGTAGAGTGGTACATGTTGTTATTTTTTTTTTGAGACCTTGTGACCATAATTTGATTTGGTTTAACATGTACATATAGAACCCTTTTGTTGGTATTATGTCGCATTTGTTGTGACATAGTCTTTTTGTTAGAATATACCGTAGGGTATACCCGAGCTATAACCACCTGTGGGGGTACCACAGGCATGTCGTCTTGGCACGAGAGGCATGACACTTTTCGTGGCGGTGTGATTAGTCCACGGCGTCTCCGCTTTGGGCTCCGGAGGAAGTGGGCCGTTTGATGTTTTGTTGTGGGAGGCGTATGGGTTAACCCTAGATTTCTGTTCTGCGGATTGGTGATGTTGTGTCAAACACACCTATCCGATTTGCATACATTTGGATTCGCGGTCCAATGTGTGACTTGCCTGTGTGGCATTATTTTGACTTGCCTGTGTGGCATGGTTTTGACTTGCCTGTGTGGCATCATTTGACTTGCCTGTGTGGCATTATTTTGACTTCCCTGTGTGGCATTGTTTTGACTTGCCTATGTGGCAAGGTATATTTCTGAGCTCAATCAGTATGAAATAATCCCAGCCATTTGTTTCAGCCTATTATTTTATTGTATTAGTTATTGGCTTCTGTTCAGTTCAATTCATCGGATTAGTCACTTCAGTTCGTTATTCTTTAATATTCTGTTTGTTCATTAATTCTGTTGGTTCAAATATATTCCATTCAAATCTTCAGAGATTTTATTTTTGTTAGAGGCAATATTTTGTCTCAGTTGATTTTGTATTTTAGTTGTATATCTTTTGTATCTTTATATCCGTACTAGGCAATTGGCTCATGCTGTGTTTTTCTTCCGGCAGGTTTGCAGGAGTGATTCAGGGCTAGCTAGTGTGATGAGAGAGTTGCCTTTGACCATCTAGGTTGTTTTGAATTTTAAGTTTTGATTATTTTGACTCTATTTGGAGAATTGTATTTAGTACGCTATTAATGGATCACCACTATTAATGTTTTTGAGGTTATTAGTGCTCTGTTTTCTTATTTTGAGGTTTGTTGTGCTTTGCACGTGACCTCCCTTTCCTTTTCGGGAAGGGGGTGTTACAGAGATGGTATCAGAGCTTAGGTTCTTTCTTGTAGAAAACCTATTTAGGTTTGACCTGTGAGTTTTGGGTAAATCATTGGATAAACATAGGAATTTGATTCGTTTTTATTCTCTGTTTGGTTGGTCTTGATTTTGACAAAGTGTTTTTAGCTCTTTGAGTTGTAGTTGATTTGAGAAAGCCGAGATAATTTGTTAAGATTATTATTGTTATGCGTTGGAGCAATAATATTAGTTAAGGATTGTGATTGGATCATTAAGGAGAATAATGTTATATTATGTTCAGTTAAGAAATGATTATACGATTATGATATGAGCATTTGTATTAGCGAATTTTGATATTGGAGAATTATTTGTTAGAGTTATTTCGGGTAATTACAAATTATTATGATTTTGGAATTGAGGATTTGATTTGAGTTAAATTATGATTTTTGTTAAGTTGTGAATAATTTGAGGTATGTGAATCGGTGGGATAATATGATAAAGTGGAAACTATTAAGTATAGAGGAACTTTTATAAATTTGAGTCGTTGATATTTGAGGTAATTAGATTAATCATTTGGAGTTAATTATCAATTTTGTGGCTATTTTCTAGTAAGATATTGGAGTTATGTTCTATGAAGTTTCTTTGTGATAGTATGGGGAGACACTAAAATTTATTGGATTAAGGTTTGCAATAAGGGATGATTGATTTATTGAATGATTAGATATATAATAAGTGATGAATTCAATATATTTTAAGAGATTTTGGAAGCTATAGTTTGCTTATTCAGATAGTAGGATATATGATTTAGAGTTTGGTATGGTGATGAAGAGATCTTTGTAGTAGTATATTTCTGGTGTAATAATATTTGAGAACTAATTTGATTTGAGGTTATGATAATTTGAAACTCTTAAGGACTTAGGAGAGCTGGTGATAAAGAGATATTAGTAGTATATTCTTTGGTATAATATTATTTGATGAATAGTTCAAATTGAGGATGAGATATTTTGAAGCTCTTGAGGACTTGGAGAGAGTTGGTAATATAGTTTGCGTAGTTATATTTATCTGATGTCTTTAGAGTTTTGTATGAATTTATGTAAAATAAAACAAAAATAATTTGTTAGATCTTTGTCATGTGTGGAATATAAACGTTTTACGAATTAAAAATAATTTTAAATATTTTGGGTATTCGAATCGTATTTAGATGAAGAGAATTTTATTTTTTTTGTGATTTCGAATTATGTTCCGAAGAGTACGTACGTTTGCAAGAATGAAACTCAAAGATATTAGCGACAGCCGCACCAACGGTGGATCATGCGATCTAATTTGATGCAACGCGAAGAACCTTACCAAGGCTTGCCACGATAGCTGATGAATCTTTTACGAATACGTGGACAATTGTGTGGACTGATGGACTTATCCGCGTTGATCATTACAAATGGCGGCGCTACGTCGTAGCTAAATTTATTTATTTATTTTTGTAGCTTATTTGAATTCCGAGGACGGAATTATTTTTAAGGGGTGAAAAATGTAATAACCTATTTTTTTATTAAATATTAATTGATTTTATCTTATACAATTGTGTTTAAATTGAAAAAGGTAAATGATTTTGTTTCCCTCTTTTCTTCCTTGTTTTGTTTGGAAAATTAAATTCGTTTAGTAGATAATTAAATAACTGATTAAATTAAAATTGAGGAAGATAATCTCTTTTGTTAAAGTCTTGTGGTAAAATCATTCGGAGCGGGAAGCTACTTGGGAGATAAAAGAGTCTATTCGAGCGGAGTATCCACATCTTTTGATAATTAGATACGTTCATTCTTTTAATTCCGGGGACGGAATTCTTTTAAGGGGTAGGTGATGTAATACCCGGGAAAAAAATAATAATATTAAATAAAAAAAATTATTTTTGTTGAAAAACATATTAATTGGACTTTGCATTTTTATTTGGGTCAAAGTGGTCATTCAATTTATGTGGGTTAATAAGTATTAGTAAGTGATGAAAAAATTAAGTTAGGAAATTTGGGCCTTAATATTTAGTGAACCCAATTAGAAGTTTATTAAAACAAGACCTCTTCATTAATAAACATCTATACCTAATTTTATTTCATAATACAACTGAGGGAAAGAGAGAGGAGAGCGAATTGTGTGGTTGCGAAAAGAGAAGTAGGCGAGGCGGCAGAATTATTGAAGAGGAGAAATTCATGATACTTGGCAAGACCCATTTAGTAAGTAATTGTTATTTTTAGGGGTTAGATCTATCAAGTATATTTCAGAGTATGCTTAACGTTTCTGTAATTGTAGTAATACCTTATTGGTTAATGTGGATAGTATGGGTAATATATGTGTATATATATAATGAGAATCCTATGAATCTAATGTAATCAGGAAGCTTGTAATGATGATGAGGAAAAAAAATAAAAATAAAAAATAAAAAAACGTCCAGAGAGTCCACGCCATTTTAGAAGCCCATACTGAGCTTCAATGTTGTTTAGTAATATAGTAGTTTATTTTGGCCCATCGATTTGGATTCAATTTGGTGTTGTAATTGATGAGATCGGTTTCAGAGGTGTATGAAATGTCTTGCTAATTAATTCTAACAAGGCAATAGGAAGATTTGTTTTATTTGGTGGAACTACTGGACTTTTGTAATATAACAAGGATTATATATATATATATATATATATATATATATATATATATATATCAAGTTTGATTGCAGGACAAGAAGTAATCATTAAAAGATTAATATATTATAAATTGAGTTTGTATTGTAGTTTGATGTAGTTGGGGAAATTAATTTCATATTAATATAAATTATAATTAGTAAGTAACTTATAATTGTATTATTATTACCTTTTATTTTGATCAGACGGAGGAAATTTAAAGAGTTAATTTTGAAATATAAATTTTGGAGTATTAGTAATTGATAAAAGGCGATAATTAAATGTATATTAAATAAATTATGAATTATTTTAGAATTATTAGTTTGGATTGTTTTTAATTTGAGGTGAATATGTTTAGGTTGTGAATGACGTTTCGTATTTGATATCGTTGACATTTGAGGGTAAGATTTGGTGGAGTGTGCTATAAATGGGTTGGAAGTATCAGGTACGGATTCCGTACTCTTTCTGCGATACTCTTGTTAAATTTGATTTGTTCGTTTTGTCGCTTGTTCAAATTTCGCTATTATTTCACATAATTGTTTCCTGTGAAATAAATATATTAGTTTCATTTTGGAGTTGATACATATGACTCGTATTTGTACTCTTTTGATTAGATTATCATGTTTAATATTTATTTTTGATAATTGTAGAGTGGTACATGTTGTTATTTTTTTTTTTTGAGACCTTGTGACCATAATTTGATTTGGTTTAACATGTACATATAGAACCCTTTTGTTGGTATTATGTCGCATTTGTTGTGACATAGTCTTTTTGTTAGAATATACCGTAGGGTATACCCGAGCTATAACCACCTGTGGGGGTACCACAGGCATGTCGTCTTGGCACGAAAGGCATGACACTTTTCGTGGCGGTGTGATTAGTCCACGGCGTCTCTGTTTTGGGCTCCGGAGGAAGTGGGTCGTTTGATGTTTTGTTGTGGGAGGCGTATGGGTTAACCCTAGATTTCTGTTCTGCGGATTGGTGATGTTGTGTCAAACACACCTATCCGATTTGCATACATTTGGATTCGCGGTCCAATGTGTGACTTGCCTGTGTGGCATTATTTTGATTTGCCTGTGTGGCATGGTTTTGACTTGCCTGTGTGGCATCATTTGACTTGCATGTGTGGCATTATTTTGACTTGCCTGTGTGACATTGTTTTGACTTGCCTATGTGGCAAGGTATATTTCTGAGCTCAATCGGTATGAAATAACCCCAGCCATTTGTTTCAGCCTATTATTTTATTGTATTAGTTGTTGGCTTCTGTTCAGTTCAATTCATCGGATTAGTCACTTCAGTTCGTTATTCTTTAATATTCTGTTTATTCATTAATTCTGTTGGTTCAAATATATTCCATTCAAATCTTCAGAGATTTTATTTTTGTTAGAGGCAATATTTTGTCTCAGTTGATTTTGTATTTTAGTTGTATATCTTTTGTATCTTTATATCCGTACTAGGCAATTGGCTCATGCTGTGTTTTTCTTCCGGCAGGTTTGCAGGAGTGATTCAGGGCTAGCTAGTGTGATGAGAGAGTTGCCTTTGACCATCTAGGTTGTTTTGAATTTTAAGTTTTGATTATTTTGACTCTATTTGGAGAATTGTATTTAGTACGCTATTAATGGATCACCACTATTAATGTTTTGAGGTTATTAGTGCTCTGTTTTCTTATTTTGAGGTTTGTTGTGCTTTGCACGTGACCTCCCTTTCCTTTTCGGGAAGGGGGTGTTACAGGTTAAGTCAATAAAGTGTGTCTTTTGTTTAGCATGAATGAAGTTTGGGGTGTACTTAGACACTTTTTTCAGTTTGGGGTGTAAAAGTCTACAAACGTGTAAAATTTGGGGTGCAATTTATCTTTTAGTCTGTATTGTAATACACTATAATTTTTAGTAAAATATCTTCATTTACTAAAAAATTAAAAATTAAAATGATTTATAAATTATATAGTGATTATTTATAAATAAAAGTGTTTGGCATCTTGACTTATAAGTCAAATATTAAGTTAAAGTAAAGTGTAAAGGTGTTCGGCTAAAATGACTCCACCAATATTTAAGCTTTCGACAACTCATGTTGGGGCAACTCCACCAAAACTGATTATAATTTACACTAGCAGGAAAGGCTTGAACAAGGAATTTAATGGTGTTTACGGGTAGGGAAAGGGGGTGAGAGTATAAAACTATCACCTCTTTGCTTCCATTTTTTCATACGGTTCACACAATAACAATGAAGATGAATCTCCATTTATAAACTGGCCTGGCCGCCATGGAGGCACAAGATGTTTAGTTGGATTCATATGAACCCTCTCATGCAAGGAAAAAGACTGTTCTTTTAAAACCAACCAAACGAAGACTTTTTTTTTATTACAAATACTAAATTGATTGAGCTTGCTTGTGAAAACTGCAGGCATACACTGGGTGTGGGACATTAGTTTATCTTGATTTCACTCTCAACAAACTCACATCCTAAAGATCTTAAGACAATAACTGGGGCAAAGGAAAACTAAATTTATCACACATTAAAATCACCTAATGTAATAGTCAGGAAACCAATACAACAGATGCCAAAATATCCAAAAACTATAACAGTGGATGCCACAAAACCATCAAACATTGTTAGACAATCTAAAATCCTTTCAACTGGACCAATATTTGACTTTAAAAGAGGAAGTCAACTCAGTAATTGCTCGTCTAGATCTGCCTTTCTAGAGACGCCCAATACCCCAAACCCTGACAACACCATCTGTGTATCCACTGAACAATGTGCTTCCATCAGCACTCCAACTCAAGCTTGTGCAGTATATGACCTGTGCATTACAAGGTTACAATATATAAGAATATGTACACAAGGATGGAAAGCTAAAAAACACATTATATGACTCGACTTGTACAGGATGTCAATGTGATAAGATATACACAGGTCATAGATGAACAGAAATGAAGAGTGCCCTACTCTAAAACTACAACCGGCATGTGAATATCAAGATTGATAGCATATTATCACTGTTAAAAAGATAATACAATTTCAAGAATATAACCCCTCCCTACCATAAACTATAATAATGGAGAGCAGGGTTATTCATTTATTCTACTCTATTTTTAATTTTCATATTGTTATCACATTAATCTTAAAATTATGGTCCAAGCAAACACAAACATTGAAGTACTAAAACAATTAACAACAAAATGATTAACAACAACAAATCAACAAAATGATTAACAACAACAAATCAACAAAATTACCTACTGGAAACAAAATGATTAATCAACAGTACTAAAAAAATTGAAACACAAAGAAACAGGGAAAAAATACCTACTGGAGTACTGAATATACACATTAACTAATCCACGTGAATTTTGACAAAATGATTGGCACTCTACCTTTTGTATGAAAGATTAGCAAGAGAATAAACAACTTGGCACCGTTATAATTTTTATTTCATTTTTTTGGGATTGGGAAGGTTGGGGGGGGGGGAACACAAATGTTCAAATTATGAAGAAAGTACTATAGATATCGGAACTCTTCATCAATACCACATCTTCTATAAATACCCTTGCCAATAATAAGATACAAATTTATGCTTATGTCCGTGTACATATATAACACACAAAATGCTTAGCAAAAGGAGGGGTTTGAATCCGTGAGTGCTAATTCAGCTTAAAAGTCGGTAATCTTAGAAGATGCCTGTCGGTATTTGATAGTCAGTTACCTACGGACGGTATATCTTTGAAAGCTCAGACGGAGAGAATAAACGGACTCCATACTGTCGGTATTTGATAGTCAGTCAGTTACCTACGGTCGGTATAGTCAGTTATGCACTTTTATATAATACATATCCGCCAATATTGATATCTATTACACAAAGGGGTAGGAAATTTATGAATACACACAAAAAGAGAAGAGGTAATTTGATACACCTATAAAAACATATAACACCATATTCCTACAATACATAGGATTACAAAACAATAAATGGAACATGATTTTGCTCGTATGCACAAAATTACATGCCATTTTAACTTGCAAGTATTTCTCACCACATCAATGCACTTACTTATACACGCCATTTAACCTTAGAAAGTGATATTAAACCTCAAAAACCATTACATAACTCAAACCCAAGCTATTTCTGAATAAATACATCATCAGAAAAACAGAAAACCCTATATGATGACAGATTGACCGGGTCAGAATTTTTCGTCAATTTATTTCAAATAATTGGGCTGAAGAAAATCCAAAGAGGAGGCTAATGGGCATGAGACATAAATTTGGGTCAATTTAATACAAGCCCAAATTAAAGTCCAATCTCACAATTGAGAACGATATCATATTAGCATGTGGGCCAAAAATTTCGTTTACACAACATTGGGAGGATTTTTAGATTTTTATAATCCTATTACAATTAGGATTTCTTTTCCAAATTGATTTTTATTTCCTTATAGAAATTAGGGTTATAGTTTATAAATTCCTATTAGGATTTGGATTGTTTTGAGTAGTATAAATAGAGGGTCAAGTTGATGTAATCAAATACAATTAACATTATTCATTATTCATTATTCAATATATTTGTGAGGTTATTCTCTTCTTTTGGTTCTTTGAAGAATTCCTAAGTATTTTTCTTAGTTATTTCTTTGAGATTCAATTTGACTTATCATACAACAATTCATAGTTGTGTGTGGCGTCTTCTACCGCATCAATCGTCGATTGTACCAAGATTACCGCTTCAATATAAGCGAGGGGTCAAGGTGTCGTTGGTGTCCATTCAACGCAGAATTCCGAACGCGAGCAATTGTACCAAGATTACTGTCTACATATAGGCGAGGGGTTAAGGTGTTGCAAGCAATTCACCCAACAACTGTGCTAGAAACGATCGGGGCGGCGACCACCTCACGCAAGCGTGCCGTGGAGTCTATCATTTGGTATCAAAGCTAAGCCTTTCTAGCGAGTTACTTATCTTTAATTTTCTGTCGAAATATATATTGTAAAAAAAAAAAAGCCAAAAAAAAAGAGCAAAAAAAAAAATTCATATTCTATTGTGATAACCCAATTTGTAGCACACCATCAAATCATCAAATTCCAACCAAAAGTTCATACCGTTCCATCATCATCAATTCTGAAACGGAGCTACAATTTACAAATCTGAAGCATACAAGAGGAGTACAAGGCAATCGATCGGTGATTTAATTTATGATATTCTGATAGTCACACCATCAATAATTTTGTTTTGTGATAAGTACTTTTTGAATTAATTAGTAAAACCAAGAATTTTGCTAGGGGAATTCAAGAACCTATTAGAGAGAATATTAGAGGTAAAAGGCAAGAGTGTAAGATTATTAGAGGGTAAAAGCCAAATTTGAGCGATACACGAGTGATTCATCATTATTTGAGCGAAACACGTAAGGGAGTGTGTGAGAAAATTTTTTATCTACTAACGTTTGTTTTGCAGCAAACATGTATGGCTACAAGTATGAGAGTTCTTATGGGTCTCGAAGGAATACTTTCCAAGGCAATATTGATACAGAGGCATATCTGAAATGGGAGAGAAAAATGGAGCGAGAATTTGACTCTCATGATTACTCCGAGAGGAGGAAGGTCAGACGGGCAGTTCAAGAGTTCTCCGATCATACAATTATATGGTGGCAGCTTAGCAAACAAAAATATGGGGAGCGTCCATTCGAGACATGGGTAGAATTAAAAACAGCAATGAGAAAGCGATTTGCTCCAGTACAGCGGGACAAGAGGGAGGAGTATACATCTCAAAGACATGTAGAGCAACCTTCAAGGCGATTTACAGTAGACAATAATAGGAGGGTTCGCCCACAAGTAAACCAGAAAGATTATTGGATGCAGTTACAATATACTTCTAAGGCACAAAAGAAACAAGATCAACGGGAGGAAGTGGAAGAAGTTTTAGAATATGCGGTCCAAGGAGAATTATTGGGTTCGAGTGTTCAAGATGAAATCCAAGATCAAAAGCAAGATGGTGAACATCAGAAAGAAAGTAATCAAGGAGTTGAGTTTGTAAAAGAAAATGCATGTGAAAAAGATCGACAAAAAGAAATTGTTCAAAAGGTTGATAATGTAAAAGGAAAAAGTGAAAAGAGTGAGAATGAAAAGAAGAGAGAGATTGAGAAAAAAGAGAATGAAAAGAAAACAGAGATTGAGAAAAAAGAGAATGAAAAGAGTGACCTTGAAAATAAACGAGAGAAAAACAAACGAGAGAGTGAGCATAAAGAAGAGAGAGAAGAAATATGTGACTATGAAAAAAAGAGTGAGTTGAAAAGTGAGTTATATTTTGAAAAGCCAATGACTGTACATTCGTACAAGACGGCGCTTTTGAATACTAACACTAATGATTCTTCTTTGTCTAGTTTTGTTTTGTCTCTTGTACAGGTTGTTGATGAAATACCCCGTAATATCATTCCATACCGATCAACTGATTGTATTCCCGAGGAGACGACGGAGTTACCAAGGCGGGTTGGAGAGTTGGTGAAAGTGGATATCGTGAGAGAAGACATGAGTTCATGTGTTGATTATGAGATCATAGTATCTAAGGGGGATGAGACAACAAGTTTGTTCGTCAATTTTGAATTGGTAAACAAGTATCGTTATTCTTTTCTTTATTTAGATAATATGTTTGATAAATTGCATAGTTCTTATGTTTTATCTACATATGATAATAATCATGTGATGACAATGCCTAATCAATTTAGCATGAAATATTGTGATAAATGGAAAATTGTTTTAGCATGTGAGTTATATAGGTGGTTAGTTATTTCTGTTAGATTAACTGATGCATCTAGTGTTTTCATGAGTTATTTAAAACATGTTTTGCATGCTTCCGTTGGAAAATTTGTTGTTAGCTATTTTGATGGTAGAATCATTTTTATCATAAACTATGGGGGATATTTGATATTTGTTGAGTTAGTTTATGATCATGATATGTTTTCTCGTTCTCGTCGTTATTACTTGCATGAAATTCGTTCTAGGTTTTCTTATCCAAATATTGACTTAGGGTTTCATGCTAGTCAATCTTTACATGAGTTGTCGTTAATTGACAATGGTAGTAATCATGTTATTTCGTTAGGGCAATCTTCATTGCATAATTTGCTATCATATGGTTTTGATTCAAGAAGTGTTTATCCTCAAAATGGTTTGAGAGATGAGTTATTTGCATGTGTAGTTAGTTCACTTGGATTAGCTAAGGCATTGCATACTTCTATGAAATTGTTGAATTATATTTTACATTTTTTCATGGGAAAATTTGTTATTCTCTCTTTTGATGATATTCCGATTTTTGTCAATATTTTGGGAAATTCTTTAGCATGTGTTGAGTTTGTTTGTGATCATCGTCGATATGCAATTGAATTTTCAATTTATGCTTGTGATCTTTTTACTCCGTTGATAACATTATTTGTTCTTTATTGTGTTAATGTCAATGGAAAGAGGGAGGTTGGTTGTGTTTTGCAGATTCGTGATAGGATCATATTCATCGAGAGAAACATGGATCGTGCAGTTCATCTCGTTCAATGCATAAGACATCTACAGGGAAGTGTTTTGAATATTGTCTTAGTAGAGTATGCATATGATTTTGGTTTATTTAATTTCTTCGTGATTAGACAAAAGAAACTTATTGATTTGTTTTGTTTCGTGTTTAATCCAGGAATTCAAGAGAGTTTGCGTGAGCAGCATGACGAATTTTAAGTATTGATATTTGACCCAGGATCATTGGCGTGGTTATGTTTGAAAATGATCGATATCATAAGATTTTTGTTTGATTCGGGAATTCGTCATTGGGAGAATCTATCACATGAAGAGTTTTTCATTTTAATATTTGATCCAGGAGGAGTTGGAACTTTTCAATTTCTTGATTGCGTTGCTGATATTGCTCATTCATTTAAATTATCAGGTGAGACTTGTGGTTATGTTTTGTTCGGTGATTCTAACTTTGATTGTTTGATGTAGGATCAAATTTGTGGACAAATCCTTTTCAAGGGGAGCGGATGCCAGATTTGAGGACAAATCCTTTTGAAGAGGAGGGGAATGATGACAGATTGACCGGGTCAGAATTTTTCGTCAATTTATTTCAAATAATTGGGCTGAAGAAAATCCAAAGAGGCTAATGGGCATGAGACATAAATTTGGGTCAATTTAATACAAGCCCAAATTAAAGTCCAATCTCACAATTGAGAACGATATCATATTAGCATGTGGGCCAAAAATTTCGTTTACACAACATTGGGAGGATTTTTAGATTTTTATAATCCTATTACAATTAGGATTTCTTTTAATTAGATTTCTTTTCCAAATTGATTTTTATTTCCTTATAGAAATTAGGGTTATAGTTTATAAATTCCTATTAGGATTTGGATTGTTTTGAGTAGTATAAATAGAGGGTCAAGTTGATGTAATCAAACACAATTAACATTATTCATTATTCAATATATTTGTGAGGTTATTCTCTTCTTTTGGTTCTTTGAAGAATTCCTAAGTATTTTTCTTAGTTATTTCTTTGAGATTCAATTTGACTTATCATACAACAATTCATAGTTGTGTGTGGCGTCTTCTACCGCATCAATCGTCGATTGTACCAAGATTACCGCTTCAATATAAGCGAGGGGTCAAGGTGTCGTTGGTGTCCATTCAACGCAGAATTCCGAACGCGAGCAATTGTACCAAGATTACCGTCTACATATAGGCGAGGGGTTAAGGTGTTGCAAGCAATTCACCCAACAACTGTGCTAGAAACGATCGGGGCGGCGACCACCTCACGCAAGCGTGTCGTGGAGTCTATCACTATAAAACAATGCATTATCAAAACTGATAATGATCAACTACATTATACAATTGAGAGTAATTTTAATCCAAATAACAGGTATCAATATTTAATTGAACCATACAGTGATTACAAATAACAGCACAATAAAAACGTATACTAATAATAGGCAATCCTTTAATGACTACCCAATACCAGCATCGTTAATGGTTTAGTTTTCCCAACAAAAAAAAAACAGATGAAAGACATAGGCAAGTAGCAAATAACTAGAATAAAATTAGATAGATTATTTCACACCTCCACAAATGAAGGCAATTTATTTCTTTTCCAGAAACCTATATCAAACTTCTGAGACATATACATGATTACATAATTCATAAAAACAAAAGTATTTGCTGGAGATGTAAATTCTAAAACTGTAAATAGTAAATACCCGTATATAATGCTAAACCACAAAAATAGACATCAGTAGTCAGGAAAAATATCGAAAAAAACATATCAAACACACAAACACATACTCACACAAGGACAAAAATAACAGTAAACCGTACTATATGAAAATATATATTTAGATTCATAGACACAAATTTTACCATATAAATGTTAATCCAAACCTACATCAATTAGTAGCAAATGCACAAGACAAAAATAGAAAAATAACATAATTAAAACCCAAATAAAATGCATGTGCATACATGTAAAACATATAATTAAATCTGTACAATTAAACACATATACATAAGAATAATCATAAAATAAAATTAGACCTTATTTTTGCCAGCATTGGTATGAGTAGCAGTTCCCTCAGCAGCCATGTCCGATTCAGCCTTCAAATCAACCCTAAGATCCACCACAATACTCTTACTCTCCAAATCCCATATCTTAATACTGGCCTCTGTGGCAGCACATAGCCAATACCTATTTGTGCTAAAACACAAAGCATGAACAATTGAACCAGCATCCAACGAATACAGTTTCTTCCCCTCAGCCAAATCCCACAGCAAAATCACCCCATCTTTCCCCCCACTAGCGCACAGTGACCCATCAGGTGAAACCGCAACTGTACTCACATACCCATTGTGACCCGCCAGTGTGGACCTCAGCTTACAGTTGGTCAAATTCCAGATTTTGACTGTTTTGTCCCACGAAGCAGAGACGATAGTCGGCTGGGACGTGTTCGGGCTGAACCGCACGCAGCTGACCCAGTCATTATGGGCATCGCCGTCCTGGATGGTGTACTTGCATTCGCCCAAAGTGTTCCACAGTTTGATCGAACGGTCACGGGATGCGGACACGATCTGACGGTTGTCGATGGAGAATGCAACGGAGAGAACGTCTTTGGTGTGGCCGACGAATCGGCGGGCGGTAACACCGGTGCCGAGGTCCCAGAGGCGGAGCTCGCCGTCCCAGGATCCGGAGAGGGCAAACTGACCGTCGGATGAGAGGACAACGTCTTGCACGAAGTGGGAGTGGCCTTCCAAACGGCGTACAGCGACGCCGTAGGTTTTATCCTCCTTTGTGAGTTTCCAGACAATGATGGATTTGTCACGGGAGGAAGTGACGATCAAGTCGGAGTTGTCGATTGGGGTGGCAATGGCCGTTACCCAGTCGGTGTGAGCCCTCATTGTTCCCTTCAGAATTAGTGATTCTGCCATTTTTTGGGTTTTTTGCAAGCCTCTCTGTTCGTTTAGGGTTTTGGAAAGCGAGGAGCTGCGAGTAAAAGGTATGGAGTGAATTTATACCGCGGATTTTAGGGCTTTTGTCTTGTGGGCTTTGTTTGGCTGAGTAAATAACATGGACTTTGCTAGAGGAACCCGCCAAGGGGTGCTCATCCATAAAATAGCGAACGGATACTGAAAAAATAGAACCGGTACCGAACCAAAAAACTCGGAAAATCAAGAATTTATATCGGTACCGAATAATTAGTTTCCGTATCGGTTCGGTACATAGTCGGTACCAATTTTTTCGATCCAGTTTTCGGTTATACCACAATAATTAAATAAAATTTTTTTATATTAACACATTTTTTAAAATTAAGAAATGAGACTAGTAAATTATATTCTTACAAATAATAATTACAATTGTTAGTCTAAGAGTATTTAACTATCATAGTTGTAGTAAATAGTAATTGTAGTTTGAATTTTCTTGATTGATGTGGCTGTTAATAAGTCCCATAAAATAAGCTAATTGATTAAATAATGAGATATTGGGTAATACCTAAAATCATGTCATGCAAATCTTCTGAAAATCAATTTAAATATTCTAAGTGCTAAAATCTTGGTATCTCTTGTGACGCCCCCAAAATAGGTATATATCACCCATTCTAAGTCGCCAAATACATGGTACAGAAAACAACTACAACTTCATTATTACAATTGTCGTGCAAAATACGACAACACATATACTGTGAGTTTAAATACAAATATTGTCTAATAGACAGTATTCAAACTCAAAAGGAGTCCTCATTACAATTATTATCACACTATTTTACAAAATAGTGAAAACTGCTAAAACAACTGTCTGGACCCATCATTCTACACCCCGACTAGTTCTCGTTATATTCTCGCCTCCTGAGAAAAAAATATAGAACAAAAAGGAAAGGGTGAGCTCAACTAGCCCAATAAAGAATATTATGACTAAGATACTGTACAACAAATTATCGTTAGCCTTCAATAAATCAGATAAAATATAATGGACAATAAGTTTTAGATCAATATTCGTAGCAGAAATAACAATTCATAAGAAGAGTTAAGTAGATAATGAAATCTACTATATTCTATGAATTTAAAAGTCCTTCATCAATATTTTATCCCTGTAACATCACTCAATATACATCTTGAATCAAATATTCATCTTTGCACTACGGGCCAAAGATATTCATTTGTATCACCAGTTGGTCATGTTCATCTCAATACATGTTCATCTTTGCACTACGGGCCAAGGATATTCATCAGTTAATCATCCATCTTTGCACTACAGGCCAAAGATATTCAGTTATATTGTGACGCCCCAAAATAGGTATACATCACCCATTCTGAGTCGCCAAATACATGGTACAGAAAAAAACTATAACTTTATTATTACAATTGTCGTGCAAAATACGACAACACATATACTGTGAGTTTAAATACAAATATTATCTTCAAGACAGTATTCAAACTCAAATAAGTCCTCATTACAATTATTGATACACTATTTTATAAAATAATGAGGACTGCTAAATAACTATCTTGATCCATCATTCCATACCCCGACAAGTTCCCGTTATATTCTCTACTCCTGAGAAGAAAAATGGAACAAAAAGGAAAAGGATGAGCTCAACTAGCCCAGTAAAGAATATTATGACTAAGATAATGAAGAACAAATTATCGTTAGCCTTCAACAAATCAGATAAAATATAATAGACAACTAGTTTTAGATCAATATTCGCAGCGGAAATAACAATTTATTAGAAGAGTTAAGTAGAGAATAAAATCTACTATCATCTATGAATTTAAAAGTCCATCATTAATATTGTATCCGTATAACATCAATCAATATACATTTTGAATTAAATATTCATCTTTGCACTACGGCTAAAGATATTCATTTGTATCACCAGTTGGTTATGTTCATCTCAACACCTGTTCATCTTTGCACTACGGGCCAAAGATATTCATCAAGTAATCATTCATCTTTGCACTATAGGCCAAAGATATTCATCAAGTATCACCATTTAAGACCGAAGATGATGAAAAATATTTTAAAGAATGAATCCAGTGAGATAAAGGAACAGATTAGGAATTCATAATTTAGTTTATCTAAGTTCAAGAATACTCCATAATAATCAATTGTGGAGCAAAATTCAAGAATAAAGTTCAAAACATAGATCCAATCAAAGATAGGAACTGTAAGAACCCGAATTTTCAGAAAATATTAAAACAAGAATTTAGTAAATAAAATTCTTAAAGCATGAGATTGGTTCAAACAAGAATATATATGTGTTACGAGATATGTGGTTTTGTGTTACATAGGGTAATATAAGCTATGTAATAAGTGATGTTGTGTTCAATAAATATATATCGTTATTATATATTTATTATACATTGTAGAGATGAATTAGTATGAAGATGGATACGACTTATCTATCGACATTAAATAGTTTATAGAATTATTTTATCATAGTTTGTGACATTAAATATCTTTGATAATCAACAATTTCTTGAGTGTATGTATGAGTAAGTATCAAGTCTAAGGCAGTGCGACCGTACCCTTTAATGGTGAATGTATAAGAGCTGAGCTAAACGATTCCTTCAGAGAGCGGAGGTATATACGAATTAGTAACCAATCTAACTCACTGTGAAAATAGTGTAGACTAGACATAAACTAATTTGTTGGTTGTTTGTGGGAAACCACTCAGTGTACTATATTGAATATCATTAAAGATTCGATGTGTGCTAGGTTTGAACTTGTATATATGTACGTTGTTGACGAGAGAAGAAAATCGATATATCTTTAGATAAATATTAGTTAGATATTTATTGACTAATATTGGGACATGGTTAAAGGTATAAATTATAGGAAGAAGAGTTGAACTTGAAGTTTAATCTCTAAATTATTGAAGAATGTAGTCATTGGAGATTTATTTTGGTTAGTATAATGAGATAACATGTATGGAGCATGTTAAAGGATTTGCGAGTTAAGTTCTATTTCTGTTGAAGCATAATATGTCTGCGTCCTAACTTTAGGTGGCGTGACCGCACCACTCTCAAGCTTAAGACCAGCACAGCCGTGGCGGTCTGTAGATAGTTCATGACAAATTTGTGTAATCTGATGAGTTGTGTAATTTAAAGTATAAGAATTGTATATTAGTGGCAAACTAGATACAAACCCGCGCGTTGTAGCGGAATTATTCAATTTTTTTAATAATAAATATGTACAATTAATAAATTAAAATATAATAAAAGGATGGTAGATTGTTGTGCGATGATCAAATTTTACACAGAAAAATAAATGAACATACATTTTAGGGGATAATGGTGAGAGTTTACCAGTTTGTACATTACACTCTAAGTATGTGATTATTGCTTTTAGGCTAGTGACAAAGTAAGTGAAATCAACTTGTAGACAAATTATTTTTTCTACTCTTCCCTTTTTTTTATTTTATTTTTTCATTTTTTTGACCAAAGTGTAGCCAACTGATTTATTTTCCCGTCCTTTACTACTTTTATATTTTGTTTACTGTAAAGAAAAGGTTACTCAACTTAACTTTTTTACAATCCATAACAAAAAGAGAATAAAAGAGTATGCGAAAGTTTAAAAAATTTCTTACAAATATAATTAAGAAGCCAATGCTCAAACTATTCAGCCTAAACATATAGCAAAATAGTTGGGCAAACTACAACCCAACTTTGTCATTTACATAAATTTAGTCTGCCAAAATATTTGTTAATATTATTTAGACTTATAAAACTTAGATTTTCATCTAAATAGCAAGATAGTTTGATTGATTGATCAATTTTTGCACTCCATTTGATATTTGCAATTAGATTACTTATATATCTAGATATTATTTTACATAAGTAAATCACTATTTTGGAACAATCAGGCACAATCCATAACCATAAAAGAGATGATTTATTAATAAGCCCAATCATATGGGGTCTATTTAATTTATTTTTTTTGACAAGTAAATAAGAATGTATCAAAATTGTGAAAAAGGGGGTAAATTTATGTACACAGTGTAACAGAAAGAAGCATGTGAAACAAATGTTCACAAATATGTTCAGGCTACAACACATTACTCTCCCTATTCAATGAAGTTACTAATGTATTAGGGTCCTAGAGTAAACATGGCCCAAAAATTCGCAAAGGCTAAACTCAAATCCGGAAAGAAGGAAAAAATCACTTACTTTTGCTCATTAAACCAGCAAGAAATCCATATGAAAAATAAGGGCCGATAAGAAACATGAAAATAAAAAACAGACAAAACTGGTTGAGCAACTTTATTTACGGTAATTACCAATTTTTTCACAGCGCTCCAAATTATAATCAATAAATTAAGAGATAACAATTAAATTACAAAGGATAATATCATAATTAAATTACAAAGGATAATATCATAATTAAATTACAAAGGTTAATATCAAAACAATTGATATAATTAAAAAATGTTTAGATTTATAATAGTGATTTAGGGGATTATAATCAATAAATTAAGAGATAACAATTAAATTACAAAGGATAATATCATAATTAAATTATAAAGGATAATATCATAATTAAATTAGTAAATGATAATATCAAAACAATTGATATAAATCTAAAAACTGTTTAGATTTATAGTAGTGATTTAGGGGATTATAATTAATAAATTAAGAGATAACAATTAAATTACAAAGGATAATATCATAATTAAATTAGTAAAGGATAATATTAAAATAGTTGATATAAATCTAAAAATTGTTTAGATTTATATTAGTGATTTAGGGGGATTATAATCAATAAATTAAGAGATAACAATTAAATTACAAAGGATAATATCATAATCTAAAAACTGTTTGAAAACTTGAATTTCATGGTTCTATATGCGGATAAAAAATTGAAGTAATTTTTTTTCAGTAGAAACATTAATATACAATTTCATTACATACTTCAATATAAATTTAACAATATAATAATTATTTTCTTAGATTTCTAACCAAGTAAATATGCACTGCATTTAATCGTTGTCTTAACCATTGGTTGAAGAAACTTATATTACAAAATTCAACAATATATTATCAAAATAAATATTTAATAATTGAATAAATATATTTACTATACATGCTGTTAATTATCTTAGTAATCAATCAAATAAATATTTATCCATCTAGTTTGTACGTTACATGCATGGAGTTGCCGAGCTTGTGATTTATTTATAAAATAAGCGAAAAACATTGTGGAGATCTTTGATTGCATATACCACGTGAAGGTTTTTGTTTGGCAAGAAATCACATGGTGTTTAATAGAAGGTTATTTGTTGTGTCCAGAAATGGAATTAATGAGTCATATTTATGCAATGATTAATTAAATATTTAAGGAGTCCTGGCTAGTCCTCAAGGATATACACTTCGGATATAAGTTGATTAGGATGATATCCAATACCCACTACAACAAAAGGATTTAATTATGTCAAAAACTTAATTTGATTAAATTTTATTGGGGATAAGTTGGTCGAAAATTTGATCGAATATTAGTATTATTGACGAAATTATGGCCGACGGACAACTCGTTGCAGGTAGACTATTTTCGACGGATGAATTTCGTCGAAAATAACCTGTTTTATCCTAACAACACATACAATAATCAATCAATAACTACATTTCTAACAACATACATTGTAATCAACCAATAATATAATGCAATCACTTTGAAAAACACCATATATACTCGTTTTAACATGTATATATAACTACTTTTTCCCAATATCATATAAATAAAGGGTAGTCAATCAACAATCCATACAACAAATAAATACCAAGAAAAATCCCCCAAAAAAGGTTATAGGAAACCGCTTCTTAGTGAGGGGAGAGATGAGGATAAGAATTATGATACTATTTACCCTGGTTGTGGGATTTTTATGCAAGACGAAGACCCAAGCCTTCCGGTACTACCAGAAAAGAAAAATGGAAGTAACAGAAATGTTAAGAGGATGAGGAGGGTGTGGAGGCTTTTTTGAGTGATGAGTTTGACGAAGAAGATGATGGTAGTTTTGAAGACGGTGATGGGGAAGAAGATAAGTTGAAAAGTAAAGATGGAATTGATTGGGATTCAGAAAAATGAGAATCTAATTTTGAAAGTGAAGATGACGATCTTAATGATCTGGATGGATTTACTGCTGCAAGTGTTGGTTATGGAAATATTACAAAGGAGACTTTGCAAAAGGAAAAGAGGGAGAGGTTGTCAAAATCCGAGAGGCTAGGGAGGCATAGAGAGAGAAAGAAGATGTTACAGTTTGTTGATATAAATCTAAAAATTGTTTAGAGTTATAGTAGTGATTTAGGGGATTATAATTAATAATTTAAGAGATAATAATTAAATTACAAAGGATAATATCATAATTAAATTAGTAAAGGATAATATTAAAACAGTTGATATAAATCTAAAAACTGTTTAGATTTATAGTAGTGATTTAGGGGATTGTAATCAATAAATTAAGAGATAACAATAAAATTACAAAGGATAATCATAATCTAAAAACTGTTTGAAGGAATTTGAACAAATACGGTTGCTATATTTGAATATATGATTCCAGATTTATGGGAATTAGGGAATTGAATTTAGGTTTTTTACAACCTCAGTTGTTATTTTAGATGGACATTTTTGTCAAGGGTATTTTTGTCATGAGTAATAAGGAGCATTAATTAGGATGAACATGTGTTAATTTTTTAGAATGACAGATGTCATCTTATTGTGTTATGTACTGTGTTTTAGTATATATAATAGATATGTTATCATATAGGTCATATTTGATATTTATAGTGTCCATGAACGGATTGAGATAGCAAATCATGAATTGAATGAGAGTTAGTTATAGAAATTAACTAAAAAAGAATAAAAATTGGTTAAATTAAATTAAGTTGAAAATTATATTATGGAATAATATAATTTGAGTATTAAAGCCTTTTGTGGTAGTGGCATGATATTAAATTGAATATAAAGAATTAATTCACTTACATAAGATGGTGAATTAATATATGTGTTAACATAAAGAAAATGGAATGAATATGTAAATTAAAAAGGAATTTTAATATATTACATAGTGTAATAATATATTAAAAGATTTGTTAGTTGAGATATGTTATGGATAATAAGTGTCTAATAAAAGAAGGGGACCAATACATTTAATTATTGGTTAGAGATGTAATGTTAAGAATACTATTATTATGTGAGATTAAATTATTATATGCTTGTAGACTCTTAATTACTAAGTTCACATGATTATATCTTGTGTGGCATAACTAGAGAAGTTAAATCAAATGGAGATTTAATGGGAAGTATTAAAAGAAAATAAATGGTGAGTTAGTAAATAATTGATATTAATTATCATTATGATAATTGAGTATATTTGAGATGATAAATTTTATGAAAAATGATAGATTGAGAATATCAAACTATTTTACAATTAGCCCAATTAAAAGATTATTGGATTAAAACAATGTACATGAGATATAAGATTATATTAGTGTATATTTAAAATATAAGTATACTTCCTATATGTGGATAGATAAATATATATGTGTACACATGTGCCCGTAACTTCAATTAATGTAATAATGTTAAGTCTGTATAATTGACTTAATGAGCCCAAGGGAAATTAACCTTAGTAAGAATAAGGTTTATTTTACTGATAAGTGAGGAAGTAATAGAACTTTCCCCAAAACCAGTGTCACACCCTATTTAACTGCCGTGTGATAGGCCATTGGCCTATTCTAGCTATTCCTTCTTCACAAAGCAAGACAGTTGTGATGATGGCTACGAGTTTTGGCAGTTGGCCAACTCCCTTATACCCATCATCTTCTTCCAATTTCCTTTGAATCAAACCATAGAGTAAAGTCATGAACTGGGCAACCAATGTTCTATAAATGGCAACCAAACTCTTCAATTCTCAGTTGTTAAAACTTTCACTGGTAAGTGCTTTAGAGTGTGTGAGTTGCTGAGTATTGAGGGAAGTATAACCAAAGAAGTGAGGGAGTTCAAAATTAAACTTTAAGAGGTATAATTTCTGTTTATGTTCTTAGTTTGAAGTTTTGTCAAATTCTAGTGATTGTTGATTTCTCTGTCAAATTAGTGTGAATTAGCATGTCTCTGCGTTACTTGAGTTGGTAAGGATGCTCCAAAGTGTTACAGATAGTTTGGTTTGAGAATTAGCAATACATGTGCTAAGGCTCTACAGAAGCAGAGCCATTTATTTTTGCCTCAGAACGAAGTGGCGCAGCCGCGCCACTTCTATAGCCTAATACCGCGCGAGATGTTTTTCCCAGATACTGCTTTATTAGTTCTGTATTGTTGTGAGCATGCTATGATAGTTAGGTTATGCATGTAAGTGACCCTGACATGTAATGAGATGTTATTTTGAACATAAAAAGTTACCTTAGCTTGTTTTGGTTAGAATATTAAAAGAAAACTTAAAGAGTTGGAAACTAGTTTTGATAAACCTTTTTCAAAACATGTTCTAAGCTTGGATACGAGTGTATTACGTTCTGATATGTCTTAACATGTGACCAATATGTTAGTTACCTTGTTGGTGAGGGTATGAAGTAGTCAAGCATGAATTAAAAGAAAAAATGCAAGTAAAAGACCATGATAGCTATGTGTAAATGAACTATGTGTACACCAAGTTTTGAACTCGAAAACATGCTATTATAATTTGGTTTTATATATCTATGAACATGAAAGCATGACTTAAACTAGTGGACTTATTTTGCATGCTTAGTGGTTTAACATGAGATTTTTAATAAAAATGTTGAAGTTGAAACCCAACCTTGTTAGGAGAATACCCTATTAGTATTATGAACCTATGGACCATTATGATAGGATGCTTTATGCATCTAGATATAATTGATATGTGCAACCATCTAATAAAACATGTTATGAACTAGTCAAGCATGGTTTTGAAGGATTTCTAAAGAGATAAAAACTATGTTGAATTGAAATTCATGGGCAAGACAACTCGAGCATGTATAGTTAAATGTTATTAACCTCATTATGTGATATATTGGTTAGCCATGGTTAGTTTGTTGAAAAGTTGTCATTTTGGCTTTTTTAATAAAGATTTTCCTAAAAACAAAACCATAGTATTAAGAGAATCTTGGAATGTCCATAGGGGAGGCCAAACCTATTCATAGACATAACTCTGCAAATGTCATTATAATTGTTTATAAGTGTGCAGGTATGGCCAAGCTAATATCTAGAAGCTCTGGTTTGAGCAAGGAGCAAACCTAGCTAATTCATTGTGTATATATTATATGCTAATCTAGATAATTATGTGTAGATGTAAAGTGAAAAAGGATTAAGATACCTTCGGATCGTAAAGAATGAGTCAATCTCCATAACCGAGCCAATATCAAAGCCAATAGCTGAAGTAGGGGCTCACGTTGAAGATAACCTTGATGAGGTGATCATTTTAGAAAATATAGTACCTGACCCAGAAATGGTGGAACTAACAGATAGTGATTCGGACACCGAAGTTGGAGCTGATCAAGTATCAATCGAAGTGCAGAATCTGAGGAACAAGGTTTCTTCTCTGAAAAAGTTATAGGAAATAGAAAAGCTACTAAATAGCCAATTACGAAAGGCATTAATCGAAATGATGGAAGAACAAGATAAACTTAAGATCCAGATTAATCAGATGGGAGCCAAGAACAACATATCATGTGCAGCTCCAAGCAAGAAATGGAAAAGAAAGATAGAAGACCCCGACGTAGGAAAACCCGATAAGAAGAAAGGGAAAAAGATATATTACATTTGCGTTTATGAGGGACATACCACTCTGTATTGTCCCGACTATAAACCAAGTGCATGTTTTATTTGTGGAATGGAAGGTCATCGAGCGAAAGGTTGTCTAGAATCAGGAAAGAGGTGTAGGAAATAAGTAGAATTAGTATTTTATTATATGACAAGTATGTTTGTGTAATGTAATATTTTTAACTTTTGTATAAGTTGTAGCAGCGATTCCCGACTTTTATGGTCACAAAGGGATATCAGATGTTTAAAATAGTATGTGCTATGTTATGTACTATGAAATAGTTGAATGAATATGAAGTTATGTTTGGTTAATGAAACCAGTTTAAAATATTTAACTTATATGATAAGATTTAGAATGTAAGTTAATTAAATATAGATTATGTTTTATTTAACCAGATAATGCCGCCAAGATGTTAAAATCGGAACCAACGGGCAGAAGAATCTGTCAACAATGCTGGAGGACAACAACCAGGCCTGATGCAGAATTTCACGAACATAGTAGCTCAAGCCATGCAGAATGGAATGTCGGCAGCGGGAAATCAACCAGACAATTGGTTTGCTAACTTTAAGGATTTTAAGGCCGTAGGACCGCCAGAATTTAGAGGTACCACTGACCCGATAGAAGCCCAACCTTGGGTTAAGGAAATAAAAAAAGCATTTGTAGTCGCTAGGGTAACTGAGGGACAAAAGACAACTTTTGCCACCTATATGATGAAAGGAGAGGCGAATTTCTAGTGGGAGGCAAATCAAGTTAGGGCAGAAGAAGGAGTGATAGCATGGACTAGGTTTAAGACACTGTTCTTTGAGAACTATTTCTTGTCCAGTGTGCAAGCTAGGACGGAAGTGAAGTTTTTAGAGTTGAAGCAGGAGAACATGACAGTTGCGGAGTATGCCACAAAGTTCAATAAATTAGCTAGGTTTGCTCCGCATCAAGGTGATACGGAGGCAAGGAAGGCAAAGAGATTCGAGCTGGGATTAAAACCCTAGCTCTACAATAAGGTGGCAGTATTGCAGATAAATACTTGTACATCACTTTTGGAGAAGGCTATCATAGCCGAAGGAGGAAGTGTGGCCATGAGCCTCTACAATAAGGAGAAAAAGAGCAAAGGTAAGGTTGAGGGAACTGGGAAGGTAGAAGCAGGTAGTGGTAGTGGGAATGGAAAGAGAAATTGGAACAATTTTAGAAATGTCCAAGTCAAACAGGAAGGTGTGAGGAAGCAGGCTGTGCAATGTAAGAATTGTGGGTAGAATCATTCAAGAGAGTGTCTTAGTGGTAAGTTCATGTGCAATAAGTGTGGGCAGGAGGGGCATATCTCTCCTAACTGCCCCAATCCTAGGATGAACAATGGCTATTTTCTGTATGGATTCACAGAGCATAAGGTGAAGGACTGTCCAAAAAGGAGAATGTATATAGGAGAAAAAGAGCAAAGGTAAGGTTGAAGGAACTGGGAAGGTAGAAGCAGGTAGTGGTAGTGGGAATGGAAAGAGAAAGTGGAATAATTTTGGAAATGTCCAAGTCAAACAGGAAGGTGTGAGGAAGCAGGCTGTGCAATGTAAGAATTGTGGGAAGAATCATTCAGGAGAGTGTCTTAGTGGTAAGTTCGTGTGCTATAAGTGTGGGCAGGAGGGACATATCTCTCCTAACTGCCCCAATCCTAGGATGAGCAATGGATGTTTTCTATGTGGATTCACAGAGCATAAGGTGAAGGACTGTCCAAAAAGGAGAATGGATATAGGGAACGTGAATGCGGGAAGAGGAAGTGGAACAATGGCGATAACGGGACCAACTTCAACAAAATCAACCGCAAGAGTCTTCAACATGACAGTTCAGGATACCGTAGCAGCCGGGGATGGAACTTTAGGTATTATTAGTATGAATTATATTTTCGTATATACAATTTTCTTAAATATAAGTAAATTATGTTATAAAGAAATTTTGAAGGAGAAATTTGAGTTCTGTTGGAAGTTAGATTTCCGTATAATCAGATAGACAAGTTTTATGTTGAATAGTTCAAGATCAATCCGATCGAATCTGATCGAGATCTACTTGAAAAGACTGTGTATGCTATTTTCCCTAGTATCTATAAGTTTTGAAGCGGTGATTCCGGGGACGAAATCCTTACAAGGGAGGGTGGATGTAATAACCTAATATTTTCAATATAATTAAATAAGAAATTTTGCAAATATTTTTTTATTTAAAGGTGAAAATATGTGCCAAGTAAAGTATATGTATATATGTGATAAATAAAAATTATTTATTTTTAATGATCATTATAGATTATATTCTTATAATAAATTTGTAATAAAAACAGTTATTATTTATTTTTCGTGAATATATGATTTTTAGGATTTTGATGATAAGTAATGAATACACTCTTAGATTTTCAATATCATTCTTGTGAACATTAATTTATGTCGTATAAAATGAGTTTAGCGATGAAAGTTGACACGAGCTCGAAGGTAAACCATTCTTGGCACTGTCAGGGTACGGCGCAGCTGCGCCGTCCCAGCAGTACAAACTGGCGTAACTGATCTGTGACGCCCCCAAAATAGGTATACATCACCCATTCTGAGTCGCCAAATACATGGTACAAAAACAACTACAACTTCATTAATACAATTGTCGTGCAAAATACGACAACACATAAACAGTGAGTTTAAATACAAATATTGTCATCTAGACAATATTCACACTCAAATAAGTCCTCATTATAATTATTGATACACTATTTTACAAAATAGTGAGGACTACAAAAACAACTGTCTTGAACCATCACTCCACACCCCGACTAGTTCCCGCTATATTCTCGTCTCCTGAAAAGAAAAATTGAACAAAAAGGAAAAGGGTGAGCTCAACTAGCCCAGTAAAGAATATTATGACTAAGATAATGTACAAAAAATTATCCTTCGCCTTCAACAGGGAAAAATCTGATAGAATACAATAGACAATAAGTTTTAGATCAACAACTGTAGCGGAAACAACAATTCATTAGAAGAGTTAAGTAGAGAATGAAATCTACTATTATCTATAAATTTAAAAGTCCATCATCGATATTTTATCCCTGTAACATCAATCAATATACATCTTGAATCAAATAGTCATATTTGCACTACGGGCCAAAGATATTCATTAGTTGGTCATGTTCATCTCAACACCTGTTCATCTTTGCACTACGGGCCAAAGATATTCATTATAAAATCATTCATCTTTGCACTACAGGCCAAAGATATTCAGTTATATCATCATTTAGGACTGAGGATGTTGAATTTTTTTTAAAGGAAACGAATCCAGTGAAACAAAAGAACAAATATTAAGGATTCGTACTTTAAACAATCCAAGTTCAAAAATAATTCATAAATAATCAGAGTGGAGTAAAATTCAGGAATGAAGACCAAAACATAGATCCAATCAAAGATAGGAATCATAACAGACAATCTTGGACACAAAAAAGAAAATTTAATTTTTCTGTGAATAGTGTCGTATTCGTGAATAGTGTCGTATACGTGAATAGTGCCGTATACGTGAATAGTAACTCCGACACTAAAAGATAGAAATTTCACAAAAAAATATCATCATGCTTCGTGAATAGTACTCGTAAATAGTAACTCATGAATAGTAACTCGTGAATAGTAACCCGTGAATAGTAACTCATGAATAGTAACCCCGACATGAAAAGTTCAAAATTTGATAAAAAGTTCCCATCAATATTACGGGATAATGATATTGAAGAAATAATATCATTTTTGAATAAAATAACATCCCTTACCTCGCAAAAACAGTACTTCTGAAAGGAATACTGGATATAGTGCTGAAAGAACTTGCACCGTATAGCAATACTCAAAGTACTAAAATACTCACAAAATACGCTCGATATTATAGAGAGAGAAAGAGAGAGAAATCTTTAGTTTCTGGTGTGATTTTCAATTCTAACCTAAGCACCCTATTTATAGGAAATTGCTTAAAACACCAAAGCAGAAAATTGAATATAATAATATTATGTATAAAAATTTTCCTACGCCCACTAAGACTCCTGAAATTAGCATGTTTACAACACATAGGGGCCAACCAAAACAGTAAAAATGTTTTTCTTAATAAAAATAATTAAAACTTCTAAAAATCAATTATTTCGGAACTTCGGAACTTCATTAATTCATAATAAATAGCCCTTTTATCAGAAAATTCGAATCTCGCAATTTTTTTATAGGAAATTCTATTATCTACAACTTTACAGAAGAAAGTTTTTCTAAATTCCAAACAGAAATTGACCGAAATCCACAAACGGACGATTTTACAGGCTATAATCAAATTTCAATCAAGAAATGGGGTCCATCGATACACAAAACACGTGTTAATCATTTAATGCAACAAAATACTCTTTCTCCTCGTATACTAATATATCCCACATTCATTGTAAAAATATCACCATTATTATATAATATAATAAAATATTATTTTATCAGAAAAGATAAAATATCAATTTTTTAACAATTGTCACTTTAACAATTTTCTCCATCTATATCCACATAAAATCAATATTTTTCTCATCATATAAATTAATAATTAATTATTCACAAATAATATTACAGAATCATAATATTGACAACCAGGCAGTTCTCAGGAAAGAGAGGGCTTTCTAATAAGAATTTCTCCTTACTGGCGCGCAATTAGGTGACCAAACCTCTCCTTAGATAGAACTTTCTAGATATTGCCAATAATGTTATCTAATAATATTATTCAGATAATATGAATTATTGCTTCGATAATAAAAAGTACTGTGTAGTGACAATTATTAAAACAACAGTAATATAAAATATCAACGCATCAATTATTGAATAAAATATTGAACAGTAACTACTGTAACAATTATTGAGTAGTGCCTTCTTACGTAAGAATCAATAATTGGTGCAATACCGTGTGCTACTATGCAACAACGCGTATTACTGTGTTTTAACCACCGGGTATTCTAACAGTATTAACGGTAACAACTACGCCGTTATTTATAAAAAACTAATACTTGTCATTTTTTTCATCCAATCGCTTTTCGTTATGGGCCCACACAAGGCTGCACCATCGTACGAATATTCCTCGACAGTAAGAATATTCCACGATCAAACGAATATTCTCCGACAACAATGATTATTTTATAACCACTTGTTTATTTAAAATATTAGCGCATTTTACCCATAACTAACCACATTAATCAAATCAACCCTTAATATTTCAAAATAATAATTAGAGAAATTAAATCTTTATTTATAAAAAGTTGGGTTCTTACAACCTCCCCTTCTTATGAAATTTCGTCCTCGAAATTGACGTGCGTAGGACATGCTTCTTCCTATCCAAGATCTTGACTGGTACTTCCTCGTACGTTAAATCTTCTGCTATCTTGTCTGGTTCTAACTCAATAATGTGGTTCAGGTCGTCCAATATTTACGTAACATCGATACGTGAAAAACATTATGAACACGCGTCATACTTGGCTGTAAAACGAGTCTATAGGCCACATTTCCTATTCGATCGAGGATTTCAAATGGACTAATAAATCGAAGGTTTGAGCTTTCCTCACATCGCCGATTTTCGCTTTTGGAATAACGACTTCTTACATCTTCTTCTTCATATTCATCAACTCCAAGTCTGTAGCTTGAACAGCTTTAAATTTATCGATTAAAGTCGATTCTAATCGTATATTCGTTATCTTCACGCAAGTTCTTTGGAATCTTTAACTCTATCTCCATCTTCTGTAAGTCATACGAAATGGGTCTTTGTGTTAACAATATCGCACTCGTAAACGCATACGATCTTTTACTCAACGTGTCAGCTACCATGTTCGTTTTTTTTCCAGGATGGTATTGAATGGTATGGTCATAATCTTTCAACAGCTTGAGCCAACGTCGTTGCCGCATGTTGATTTCTTGGAAGCACTTTTTTATATTCCTCGCTCCATTCAAATTTTTTATCTTTTCGAGTCAGCTGAGTTAATAGAGTATCGATTCGATAAAATCCTTCCACGAATCTCCGGTAGTAACCAGCTAAGCCTAGAAAGCTACTTATTTTGATTACTGGCTTAGGTTGCTCTCAACTGTGACTCATATCCCAATCTTGGATAGCACGTCACAATGGCACCTATCAGTTTACCACCGCACGAATATGACGTCCCCTACAGAGAGTTTGGTTTCAGTGCATTCCACAAAGGAAGTCACCAGATAGAGGCTAAGGTACCAACTCCTGTAGTTAGGTTTTTAACTCTTGAAGTTCAATAGGAGCCATTCTATATGAGATTTTAGAAATGGGTTTTGTACCGGGTTCAAAGTCGATACAAAATTCAATATCACGTTCAGGGAGTAAGCCAGGAAATTTTTCAGGAAATACGTTAAGAAATTTACTAACAACAGAAATATCATTCAAATCTGACGTATTTTTGTTCAAGTTCATAACATGGCTAAGAAAGCTTGACATCCGTTTTTCAATAAACGAATGACTTTAAGGCTTGATATAAAAGAGTTTGACTTCAATGGTTTGGTTTCTTAAATTCGAATAACAGGTTGTTTAGGAATATGAAAACTAACAACCTTACAAAAGCAATCAATTTTAACATGATGAGTGGTTGACCAATCAATCCCTAAGGTCAAATCAAAAGCAAGTATCTTTAAAGAAATAAGGTCAACAGGTAATGTGATGGTGTCAACTTGGATCAAACAAGATTTATAAATAGTGGATGTAACAAAAGTTTCTCATAACAGAGTTTCAACAGTTAAGTCAAAGTCTAATTTTCTCCAGAGTCAAGTTTAAACGTTGAGTATAAGCAGGAGAGATAAATGAATGGGTAGAACCGATATCTAATAAGGTATAAACTTCGTAAGAATTTATAATTAACTAACCCGTGCTAACTTCGTTCGGGTTCCTCGCATTCTGACAGGTCACGACAAAAGCTCTTCCAGGAACCGTTGACTTTGTCTTTTCCGAATCTGCCTTTGGTGCCTCCGTTCCAGCTGGACTTGATTTCGCTATAAGACAAAATCAAGCTATATGACCATCTTTTCCACAACTAAAACATACCTTGGAAGGCTGTGAACAATTTGGACTTATATGTCCCTCCTCTCCGTATTTGTAGCATCTAACTGGCGGTTATTCTTTTCCCTTTGAATTTGTTGCTGGTGCTGGTTCTGCTGCCGACGTCTTCCCGTCATCGTTAAATCTTCTCTTCTTAGATCGGACATCTCTTTCCACAATATCAACGCGTCGTGCAGCTTTTACCCATGCATCACTAATTCTCACTCGTTCAGTTATTTCTTCTTTCAACTCAGATTCCAGCTTTATCATCTTATACTCTGCCAGAGAGTGCTTTTGTTCAAGCATCACATATCGGGTAACACGAGCTTGAATCGTTGCATCCTTTTGTTCCACGACAGCCTGTCGTTCTTCAGCCTGCTCTTCTAACTCATGAATACGATTTTGAAATTCTACATTTTGATCATATAATACCTCTAATAAACTCTCCTCAGGTACCTCTTCTTCCTCACTCTCAGTTGTTACCTCTGCGACTATCTCAGGTGCAACTATCAATTCTTCACTCACCACATGGATATCTCTAATTCCTTCTTCACCTGACATCACATTAGCCTGGTTGGTGACTAAAGGTGTCTCCATAATCACATTCACTCTATTGTTAACGTTCTCAGTTGTCATTCTCAAATACTGCCATAAAACAAAGGTTAATTAAACAAATTAACAAATCACATAATACCCATATATTATGACCGACCAACAAATAAGCTTAGGTAGGACACAATAGCGAAAGATTTACTCGTCTCTCCCCTCCTAGTTCTATTCCCCGATCTCCGCCAGAGATCATATCCCTAAGCTCTGATACCAACTGTGACGCCCCCAAAATAGGTATACATCACCCATTCTCAGTCGCCAAATACATGGTACAAAAACAACTACAACTTCATTAATACAATTGTCGTGCAAAATACGACAATACATGAACTGTGACTTTAAATACAAATATTGTCTTCTAGACAATATTCACACTCAAATAAGTCCTCATTACAATTATTGATACATTATTTTACAAAATAGTGAGGACTACTAAAATAACTGTCTTGAACCATCACTCCACACCCCGACTAGTTCCCGCTATATTCTCGTCTCCTGAAAAGAAAAATTGAACAAAAAGGAAAAGGGTGAGCTCAACTAGCCCAGTAAAGAATATTATGACTAAGATAATGTACAACAAATTATTCTTCGTCTTCAATGGGGAAAAATCTGATAGAATACAATAGACAACAAGTTTTAGATCAACAACTGCAGCGGAAACAACAATTCATTAGAAGAGTTAAGTAGAGAATGAAATCTACTATCATCTATGAATTTAAAAGTCCATCATCGATATTTTATCCCTGTAACATCAATCAATATACATCTTGAATCAAATAGTCATCTTTGCAGTACGGGCCAAAGATATTCATCAGTTGGTCATGTTCATCTCAACACCTATTCATCTTTGCACTACAGGCCAAAGATATTCATCAGTTGGTCATGTTCATCTAAACACCTGTTCATTTTTGCACTACGGGCCAAAAGATATTTATTATAAAATCATTCATCTTTGCATTACAGGCCAAAGATATTCAGTTATATCATCATTTAAAACTGAGGATGATGAAAAATATTTTAAAGAAAATGAATCCAGTGAAACAAAAGAACAAATATTAAGGATTCGTACTTTACACAATCCAAGTTCATAAATAATCAGAGTAGAGTAAAATTCAGGAATGAAGACCAAAACATAGATCCAATCAAAGATAGGAATCATAACATACAATCTTGGACACAGAAAAGAAAATTTATTGTTTTTGTGAATAGTGTCGTATTCGTGAATAGTGCCGTATACGTGAATAGTAACTCGGACACTAAAAGATAGAAATTTCACAAAAAAATATCATCATTCTTCGTGAATAGTACTCGTAAATAGTAACTCGTGAATAATAACTCATGAATAGTAACCCGTGAATAGTAACTCATGAATAATAACCCCGACATGAAAAGTTCCAAATTTGATAAAAAGTTCCCACCAATATTTCGGCATAATGATATTAAAGAAATAATATCATTTTTGAATAAAATAACATCCCTTACCTTGCAAAAACAGTACTTCTGACTGGAATACTGGATATAGTGCAGAAAGAACTTGCACCGTATAGCAATACTCAAAGTACTAAAATACTCACAAAATACGCTCGATATTATAGAGAGAGAAAGAGAGAGAAATCTTTAGTTTCTGGTGTGATTTTCAATTCTAACCTAAGCACCCTATTTATAGGAAATTGCTTAGAACACCAAAGCAGAAAATTGAATATAATAATATTATATATAAAAATTTTCCTACGCCCACTAAGACTCCTAAAATCAGCATGTTTACAACACATGGGGGGCCAACCAAAACAATAAAAACTTTTTTCTTAATAAAAATAATTAAGACTTCTAAAAATCAATTATTTCGGAACTTTGAAACTTTAATAATTCATAATAAATAGCCCTTTTATTCGAAAATTCGAATTTTGCGATTTTTTTATAGGAAATTCAATTCTCTACAACTTTGCAGAAGAAAGGTTTTCCAAATTCCAAACAGAAATTGACCGAAATTCACAAACGGACAATTTTACAGGCTATAATGAAATTTCAGTCAAGAAATGGGGTCCATCGATACACAAAATATGTGCTAATCATTTAATACAACAAAATACACTTTCTCCTCATATACTCATATATCCCACATTCATTGTAAAAATATCACCATTATTATATAATATAATAAAATATTATTTTATCAGAAAAGATAAAATATCAATTTTTTAACAATTGTCACTTTAAAAATTTTCTCCATCTATATCCACATAAAATTAATATTTTCCTCATCATATAAATCAATAATTAATTATTCATAAATATTATTACAGAATCACAATATTGACAACCAGGCAGTTCCCAAGAAAGAGGGGGCTTTCTAATAAGAATTTCTCTTTACTGGCGCGCAATTAGGTGACCAAACCTCTCCTTAGACAGAACTTTCTAGACATTGCCAATAATGTTATCTAATAATATTATTCAGATAATATGAATTATTGCTTCGATAATAAAAAGTATTGTGTAGTGACAATTATTAAAACAACAGTAATATAAAATATCAACGCATCAATTATTGAATAAAATATTGAACAGTAACTACTGTAACAATTATTGAGTAGTGCCTTCTTACGTAAGAATCAATAATTGGTGCAATACCGTGTGCTACTGTGTAACAACGTGTATTACTGTGTTTTAACCACCGGGTATTTCAACAATATTAACGTTAACAACTACACCGTTATTTATAAACAACTTATAATTGTCATTTTCTTCATCCAATCGCTTTCCGTTATGGGCCCACACAAGGCTGCGCCGTCGTACGAATATTCCTCGACAGTAAGAATATTCCACGACCAAACGAATATTCTCCGACAACAATGAGTATTTTATAACCACTTGTTTATTTAAATTATTTGCGCATTTTACCCATAACTAACCACATTAATCAAATCAACCCTTCTATTTCAAAATAATAATTAGAGAAATTAAATCTTTATTTATAAAAAGTTGGGGTCTTACATGTGCCTGGTCTGTTGGAGAAAATTATTATTTTACTTTATAAATTAAATGAAACAATTAGGTGATATGTGTGACATTAATAAGCCATGGAATAAAGTGAGTTATGTTTGATGAAGGAATTATTAATTAAACCATTAATTAATATTAATTAATTGTGGTAGAATATTGATTACTTAGTAAATTAATTAATAATATGTGATTACTATTATTTGCAAATATAATAAGAATTATTTAGATAATTAATGATTATGGATATCCATAAATACATTAACCGTGGATGGTTAGATTAATTAATATTGGCGTTAATTAAGTAAAGAAGTGCATCATTTATTTATTTAACATAAATAAGTAAGTTAGTAAGATAATAATATTATATTGGCGATTATGTGCATATACAACTATATTATATAGCGTAGTGTGACTTTTGTGTGACTATATATTAAGTTCAATGAAACTATATTGTATGAAGCAATGTGATTATGCAAATTAAAACTATATGGTATGAATACATCATGAAGGTGTATGTGACAATACGTATATGGGCATATATTAAAATAATATACCATATTGTAAACAATTATTTTTAATAAATTATACCGGTGTGATAAAAATTATATATGTATTATATGTATGTTACATTGTCATATTACATCTACTACCTTGAAATATTAAATATGTAAATCATATTGTGACACTAAGTTATAATGTATGGTTGATATGTGTATACAATATAGCATAAGGATAAGAGTTGTGTATAAGTATATGGTCTAATGTTGCAAGAGTGTTGAGTTAATTAGCTTGTCCCAAAACTAGTGTCCTATTTGTTCATTTCCTTAGCCACGTGAATCACATAGAGGCTAAAGCCTATGCCTTTTTCTTCTTCCAAGCTCAACCTAACAACCTAGATGTCAATGATGAATAAGGGAGTGGGGATTATGATGAATTTCAACAACCATTTACCAACTCTCTCTTAATCTTCATGTAATCCTTGCATTCATGGGTTTCAATTGGTGTACATATGCATTGTCTGTGTATTAGATTTCCTACAAGTATAAGCTGAGAATTCCATTGAAGGTGAGGTTGGGAGCAAACAAGTAGTTTAGGAGCTCGAGAGTTCATTTGGAGCGAGTTCATTGCACATTTCAAAGGTATAATTCCATTTTCCTTGCTTTCCATTTCATTCTCTGTAAAAATGGAGTTTGAGTTCTTGAAATTCAAATTCTTAATTATGTGGAATTAGATGATGATGAGTTTGGGTAATGTTTAATTAGTTGTTATATAATCATACAAGCATGTTTAAACTGATATATGGATGTTTAGAATCAAGTTTGTGTATAATTGTTATGGTTGGACTAAAGTTCTGCCGAAGCAGACTGTTCTTGGCTCGAACCAAACACGGCGCAGTTGCGCCGTATTTACACTGAGGTGCAGCGCAGCTACGCTAGACTCTTTCCAGTTTTTGCTTTCTGTTAAAAATCTGATCAATGTTAGTCAATTATTATAACTTAAGCCAGCATGCAAGCATGTGTAACATGTGTATATTAGTATAATAACCTAATGTGATCATGGTTGGATTAGCATACGTGATTTACGAAGTTATAGAGTTTAAAATGGATTTAGGACTTTAGAAACGAACTTGATATGTATGTATGCTATGTTTATATTCTGACTTTGCAAGCATTTTGGTATGATTTAGAAAGGCATGAATAACCCGTTAACTTGTGTTCATATAATTCATAGTTCTTTTCTCATGACCACTTAACTTAGGATTTGTATTAAAGAAGTTTTTTAACTAAGTATAATGAGCTAATATGCATGACTACTACATACTCTATATTCTGATTTTGTGAGCATGATAACATGACTTGACTACATATGATTAGAGCCTTAAAGTTATCTTGTATGTGTTAAATTACATTGTTCAAGTTTAAAATAGTTTTAAAAGCAACCTTGAACATATTTTCTAAATATAGTTGCATCACATGAATGTTTAGATTCTAGAGGATTAAGAGGTCATGTTACGTCAATAATATCCCTATACATGATCCTTATGTATTGAACATGTTGAACCTACTAGTAAGGTTACTAATGAAAATATGAACTTTGAACGAGAATGTGAAACTAATACATTAGAAGATAGAATCTGACTTTTATGAGCATGTTTAATGATACTTTTAGTGTTGTTAAAGTATCAAACCTATATGCCTACGTTTTTAAAAGTGTGAAATCAAGTTATAACTAAATAAAGCATGTTTTCAAAATAATAAGTAGAATAGTTTCACATATGCATTATGAATACACACAAACATGCCTAATATGAGTTTTATAACTATCATGTATGTTTAGAAAGCAAGCATGCTAGACTTTGTGGTTTCACGACCTTGAATGACCTTAAATTATTGAAATGATTGAACTTAGAACAATGTTATGCAAGAAGAAACCTAGATTGACTTGAGAAACATGAAAAGACCTTAACACGACAAAATATATTGTGTATGAATGTTGTGATCAAAACGGACAGAAACCATAAGGCAACAAATGAGTCTCGGCTTTGCCTGAGGACTGCGCAGCTGCGTCGGTCGTGCGCCGGTCTGGAATCTGAGTTTCTACAATTTAATTTTGACAGTTAACTTGTATGATGTATTTACTACCATAAATGGTTTAAAATCTACTAATGCATGTGTATATGTGAGAAACTAAGTAATAAGATAGTGTTTTCTTAGATAATGAAAGCTCATGGGTGAAAATTCCTTAAATTTGAGCATTCTTAATTTGCTTATGAAATAACTAGATAATTGATTTTGTGATAAACCTATGAGCTGGTTTTGTACCATATGTGCATACTTAAATAATGTCGAGCTTGATTAACAAATGTGTTAGCTAATGATCATCTTGTACTTATAATACACTATAAATAGGATTCGAAAGTGTTGATTTATTAATGTGGATAAACTACGCTTAAGGCAAGTTCCTCTAACCTTAATCAAGTCTTTATTGAGCAAGTATCCTAAACTCTTGTTTTACTTTATTCAATGAATATAGTAAGCAAGTATCTTTACCTTTGCATTTTCTTTATGCAATGGACTTGAGTAAGAAAGTTTCAGAATTATATTATTGTACTAGAATATTAACCCTATTGTTATATATGTTATATTTGATCATTGATTATCAACATGGTATTATATTGTAATTCCGAGATATGTATTATGTTCGTTATTTTCTAAATATGGTTATACAAGTGTCCCCACTTGGATAGTCATTGTATTTAATCACATGTTGATATATATATATATATATATATATATACCTATTGATACCAAAATGTATACGATAATAAAGAGTCGTCTAAGCTATTTGACCAGCTAGGCACAGATTTAGAAATATCGTTGAATATGATAACACCTTTTTGTATCCAATCAAATTGTTTTGATTTGGATTCCAGACTAAGTATGAACACCCCGATCACCCCCCGTGCTCGTAAGTTATGACGGTTTGCGGATGAAGTTCTGCTAAACCTATTCAAAAATTGAGAACAATGTTCATAGTATGTCACCTTAACCCTATTTATAGCCAGTACGTAGTTTCAAAAATTTGATAGAGAGTTGTTATGTTATTATTATCGATTCAGATTACTTCACAACCAGATTCGTTGTAGAAGGGTAGTACAAAGAAAATATTTAATCCTTTCAGCTAATATTTAAAATTGTTATTACTTGTTGGGCACTCAAATGCTCATCTAGCTTAAATTAAATGTTTTCAGTTAAGTATGACCAACCAGAGGGCTCTTCCAGGAACAAAAGAAAATGAAAGCTGTCAGAATAAGTTTGTGTTATTTTATGTAATAGCTAGACTTAAGTAAGATGATGTTATTTATTATCTATCATGTAATGAAATGTTTTAAGGTCGCGTAACTGGGATTTAGAAAACTCTAATATGTAAATTAAGTTTGATATTTATGACATTATTATTATTATTATTCCGCTCAAAGAAATAGTATCGTGAAGCACTGAATTTGGGTTTCAAGTAACTGAATTTGGGGGCGTCACATCCTATTTATAGGAGATTGACAGGATACTATTTTGGACGCATAGTAAGGAAAAATCATGGATTGCATAGTAACTTATTCACGGGTGCTGCAACCGGCGAAACTTTTGAATTTTTTTGACTTTACTATGCAGTACTATGCAATAAAATATAATATATTCTATTTTATATAAAAACAAAACTTGTAATATATATATATATATATATATATATATATATATATATAATAAAGTAAAATTGAGATAAATTTCTACCAATGATTTTGAAAAATGGATAAGTGGGGGCCTATGTAATAAGCCATATTTACAACAATTACTTCATAAAATATCCCTCTATTTATCTCAATTCACTTGGCTTCACTAAACACATTTTTAATTTATTCATCATTAATATTATAACTCGTAATATTAACAACCATATCATTCCTAGGAAAGAGGGGGCTTTCCAATAAGGACTTCTCCTTATTGGCGCACAATTAGGTGACCAAACCCCTTTCCTCGACAGAAATTTCTAGAAATCGTCAATAATGCAAATAATAATATGAATAACTTTGTCATCTCAATTATTGATTTAATAATATAAAATATTATTACAATAATTGAATCAAATAACGTGAGATACTATGCAGCAATTATTGTAGCAATAATTGAGTATAACTGAGTGACTTCTCACGTAATCATCACTAATCAATACCGTGTACTACTATGCAACCACATATATTACTGTACTTTTATCACCGGGCATTTCAACAGTTTAACGGTATCAATTACGTCGTTATTTATAAAAACTCAAACTTGTCGTTTTCTTCATCCGACCATTTTTTGTTATGGGGCCCACAAATGGCTGCGCCATCGTATGAATATTCTTCGACAACAAGAATATTCCACGAACAAACGAATATTTCCCGACAACAATGAACATTTTATAACCACTTGTTTATTTTGCAAAATTTCCATATTTCACCCATAACTAAAGCATTATATAAAATTAACACCTTATTATTCACAATAATAATTAGAGGAAATTCAATTTTATTTATAAAAAATTGTGGTCTTACATATATCATCATTTAGGACCGATGATGATAAAAAATATCTTAAAGAAAATAAATCTAGTGAGATAAAAGATCAAAGATTAGGGATTCATACTTTAGTTTATCCAAGTTATAAAATACTCCATAAAAATCAATTATGGAGCAAAATTTAAAAAATGAAGATCAAAACATGTATACAATCAAATATAGTAACCATAATAGACAACTTGGACAAAGAAAAGAACATTTAATTTTTTTATTAATAGTGCCGTAATCTTGAATAGTGTCGTATACGTGAATAGTGTCGTATACGTGAATATTAACCCCAACACAAAAAGATAGAAATTCCACAAGAAAAATCATACTTTGTGAATAGTACTCGTGAATAGTACTGTATTCGTGAATAGTGTCGTATACGTGAATAGTAACCTCGACATGAAAAGGTAAAAATTTCATAATAAAATTCATACCAATATTTGTGTATAATGATATTGAAAGAATAACATCATTTACGAAGAAAATAGCATCCCTTACCTCAAAAGAACTGTACTTCCAGCTAAAATATCAGGTATAAGGCTGAAGGAAACTTGCACTGAATAGAAACTCTCAAAGTATCTAAATACTCACAAAAATACGCTAGATAATATAGAGAGAGAAAGCTTATGATTCTGATGTGATTTTCAATTCTAACTAAGCACCATATTTATAGAAAAATGCTAGAACGTCAAAGGAGACTAACCTGCTACCTAATGACTTTACCTGCTACTATTCACGCCCACCACTTTTGAAATAAAATTTCAGCACATTTCTCACCAACCAAAAGTGGGGCCCACCCATTCTAAAAAATTTCCAAAATGTTTTAAATTTAAACAATAATCAGCAACTACAATAATTCATAATAAATAGCCCTTTTATCAGAAAAATACAAATTTTATGTCCATTCCATAGGAAATTTAATTCTCTACAACTTTGTAGAAGAAAGTTATTCCAAATTCCAAACAGAAAATGCCCGAAATCCACATACGGACAATTTTTAATACCTCCATTCCGACAATATACTGATAAAATACATCAGCATTAATTCCTTCATTTATATCCACATAAAAATAAATATTTCTTTATTTTATAAATTAATAATTAATTATTCACAAATAATATTACAGAATCACAATTATGACAACCAGGTCGTTCCCAAGAAAGATGGGGCTTTTAGATAAGAATTTTTCCTTACTGGAGTGCAATTAGGTGACCAAACCCTTTTCCTTGACAGAAATTTCTTAGACATTGTCAATAATGCTATCTAATAATATTATTCAAATAATATGAATTATTGATCTGATAATAGGAAATAATGTACAATGACAATTATTGAAACAACAATAATATAAAATATCAACGTAGAAATTATTGAATCAATAAAATAAAATATTGAACATTAATTACTGTAACAATTATTGAGTAGTGTCTTCTTACATAAGAATCAATAATTCAAAATTACTATGCAATACCGTGTGCTACTGTGCAACCACGCGTATTACTCTATTTTAACCACTGGGTATTCCAACAGTGTTAACGGTAACAACTACGTCGTTATTTGTAAAAATTCAAACTTGTCATTTTTTCATTCTCCCATTTTCCATTATGGGGCCCACAAATGGATGCGCCTTCGTACGAATATTTCCTGACAGCAAGAATATTTTACGACCAAATAAATATTCCCCGACAACAATGAATATTTTATAACCACTTGCTTATTTTGCAAAATTTTCACATTTCACCCATAACCAAAGCATTATATCAAATGAACACCTTATTATTCAAAATAATAATTAGAGGAAATTCAATATTATATTTAAAAAGTTGGGGTCTTACAACCTCCCCTCCTTATGAAATTTCGTCCTCGAAATTAACGTACGTACCTGGTGTTTCGAAAAGGTGTAGATACCTCGCTTTCATTTTTGACTCCAACTCCCAGGTCATTTTCTCAGTAGCATGGTTCCTCCACAAAACTTTAACTTGTGGTATAACCTTTGTGCGTAGGACATGCTTCTTCCTATCCAAGATCTTGACATGTACCTCCTCGTACATTAAATCTTCGGTTACCTCGTCTGGTTCAAACTCAATAATATGGTTTGAGTCTTTCATATATTTACGAAGCACATATATGTGAAAAACATTATGAACACGAGACATGCTTGGAGGTAATTCGAGTCTATATGCTACATTTCCTATTCGGACAAGAATTTTAAATGGACCAACAAATCGTGGATTGAGCTTTCCTCTCTTCACAAATCTTGTAACTCCCTTCCATGGAGCAACACGTTACAATATATGATCCCCAATATTAAATTTCATGTCCTTTCGATGAAGATCCGCATAACTCTTTTGTCGATCATGTGTCGTTTGTATACGTTGTCGGATCATTTGGATATTCTCTGTAGTCATTCGTACCAACTCTGGTCCCAACAAAGTTGTTTCTCCCACCTCATCCTAACATACTAGAGAGCGACACTTTCATCCATACAAAGCTTTGAATGGAGTCATGCCTATACTTGCTTGATAACTCTTGTTGTAGGTGAATTCCACCAATGGTAGGTACTTATCCCAACTCCCTTTGAAATCTAGGACATAGAGTCTTAATAGATCTTCAAGAGTTTGAATAGTCCTTTCTGATTGCACGTCCGTTTGAGGATTGTAGGCCAAACTGAATCGTAAGTCCATGCCCATATCTTTTTGCAAGCTAACCCAAAATCGTGAAGTGAATCTTGGGTTACGATCCAAAACTATGGATACTGGCATGCCATGCAATCTCACAATCTCATTTATGTATATACGAGCAAGACGTTCAAGGGAATAAGTCTCCCATATAGGCAAGAAATGGGCAGACTTGGTTAATCTATTAACAATAACCCAAATTGCATCTATGCCTTGAGAAACCTTTGGAAGATCTGTAAAGAAATCCATGGTAATTGTAAGACCCCAACTTTTATGAATAAAGATGAATTTTCTATAAATATAATTTTTGAATATTATGGAGTAAATTTGATATAATGTTATAGTTGTGGATAATATTTATAAATTTTGCAAAGTACGCAAGTTGTTATATAATATTTGATTGGTCGGGGAATATTCATTTTAACAGGGAATATTTGTACGACAAAACAATCATTAGTGGACCCCACAACAGAATATTGTCGGATTGAGAAAATGACAAAAATATTTTTATGAAAATAACGGCGAAAGTTTTACCGTTAACTGTTGAAACACCTGGTGTTAAAAAAACAGTAATACGCATGGTTGCAAAGTAGCACACGATATTGATTATTAATGCTTACGTGAGAAGTCACTCAGCTTTGTTAAATTATTGCTACAGTAATTGTTGCATAGTATCTCACGTTATTTGATTCAATTATTGTCGATATTTTATATATTATTAAATTAATAATTGAGATGACATAATTATTAATATTATTATTTGCAATATTGACAATGTCTAGAAATTCTCTCAAAGAGAGGTTTGGTCAACTAATTGCTCGTCAATAGGGAGAAATCCTTATTGGAAAATCCCCTCTTTTCTGGGAACGACCTGATTGTTAAATATTGCGAATTATAATAATGATGATAAATATTGTTAAAAATATTGAGTTAATTTTTATAGTATTTATAGTAAGTATTGGCATATTATTTAGACCCTCAATTATCCATTTTTCAAAATAATCGGTAGAAAGTTATTCAGTATAATAAAGGTGGGGCCACGTGGGAAGAAAATTGAAGTTGGGAGAAAATGTGTTTAGAAGGGAATGTTAGTGTTATATATGTATTAAATAAATGTTAGTGGAAGATGGTGGAAAAGGTGGAGTGTAATATATATATATATATATATATATATATATATGTTAATGACATGGAAAGTATTGAATTTTAAGGCGGGGGGGGGGGGGGGGTTAGTTTACCTTAATGGCAGGGAAGTGTTTATATATATAAATATATACATGTGATGCTGATAAATGAAATGGAGAGAGGGATATCTTCACGTGTGATTTATATATATGATATATGTATGTTTGTATGCCTTGGACGGCAGACAACGACTGATTATATATATATATATATAATATAAGTTTTGTTTTATTAGATTATAAATAGAATGTATTATATTTTATTTAAAAGTTTTTATTTTATTAGAATAATTTATTGCACAGTAATGAATAGTAAAAATCAGAAAATCAACGAATTCGTCTAATTCGTTCGCCCGTGATTTCTTCTGTTGATCCGTGGAAAATTAAATTCAAATAGTATCATTTTCATTCTCCTATAAATAGGATGCTTATTTAGAATTGAAAATCACACCAAAATCAAAGAATTCTTCTTCTATAATCTTGAGCGTATTTATTTAGAGTTTTAGAAAATTTTGAGCATAGAAAACAGTAAAAGTTTTCTTCAAGAATATCCCCGCTATACCAGTTGGAATACTCTTCTTTCAAGGTAAGGAATGTTATTTTTATTCAATATTCGCTTGAAATAATATTTTCTTCCACACTCTGTAGTATGTAAGTAATGTTATTTCGTTTCAGATTTCGAATTCTATACTCATTTGGTTAAAGTTTTGGCTTCTATACTCCATAAAATTAGTAGAATATCCTTTATATTTGGGTTTCATCCAGTATCTTTTCATGGAAATATTATTCTAAGCATTCTTGATAAGTTTTAACTTTTTCATGCCGGAGTACTATTCATGAGGTTACTATTCCGAAGTACTATTCACGGGATACTATTCACTCGAGTACTAATCACCCGGAGTACTATTCATGATAAAAATTGATTCGTTTTTGGTCCAAATTATTTTTGGTACAATATTATTCTTGAATTTTACTCCACAAAGCAGTATCATGTTGACAATTTGGACGTTATTGATTTCTCGATAAATTAAATTACAAATCTTTAAAAATTTATCCTTGAACTTGTTTTATTGAATTCTTATATCATTGTCATCATCCTCATGTTTATATTATGTTGAAAGTCATCTGTGGCCTGTAGTGCATAGATGGACATGGTATGATTATGACCAGGGATTATTCGGTATAATCATGACCATTGACGAAAACACGAATATCCTTGGCCCGTAGTGCATGGATAATTTGTGGTCGTGATACTAATGAATATCCTTGGCCGTAATGCAGGGATGATGTGGATTATTTATTAAGCTGAGTCTCAGCGATAAAAGTGATGAAAAACCTTTTAAATCATAGAAGATAGTATATTTTATTCTCTACTTGACTCTTCTAATGGATTGCTTTTTCCGCTGCAGTTAAACTAGATGTTTGTTATATTTTATCAGTTTAACACCGTTGAAGGCTAACGATAATTTATTCTGCATTATCTTAGTCATAATATTTCTTACTGGGCTAGTTGAGCTCACCATTTTTGCTTTCATTGTTCTCTTTAGGAAATGAGAACGTAGCAGGAACTAGTTAGGGAATGGAGTAACGGTCCAGATGTTTACATTAGTAGTCCTCACTATTCTATTAAATAATGTGATAATAAATATATTGAGGACTCCCTTTGAGTTTGAATACTATCTAGAAGACAATATTCGTATTAAAACTCTCAATTTATGTTTTGTCGTATTTTACACGACAGTTGTATTATTAAGTTGTATTTGAATTTTGTACCATGTATTTGTCGACTCAAGATGGGTGATGTATACCTAATTTTGGGGGCGTCACAGTAATGTATTCCCACTTCCATTTTAGAATCTCAAGTGGTTGCAATGGACCCTTTGGTACTTGATGCTTTGTCTTTACACGTTGACAAGTTAAACACCTCGAGATAAACTCCGCGATCTCTCTCTTCATATTGCTCCACCAAAATGTATGTAAAAGATCATAATACATTTTAGTACCCCCATGATGGATTGCAAACGGTGTGTTGTGTGCCTCTATCATGATTCTATGTTTCAAGTCAGAATCTTTAGGAACGCAAAATCTGGAGTTGACTCAAAGTATTCCTTCTTCATCGATTCTTGCTTCTGAAACAACACCTTCTTGCAATTTCTTTTTCATACGCATCAGCTCGAGGTCCGTATCTTGATCATCTTTAACTTTATCGATTTAAGTCGGTTCTACTCGTATATTTGACATCATCACGTGGGTCCTTGGAGTCTTTAACTCTATCTCCATCCTTCGCAAGTCATACAAAATGGGCATTTGCGTTGACAATATCGCACTCGTACCCGCATATGATCTTCTACTCAATGCGTCAACTACCACGTTTACTTTTCCAGGATGGTATTGGATGGTATGATCGTAATCTTTCAACAGCTCGAGCCAACATCGTTACTGCATGTTGAGTTTCTTTTGGGTGAAGAAATATTTGAGGCTTTTATGATCCTTATAAATCTCCACTTTCTCCCCATACAGGTAGTGTCTCTCGATCTTTATCGCAAAAATGAATGTTGCTAACTCCAGATCATGAGTAGGATAATTCCTCTCATATTCTTTGAGTTGTCTCGAGGCATAGGCTATGACTTTCTCATGTTGCATAAGAACACATCTTAACCCTTTGCCTAAAGCATTGTTGTAGATAACAAATCCATTCGAACCAGATAATATTGTCAGAACAGGTTCCGAAATGAGTCTCTTCTTGAGCTCTTGGAAACACTTCTCGCATTCCTCACTCCATACGAATTTTGTATCTTTCTGAGTCAGCTGAGTTGACGGAGTACCAGCTAAGCCCAGAAAGCTACGTACTTCGGTCATTGACTTTGGTTGCTCCCAACTTTGTATTGTTTCAATCTTCGCCGGGTCAATAGATACTCTATGTTTTGACACCACGTGCCCAAGGAATACTACTTCCTCAAGCCAAAACTCTCATTTCTTCAGCTTGGCATATAACTTGTTATCACGAAGCCTTTGAAGGACCAGCTTCAAATGTCGCTCTTGATCTTCACGGCTTTTGGAATAGACGAGGATGTCATCAATAAAGACGACAACGAACTGATCCAAATATTCTTTGAACACACGTTTAATCATATCCATGAAAGTAGCAGGAGCATTAGTCAATCAAAAAGACATGACTAATAATTCATAATGCCCGTACCAAGTTCTGAAGGCAGTCTTTGGAATATCCTCAGTTTTTATCTTCAGCTGATGATATCTAGAACGAAGATCGATCTTTGAAAAGAATTGTGCTCCTTGCAACTGGTCGAACATGTCATCAATGCGAGGTAGTGGATACTTATTCTTGATGGTGACATGGTTCAATTCTCAGTAGTCAATACAAAGTCGCATACTTTCGTCTTTCTTCTTTACGAATAAAACATGAGCACCCCAAGGAGATGTACTAGGACGAATGAAACCTATGTCTAACAACTCCTGCAGTTGGACCTTTAATTTCTGAAGTTCAATAGGAGCCATTCTATATGGGGTTTTAAAAATGGGTTTTGTACCAGGTTCAAGGTCAATAAAAGATTCAATTTTATGTTCTGGGGGTAGACCGGGAAGTTCTTCAGGAAATACGTCAGGAAATTCACTAACAATAAAAATTTTATTCAAATTTTACGTATTTTTGTTCAAGTTCATGACATGGGCTAACAAAGTTTGACATCCAATTTTTAATAAATGAATGGCCTTATGGCTTGATATGACAGTGATTAACTTTAGTGGTTTGGTTGGTTGAATTTGCATAACAGGTTGGTTAGGAATATGAAAATTAACAACCTTACGAAAATAATCAATTTTAGCATGATGAGTGGTTAACCAATCAGTCCATAAAATCACATCAAATGCAAGTATTTTCAAAGAAATAAGATCGACAGGTAATGTGATGGTACCAACCTGGATCAAACAAGATTTATAAATAGTGAATGTAACAAAAATTTCTCCTAACGAAGTTTCAACAGATAAGTCAAAGTCTAATTTATCCGGAGTCAAGTTCAAACGTTGAGCAAAAGCAGGAGAAATAAAAGAATGGGTAGAACCGGTATCTAATAAGGTATAAACTTTGCAAGAGTGTATGATTAGCTTACCCGTGATCAACTCGTTCGGTTCCTCGCTTTTTGGGAAGTTACGAAAAATGCTCTTACTTGAACCATCGATTTTGACTTGTCTGGGACAACCTTTAGTGTCATCATTACCGCTAAAATTGACTTTTGCTATAAGGCATATTCCACCCTCAACTGCTTCTTCGTACTCCTGTTCCATGATCTGAATTATTAATCTTCGATCCATATCAAATTGGGGTTGACCGCAATGTACAGGGTAATTCAAAACTCGATGTTGGGCTCTCCCAATTGCTTTCCAAAAAGAGAAATACATATAATCTATTTTAGCCTTTTTGTATCGAACTTCTCTTTCAACAATATCAACGCGTCGTGCGGCTTTTACCCATGCATCCTTTATTCTTACTCGTTCAGTTGTTTCTTCTTTCAGCTGATCCTTGACATTTGAATTCTCAGATTCTAGCTTTATCATCTTATACTCTGCTAAAGAGTGCTTCTGTTCAAGCATCACATATCGGGTAACACAAGATAGAATTATTGAATCCTTTTGCCCCACGATCGTCTGCCGTTCTTCAGCCTGCTCTTCAAACTCATGAATATGATTTTATAATTCTACATTTTGATAATAAATTTCTCCTAATAAATCCTCGCCAGGTTCCTCTTTTTCCTCACTCTCAGCTGCTACCTCTGCGACTAGCTCGGGTGCAACTATTAATTCTTTACTCACCACATGAATATCTCTAATTTCTTCTTCGCCTGACATCACATTATCCTGGTTGGTGATTAAAGGTGTCTTCACGGTCTCATTCACTACATTGTTAACATTTTCAGCTGTCATTCTCAAATACTGCCATAAAACAAGGGTTAATTAAAGAAATTGACATACCAGTGAAGGATTTACTCGTCTCTCCCCTCCTAATAAGCTTAGGTAGGACACACTAGTGAAGGATTTACTCGTCTCTCCCCTCCTAATTTTATTCTCCGATCTCCGCCAGTGACCATATCCCTAATCTCTGATACCAACTGTGACGCCTCTAAAATAGGTATACATCACTGTTTTTGAGTCGCCAAATACATGGTACAGAAAATAACTACAACTTCATTATTACAATTATCGTGCAAAATACGACAACACATATACTGTGAGTTTAAATACAAATATTATCGAATAGAAAATATTCAAACTCAAAAGGAATCCTCATTACAATTAATATCACACTATTTTACAAAATAGTGAGGACTGCTAAAATAACTGTCTGGACCCATCACTCTACACCCCCGACTAGTTCCCGCTATATTCTCATCTCCTGAGAAGAAAAATGGAACAAAAAGGAAAAGCGTGAGCTCAACTAGCCTAGTAAAGAATATTATGACTAAGATAATGTACAAAAAATTATCTCTAGCCTTCAATAAATCAAATAAAATACAATGGACAATAATTTTTAGATCAATATTCGCAGCGGAAATAACAATTCATTAGAAGAGTTAAGTTGAGAATGAAATCTACTATCATCTATGAATTTAAAAGTCTATCATCAATATTTTATCCATGTAACATCACTCAATATACATCTTGAATCAAATATTCATCTTTGCACTACGTGCCAAAGATATTCATTTGTATCACCAGTTAGTCATGTTCATCTCAACACCTGTTCATCTTTGCACTACGGGCCAAAGATATTCATCAGGTAATCATTCATCTTTGCACTACAGGCCAAAGATATTCAGTTATATCATCATTTAGGACCGAGGATGATGAAAAAATCTTAAAGAAAATGAATCCAGTGAAATAAAAGATCAAATATTAGGGATTCGTACTTTAGTTTATTCAAGTTCAAAAATACTCCATAATAATCAATTGTGGAGCAAAATTTTAGAAAATGAAGATCAAAACATGGATACAATCAAAGATAGTAACCATAATAGATAACTTGGACAAAGAAAAGAATATTTAATTTTTCTGTGAATAGTGACGTATATGTGAATAGTGTCGTATACGTGAATAGTAACCCCGACACGAAATGGTAGGAATTCTAAGAGAAAAATCATACTTCGTGAATAGTACTTGTGAATAGTACCGTATTCGTGAATAGTGTCGTATACGTGAATAATGTCGTATACGTGAATAATAATCTCGACATAAAAAGATAAAAATTTTATAATAAAATGCATACCAATATTTCTGTATAATGATATTGAAAGAATAACATCATTTACAAAGAAAATAATATTCTTTACCTCAAAAGAATAGTACTTCCGCCTGAAATATTAGGTATAAGGCTGAAGGAAACTTGCACTGAATAACAACTCTCAAAGTATCTAAATACTTACAAAAATAAGCTCGATAATATATAGAAAGAAAGCTTATGATTCTGGTGTGATTTTTAATTCTTACTAAGCACCTTGTTTATAGAAAAATGCTAGAACGCCAAAGCAGATTAACCTACTACCTGATGGCTTTACCTGCTACTATTCACGCCCACCACTTTTGAAATAAAATTTTAGCACATTTCTCACCAACCAAAAGTGGGGCCCACCTATCCTAGAAAATTTCCAAAATGTTTTAAATTTAAACAATAATCAGCAACTTTAATAATTCATAATAAATTGCCCTTTTATCAGAAAAATACAAATTTTATGTCTATTCCGTAGAAAATTTAATTCTCTAAAAGTTTGTAGAAGAAAGTTTTTTCAAATTTCAAATAAAAAATGTCCGAAATTCACATACAGACGATTTTTAATACCTCCATTATGACAAAATACTGATAAAATACTTCAACATTAATTCCTTCATTTATATCCACATAAAAATAAATATTTTCTTATTATATAAATTAATAATTAATTATTCACAAATAATATTAGAGAATCACAATTATGAGAATCAGGTCGTTCCCAAGAAAGAGGGAGCTTTTCGATAAGAATTTCTCTTTACTGGCGCGCAATTAGGTGACCAAACCCCTTTTCTAGACAGAACTTCATTAGACATTACAAATAATGCTATCTAATAATATTATTCAAATAATATAAATTATTGATATAATAATGAAAAATACTATACATTAACAATTTTTGAAACAACAATAATATAAAATACCAACGTAGAAATTATTGAATTAATAAAATAAAGTATTGAATAGTAATTGTGACGCCCCCAGAATAAGGTATACATCACCCATCTTGAGTCGTCAGATACATGGTACAGAATTCAAATACAACTTAATAATATAACTATTGTGTACAATACGACAAAACATAAACTGTGAGTTTGAATACAAATATTGTCTACTAGAGAGTATACAAACTCAAAAGGAGTCCTCATTACAATTATTATCACACTATTTTACAGAATAGTGAGGACTACTAATGCACCATCTAGGACCATCACTCTGTTCCCCGACTAGTCTCAGCTACGTTCTCATTTCCTGAAGAGAACAGTGAAAGAAAGGGTGAGCTCAACTAGCCCAGTAAGAAATATTATGACTAAGATAATGCAGAATAATTTATCGTTAGTCTTCAACAGTGTTAAACTGATAAAATATAATAACTATCAAGTTTAATTGCAGCGAAACAAGCAATCCATTAAAAGAGTCAAGTAGGGAATAAAATGTACTATCTTCTATGATTTAAAAGGTTTTTCATCACTTTTATCGCTGGGACTCAGCTTAATAAATAATCCACATCATCGAATCACCCCTGCACTACGGCCAAGGATATTCTTTAGTATCACGACCACGAATTATCCATGCACTACGGGTAAAGATAATTATGTTTTCATCAACGGTCCTGATCACACCATAAAACAATTCATCTTTGCACTACGTCCAAAGAGAATCTATAGTCATAATCATACCAAAAACTGTCCATCAATGCACTACGGGCCAATGAGGACTTTTTCCACATCATTTGTAACATTACGATTATGATTATACCGAATAATCCCTGGTCATAATCATACCAAGTTTATCTATGCACTACAGGCCACAGATGACTTTCAATAAAATATAAACATGAGGATGATGACAATGATATAAGAATTCAATAAAACAAGTTCAAGAATTAATTTATCTAGGAACTGATAACGTCCAAATTGTCAACATGATACTGCTTTGTAGAGTAAAATTCAAGAATTCTCAGAAGAATATTTTCATGAAAAGATACTAGATGAAGCGCAAATATTAAGGATATTCAACTAATTTCATGGAGTATAGAAGTCAAAGTTTTAACTAACTGAGTATAATAAAGAATGAAATAACAAAAGAAATCACCATGCATGCGATAGTCCGCACATGCAGGTTATTTAAATAGAATAATAAATAACGGAACCAGGTCCGGCGTAAAACGCACAGACAGGATATTCCAACAGAATAATAAAGAATGGAATTAGGTCCGGCGTAAAACGCACCGACAGGATATTCCAACAAAATAATAAATAACGGAACCAGGTCCGGCGTAAAACGCACAGACAGGATATTCCAACAGAATAATAAATAACGGAACTAGGTCTGGCGTAAAACGCACAGACATGATATTCCAACAGAATAATAAAGAATGGAATATTAGAAGAATTTTACCATGTATGCAGTACTTTGCATAGACAGGTTATTCCAACATAATAATAAAGAATGGAATAACAGAAGAATTTCACCAAGTATAGGGTAGCCCGCATATACAGGTTATTCTAATAGAATAATAAAGAATGGAATAACAAAAGTTCTCTTCATAAATAAGAAAGAAAGAGTATCCCTTACGAGTACAACAAATAATATTCCTTACCTTGAAAAAACTGGATACTAGAATAGTGAGGTAACAGACTTCTTCTTCTTTCTCTCTATAATTTCTCTCTATAATAATTGCTCTAAAGCTTTTGTGAATTTGTGAGAAATGAAGGAAGAATGAGCTTCTATTTATAGAAAAATATAGTTTTGATAATTGCACGTTTTGGGGCTCGAAAAATTACAGTATAATACCTTCCTCTTTTTCTTCATTTTTAATTTAGTCCTGCAAGTATTATCAAACTTGCACCAACTCCACTAATAGTAAATAATGTTAATCAATAGTAAATCATGTGACTCAATAGTTCTAATCATGTGATAAAAATAATTACAGTATAGTACCTCCATCTATACCTCTATTTTTAACTTAGTCATGCAAGTATTATCAATTTTGCACCAACTTCCCTAATAGTACAAAGAATGTGATTCAATAGTACACACATGTGAATAAATAGTTATATAAGCATGTGAATTAGTAGCAATTAATTGTTCATTTATCCGATAAATTACCCGATTTATCAATATAACCCTCAGACATCAATTATCATCGGAATAGATGTCGATTTTCACTAACACAAACAATTCCAACATAATGAAACTATTTTTATCAACAATAAAAATTTTAAAATTTCGAAGGTTGACTTTTCCCGAAAAAATCAACTGTTGACTTTTTGACCAAATAGTGAATCCCAGAAAATTTTGTGTTTATAGACTATTTTTACAAATTTCATCATTCCAGACTCAAATATCACGTCCGCGTCTCTAAATTCAACTCCGAACACAACTCTCCAAACACAACTTCAATTTTAATAACATTCATCATTAATATTATAACTCACAATATTTAACAACCAGGTCGTTCACAGGAAAGATGGGGCTTTCCGATAAGGATTTCTTCTTATTGGCGCGCAATTAGGTGATCAAACCTCTCCTTGATAGAACTTTTAGACATTGTCAATATTACAAATAATAATATGAATAACTTTGTCGTTTCAATTATTAATTTAATAATATAATATATTATACAAATGATACTGTGACAATTGAATCAATAATATGAGAGAGATGATGCAGCAATTACTGTAGCAATAATTGAGTATAACTGAGTGACTTCTCACGTAAACATCAATAATCAATACCGTGTGCTACTATGCAATCACGCGTATTACTGTACTTTTAACACCGGGTGTTTCAACAGTTAACGGTAAAACTTTCGCCGTTATTTTCATAAAGTATTTTTGTCATTTTCTCAATTCGACAATAATTTCGTTGTGGAGTCCACCAATGATTGTGTCGTTGTACAAATATTCCATGTTAAAAAGAATATTTCCTGACCAATCGAATATTATATAACAACTTGCGTACTTTGCAAAATTTATAAATATTACCCACAACTATAACATTATATCGAATCCACTTCATAATATAAAAAAATAAAAAAATTATTTCGAGAAAATTAAATATTTATTTCTAAAATCTGGGGTCTCACAGTATTGTAATAATTATTGAGTAGTGCCTTCTTACGTAAGAATCAATAATTCAAAAATACTGTGCAATATCGTGTGCTACTGTGCAACAACGCGTATTACTGTATTTTAACCACTGGGTATTCCAACAGTGTTAACGGTAACAACTACACCGTTATTTGTAAAAATTCAAACTTGTCATTTTTTTCATTTGACCGTTTTTCATTATTGGGGCCCACAAATGGCTACGCCGTCGTATGAATATTCTTCGACAACAAAAATATTTTACGACCAAACGAATATTCCCCGATAACAATGAATATTTTATAACCACTTGCTTATTTTGTAAAATATGTATATTTCACCCATAACCAAAACATTATATCAAATGAAGACCTTATTATTCAAAATAATAATTAGAGAAAATTCTATTTTATTTATAAAAAGTAGCATTATATCAAATGAAGACCTTATTATTCAAAATAATAATTTGAGAAAATTCGATTTTATTTATAAAAAGTTGGGGTCTTACATCTCCAACCATGTTTGTTACCGTGTAAATCTTGAAAATTAATTAGATATCTCTTGGAACAATATTTGTGGAGTCATGATTGCATGAATATTTTCTTTATCTCTTATCTCTGATTCACTCTTACATCTACTTCTTTTTTCAACTTTTCGATTTTTTTTCCAGATTTTTACAACTTTTCGGTTTTTTTTTATTTTTCGATATTTACCGAATTCAAAATTTTCATTATCGCTACCGGTACTGAAAAGTATAAAAAATCAAAAAACCGGTATTGAAAAAACCGAAAAAACCAGTACCGTTGTAACACCCCCTTCCCAAAAAGGAAAGGGAGGTCACGTGCAGAACACAACAAACCTCAAAATAAAAAAACAGAGAAGATGATGAAGTAAATGAATGAATAAAGAAGCCTGAATTAAATACCAAACTTATATATTTCCCAAAATTATTTTCTTCTGTTAGTTTTGTTGTCATGTCGAAGAGAGTGACAACAATCAGTAATCCAAGTCCGAAATACTCCCCCACCAGTAGCCTCTATATCCGAAGTGCTCTCCCACCAATAACCTCTATATCCGAAGTGCTCTCCCACCAATAACCTCCATATCCGAAGTACTTGTTAGAAATATGCATGTGAATGTTATTCCTTTATTCGTATAATTTGATGATGAAGATGATGAAGTAAATGAATGAATATGCAAACATGTTTGCATTAATAAAAGCTGTAAAGCCCTTAATAGATGATAGACAATATGGATAAGGACTTAGATTAATATGATAAAAAAAATTAGGTTAATCTAATGAGAATAAAGAGTTTTGTAAAAGTATTTCAAAAGATCATGATGTACAAGGACTACGTATAGAAAGATCAAACTTATTAGGTTGATCTTATAAAGTGTAATAAATAGGCATGTCTGATCGTAGAGCTATGCACAAGTCATGTTAGTCTGCCAAGAAAGTAAGGCAAAATCGTAGTCTATCGAAGCAGAATCATAGACTATACTCGAAATCGTAAAAGATGTCTACCGAGCGCCTGTAGAGCTAGAATTACTGAGGATATCTGGTTGTTCTGCAAGTCAACAAGCTGTAGCTGCTGGCTAATGCTGCTACTCATATTTAACGTATCGAATGCATTGTTTCTCAGTTTCCTGTGACAAATTATTTCAGAGAATCAGCATTTTGATTTTCCTCCTTTTTATAGATTACATATAGAACTGCAAATGGCCTGTTAGTGTTATATTTGAGCTTACACTTGTTGTATTTGTGGGAAATTAAAAAGTTGTTGTGGCACCACCCCTTGAAGCGACCCAAATTCAATAACCCTGAGCATCGCTCCAGAACTCCACATAAGATGGATCAACAGTTTATACAAAGAATAATTTAATGTGAACTGCTACTGTTTCTCTCTATTAGTGTACATAAAAGTACTCTTAAACAAATTCTCAGATTTCAGATCAGGCTATTACTAAAGACTCACAATGTTATAAGCGACGGTAAAGTTGAGAACCATGCTGGAGCTTCTGATTGTTGAAAGGAGTTGTTGCTCAAGTCTCTGCGTAGAAGAACCACATCAAAAAAGCTTCACTCTAACAAAGACCCAGATTGTGAGTGAACAAAATTTGATTCCATTAATTTCCCATGTAATGTCGTACACATAATTGAGGAAGTCCATTCCAGCCAAGTCTGGTAAAGGGCCAGAGTTTGTTGTGGGCTAAGTTATTGCAACAAAAGGCAAGAGAATGAGATAATACAGTAAATCCCAGTAAATCACTCGAGGCACGTTAAATTTTACATTGGATTCAAAATAAGTACTCACAATTCAACGACATTTATGTGGTTACTGATGTTTGATGGGACTTTGTCTGTCAGAGCATTCCTATCTAGCCGACTGTTGCACATAAAATAATGTGTGATAAAGTGGAATTTATCTAAAAGGATGAAGGAACTAGTTTAAGGTGGCAAAGACCACTCACAGAACTTCGAGTGTCTGAACGGATCCAATTGTGTTGGGAATTTTCCCTGATAACTGGTTTCTGTCAAATAGTCTGTCATTGCATAAATTAAGCACAGGGAGTTAGAATATGATATTTTACCAAAGATAAAATAAGTACCCCGTCCCTAGATAATTGAGTCTCAACTCTCAACTGACACGTGTATTAGTACCATGTCAGAGCTGAAAAGTTTGTCAGGATTGATCCAGAAAACTGGTTTTTGTTGAAATGGCTGCAAATGCATATATAAATTGGACAGTAAGAGGCTTTGAGCAATAGTGACAAGTTTCGCACAATACAAAGGAAGGCGGATTGAAAACTTCTAGTATGAGTAAACCAATAAATACTACTCACAAGTGTTTTGCATTTTTAAGGAGGTCCAAGCCTGGGGCAGTGGATGTTGAAACAGGGAGGGATCCTGTAAACTGATTATCTGCCATGTCTAACCAGTAGAGTTTGGAGAGATTACCCAAAGGAGGAGGAATTTCCCTAGTGAAATTGTTAGAATTCAGGGCTCTGCCAAGGAAAAGTAGTGGATCTATAATTAATCAAGAAGATCACTCCTATATAGGAGGAGTATAATGCTATTATGAGAAAAGACCATTATTTTTTTATCAAAGACTTGATATCAGTTCTTACAAGATGGATAGCTCAGAAAGAGTCCCCAGTTCAGTTGGAATAGCACCAGTGAAGCCATAATTTTACCAGAATTCTGAAAGTATATTATAATATACATAACAAATGATATATTATACAGTAATATGTATTGTAGATATAATGACACATACGTATTTCTAACAGGAATCAGGATGAATGGAATGAAAAACATAGATAAGCACAAGAATTTAGTACGTGGATACTGGACACATACAATATATTCAGATTTTTCAAATCTCCCAGCCAAGGAGAGAGGGAACATGTTAGGCTTTTGTTGAATGATAGGTCCCTGCAACAGAGATATGTACATATAATTATCTACTGAACAAGTTTGCACCAAATTAAAATGAAATTAATACTTTCTCCGATCAATTCCAAATTATGAGATCAATATTAACTTTTTAACATTTTCTAACTCAAAATTGACTTGATTCATTTAATAACCGGTAATACTTTTTAGATAGTTTATGATATTTGTTATTATATTGACATAAATAAAATGAATTCATATCAATTTTGAGTTAGAAAATGTTTGAAATTAATTTTTAAAAAAATCAATATTGATCTTATTTGTTTGGGGCCATATATATGATGCAACCTTAATTACTTGTCTCTACTAACGCTAGGTGCATGCCTAGCTCTGAGCAAAGGGTAACAGAATTAAGTACTCACAAGGATATCAATTTACTGACTCCCCCAATGTCACCGTTTAGTTTGCCCACGAGCCCCATAGTTGATAAGCCCTTAAGTATTTATATTATAAAGATATTTGTAAGGGAATATGCAAATATATGAATTTAGCATAGATTTATGCATTTAAAGTTGTTGTTGATCATATATATATAAAAGATACTCACAGTGCAGTCACCCTTGACTTGTCGCAAGTGATGCCTTCCCAAGAGTCGCCACAAAGATCATCCGACTTCCCTCAGCTTGGTGGAGTGTTTTGCCACTGATCCTTCAACAGAGATATGTCCCTCCCTTCCGAGCAGCTCCGAACTCCATTGCAATAACAAAACTAACACTTGAAATCGAAAAACTGAGTAAATCTAGTAGAGTAATTAAGAAAAAATAATGAAACAAAAGCCAAAAGCGGAGCAAAAACCCTAGGCAAGAGAAACCAATTGAAAAGTGAATTAAGTGTTCGGATGTGTTCGAGTTTGTAGAATTTCAAAGTGGCATAACTTTTGAACCCACAATGTAGCCACGATGTAAAATGTTTTAGGAACAGTTATATATTATAGTATATTTATGGAAGTAATTACAAAAATCATACACTCATAAAATAATTACAAAAATATGATATTTCATTATATATATTTATAATACTAAAATAATTAGGAGTCCTTAATTTAAAGAATAAATATTAATGGACTGACATGACAAAATGTTTTTTTTGAAACGCGTGATAACCGCTTATCATTTGTCTGGGACTCTACAATTACCAAACCCTTATGCATGCTGAAACCCTTGTTTCTTTCCTCTGTCGCGACTAAACTCGTAATCGGAGTTAAAAAAGCTTGTTTCCGGTGATTGTTCTTCATCTCTGTTCGTGCGTTCTTCATCTCTATCATATTCGTTTAGTTGTTCGTCATTGTTACTATTTATCGCTGTCACACGAGTCTTCTTCCCATATGTATGTACCTGCCGATAATTTCATCTGCTCTCTCATACCTCAATCCCAGTACACTCCAGGTTCAATCCCTTCATGATTATTAACATTAAACAATTATATATTCCTGTAAACAATTAAATTTGTTGTATTGGTTACTGTCAGTCTCCATTGTCTGACAACTGAATAAACATTATAAAGTAAACAAATCAATATTAGACAGTAACCAAACTACATAATCTTAGTAACCAGAAAATAAGCCAAATTTTTACATGCAGTTTTGAAGGCCTAAATGATAGAATTTGACCAAAAAACCATGCAGTTCACCAGCAAAGCTTGTGATTTTTGATCGTTGATCCGTTTCCAATGAAATTAGGCTCCGAAAATGCCAAAATCTGATACTCCAAATTTGACAACATTATACAGTAATATACTTCAGCAACTAATATTACAGTAACCAATTAATCTCTGCAGTAATTAAGTTTGCATTAGTCAGTAACTAATTCAGCATTGGTCAGTAACCAATTAAGTCAGCATTAGTCACTAGATAATTTTGAGCAGTAACCAAGTCAGCAATATAATTTTACACAGTAACCAGGTCAGCATTAGTCAGTAACCATATAATGCTACACAATATTTGTAGTAACCATTTTAAACGTGAAAAACTTAAGAAAGATTATCAATATAGAAATTCGTAGAAAACAGAGATAACTATATGCATATGAATCACTTACCTCAGTATTCAGATTTTTATCGAAGTTGCTGCGATTTTGTTACTGAACTTCAACAATCACGGTAGTTCGATTGTTTTTGGTTACTGAACTTGAAGTTACTGTTGATTTTGTATGCTATTTTGTAATCTCAGCGTGCCGTCGTGACGAAAAGTTTCGTCTTCTCCGATCTCAGTGCTGTGTCGCGCTAGAAGATTTCGGTTACTGAACGGGAAGAAGTTGTTGATGCTGTATGCTATTTTCAATTTCAGAGTTGCGTCGTGACAAAGTGATTCGTCTTCTCCGATTTGATAGGCGCTACAGATTTCTGCGTCTTCTCCGTTGTTGATATGTGTTCCGATTTCAAAGTTGTATGATTTTGGGACGGTTAATTGAAAAGATGAAATTCGGTAACTGACGTGTAGGAGTTAATGATACGTGATTTTAGCACGTATATTGTGTATGTTTTATTTCTGTAATTATGTTTTGTATGTTTTATTTTTGTAATTATTTTCTAATTGCTGTATATTAGTGTAAAGGACCCAATGTTTTAAGCCCAAAACCTTGTTTTAAGCAGTCTAGTTGTCGTTCAAAGTTTGGTCAAACTCGATTTTTTTTTTAATTTTTGTTATTTTAATTTTCCTATTCCTAATAAATGTTAGGAAGTTCTTTAGGATTATAAATATGCTTACTAGGGCTTGTGAACAAATATGTTTTCATCAATTAATATTACTATCTTTTGTTCTCTTTGTGAGTTCGTTATTCTCCTTATATATTAATTCAAGGGTTTATCTTATTAATTCAATGGTTTATTATTCCCTTACCTTTAAAAATAATAATTCATATAATTAATACGGACAAACATAAGTTATGAAAAACTTACAGATTAACTATAACTTATCAAAACATTGCAATCAATATTAGAACCATATGCAACTTTTGTGAAAGAAAATATGTAGTCAAAAATAATTAGGCACCAACTTCGGAATGAAAATAAAATATTTTTATGAAATACCCAGTTTCATCTTCATCCTAAGTATTAGAAATTTAGCTAGTCATTAAATCAAAAATTAATACTACTAATTATATGTAATAAGAACAATAATTAAAAAGAGAATTTCTATTAAATCAATAAAAGAAAATACTCCCTGACACTTGTACAACACACACTACAAGAAATTACATAAAAAATGACGCTAAAATTTGTCATATAAAATTCATTTTTCGTCACTAAAATAATGGTGACAAATGTTAATCGTCACAAAGATTGTCACCGTATGAGCGTGGTAAAAGGTTTATTTGACAATATATGATGTCGTCAGTAAATGTTTTAACTTATGATGACGATCTACACTATTGTCACTATAAGTAATGACTTGTAGTGACGTTAATATCATCACTATTTGAATGAAACTTTCGTCACTCTATATAATGTTTTGTCATCAAAATGTAGTACATTAAATGACGCCAAACTTGTTTTGTCATTAAATGATATTGTTTTAGTGACGAAAAATATGTTACTCTATTTAAATCATCTAATTTTAATGACGACAATATTGTCATATTTATGATTATTCTTTCGTCATGTTATTGTGTTTATCGTCACCAAAAATAAGAAAATAAATGACAACATAACAATTCGTCAGCTAATAATATATTTAACATGACAATTATGCTATTGTCATTTAATATTTTAAATAATATTACAAAATAATTTGTCACCAAAGAGTTAGTTTTTGGGACATATTTTTTAATGTCACTAATTAAATACTTATGGTGATGATACATCTCGTCACAGAAAGAGTTAATAATAGTGACAAAATTAGTTGTTGTGACTAAATAAATATATAATAGCGACGATATAGTTTGTCACAAAAGAGTTAATTTCTATGACACATTTTTCTCTGTCACTAATTGAATACTTATGGTGACGATAGAACCCGTCACATAAAGAGCTATTGATAGTTACATAATTAAAAGTCATCACTAAATGAATATATAATATTGACGACATAACTTGTCACCAAATAGTTAATATTAGTGACAAAATCAATTGTCATAACTAAATGAATATACATAATGACAATACTATTAATAAAGAGTTAATATTATTCGTCATTAAATTTTAATTTTCATTGACCAAATATTATTTGTTAATAAATGATTATAAATCGTGATGATGTGTTGGTCATATTGCGTTGTTTGACATTCAAAATGTATTGTTACATTAACAATTTTCAATAAAAAAATATAATATATTTAGTGAGCTTTTTACATTAACTTTACACATGTATATAATATAAGAGACAAAAGGCAATAAACATTTAAAATAAAAATTAATTATCTTATAAAAAAAATAGTAGATTCACTGATTCAACAAAATACCCAACTAGTTGGGCAATAAACAGTTGCTTAAATAATCTAAGTACCACAAAGCCAAATTATATAATCCAAAAAGCTAAAATTCTGAAATTCATATCCTAAGAAAATGTTTAATTAAAACCTTCTACCTTGCGGTTATTGACCTTCCAGAAAAAACTCTATCTGCAAATCAAAAAAACATAAATACATAAATCAGTCAAATAGTTATGAAATTAAAAAAGAAATGTATATAAATAAAGAAATGTTTAAATAATAAATTGTGAATTTTCCAAAACTATAGCTATAACATTACTAAAAAACTTATGCTATCTTTTTAGGCCCATAAATATGGAACAATAATATTATTAGTCAAATGCAATCAAACAACTAATGATCTTAAGCTCAAATTCACCAAACAGTTAACTTCGAACAATAAAAGAAAATAAATAAACCAATAAAGCCAAATTCATCAAAGTCATGTCCATATAAAAAGTTCAAAAAAAAAAACACTGCTTGAGTGCATGTTAAAGGGAAAACTTGAAAATATGTTATCTAGCATGTGCAACTTCTGCGTAATTCATTGATCATGTATTGAGTTCATATGAACATAAACCATAAACACAACCAGTTTCAAGATCCATTGAACATTAACAAACATTTATAAGAATATTTATTACTAAAAGTAATAAAGATCATGTTTGTCCTATATAGAGAAAAAGATATAAAATCATGTTTGTCTCATAAACAATGTAGCCTCAAATCATGCAGAACGTTAACAAATCAAATCTAACTATAGCAGTATATATAAATCAAATTCATGTTTGTCCTAAATGGAAAATATTTTCAAAACTGTTATGACAGTTGTTATTGTCAGTTGCTACTGCCTAAAGGCAGCATCTTTTACTTCTTAGATTTGTTCTTATCTAACCACAATAGCTATTCAAAACTGCTTTAGCAGTCAACTGCTTCACAACTGTTGCTCCCCAAAGGCTTTCCATGAGGACACAAAACGTACACTCTGCATGGGCATTGGCTCTAGACATCAACAACAATTGGACGACTGTCAATGGACTGCAATAGTAACCTTGTTTATCCATGCGTGGAAGGCAGAATCAACATCCTCAAAGTATGAAAATATCCCCCGACCTGTCAGACATTAATAACTGTATTGCATAACACAGTTGGCCCAAGTAACATTTATAGAGAAAAAACATATTTCTAATCTATATTAGAGAACCTATATCAAATAGATAAATAATATAGGTACAATAAATTGTCAAAATGTAAAAACGAAAGCATAATCTCAAACTGTCGATCCTTCTGAAGTTTTAGTCACATAACACACACAAGCCTATATATTGGGTTATGAATAGGGCTCATATGAAGTGACATTATTTATGACAAGTGACAACTAATAAGCTAATAATATGAATCACTTCAATCAAAGAAATTAAGTACCAGTATATCTTATTTTTATGTTCCTTTACAAAATTTTGTTATTTAATTGAAATCAAAATGGATAGAAATTGATATTTTTTGTTATAGAATTGAACGATCTTTTAAAGGCCAAAAGAAATTTTTTTTTAAAAATATGCTAAAGTATTGTTTAAAACTACAAAATTTCAAAATTGTAACATACAATTATAAAATGTGATGCACAATTATAACATCTTATAATTATTAGAATAATTAAATTGCGGATACACAAAATAGCGCTCGTGTACATATGCTGAATAAAAAATTCTATAAAAATTTGCATAGCTTAATTGCATAAAATCCAGTCATTTCATTTCTAAATTATTGTAGTACAATGAAACATATTTTGGGTGGCGTCAAAGAGAATCCACATGTGTACCTAATACAGTCATGCAAGACGACATGAACAGGGACAAATAGGCCAAGTCTAAGTTATTGAAACCATATTTCAGAAAGTAACATATATCAGCCTTGTTCTAAACTCGTCTGATGTCCAGCATAGTTTATGAGTGCAGCAGTACAAATGGCAAGTACTGTTTCCCAACACCAGCATAAGGAATAATATCTCTTGCACTTGAAAATAATTTTATTGCGTAGTAAGAATAAAGCCACTTATGAAGCCAGGTACTTAATGAAAATAGCCATATTACTATCTTTCTCAAAAAGTTCATAGGCACAACGAGCATGTTGCTCCCATCGATCAAGAGCCTCGAGCTGATGGACACTTAAAGCTGCTACACAGACCTCCTCAAACTCCATCCTTCTATATTGAGGTGCATTTAGCTGAAATAATAGAGGAATTAATAGTTTAGGTGATTACAAGTAATGCACAAAAGCATGCAACTAATAGCCATTCTATCAAGTTTTACTTTTAAATTTTGGATAAATAATTAAAAACTAGTCTCATAATAGTCAAAGGACATACTGATGCTAAATAATCATGGACACGAGGTTCATTCATAGCATTTGTTGCATTTTTCATCAAGACCAGAAGACCTGATCATTTCATACAATGTAAAAGCAACATTGAAATCAAATATTTCAAAAAAATTAAATAATCTTGCATGAAACCAACTTGTTTGATGTTTTCCAAGCATATGGACCCATTTTTATTTGGTTCCAACAATGGAAATTTCCCCTTCAAATAAAATAGCTCATTTATAGTCGGCGTCAGAGTCTGCCAGATTTTTACAAACAATATATAGGGCGGAGAAATTATTAGAATGTGTAAAAAGAAGACAAATCATCAAAGTGTGAAACAAAGAAACAAACCAAGAATTATATTGCAAGAAAAACTAATGAAATTAAATTAGTGGAATTGTGTGACACAGAATTATTGAAGCATGAATGTTCTCACCCTTTTTAAGGAAACCAAATCAATAACCAACCATATTCTGATACTATTTCATGACCGTATTAATATTTATAGCTTCTTGTAGCGAAATTATGCGATCCATCCCACATTAATTCACCACCTAGCAGCGCACACCTGTGTAGACGGGCCCAATAAGTATGTTGGACCACTTTCTTACCTAAAAGGTTAACCTATTAGGTTGATGCTCTAACATGTCTTCTTTGAATCATTCAAGAGTTTTGATTAACTCTAATACTACTCCACCACGCCAGCAACAAACGTGTCTCAGCAGTTACCTAGAGCCATCCTGAGCCCTGCTCCACCCGATTCAAATTCTTCACCTTTGAGTCCTTCAAGAGTTTTGCTTGATTCTAATATTACTCCACCACGCCTGGGGCAAACGTGTCTCAGCAACTTCCCTAGAGCCATCCTAAGCCCGCTCCACCCGACTCAAATTATCTCGCGCTCCACCTGATTCATCTCTATTTTCTCCACACACGAGGCCTGCGAATTTACATTCCCACTCCCCTCGCACCTTGAAGTTGATACTTGGACTCCCACGAGGTCTGCAAACTTTTTACCCTTGCACCTTGGAGTTGTTACTTAGGCCCATCGAACCATGGGCTTTGATACCATTTATAGTGGAATTGTACGATCCATCCCACATCAATTCATCACCTAGCAGCACACATTTGTGTAGACGTGCTCAATAAGTATGTTGGACCACCTCCTTACCTAAAAGATTAACCTATTAGGTTGAAGCTCTAACATACTTATTAACTCATCTATATTCTTGAATTTATCCAATGATCATTACTCTGGAATAGATATTTTACACGTTTACATTTGAAAAACTGACCCTTCAATTTCTTCAATAGAAATGTCAATAAGCCTCATTTAGACAGAAGTTAACAAGCCCTTGTTTGTTGAACTGAGTGAGTGACTTGCTTAAGAAACTTACTTGGAATATATAGGAATGGTAGGGCACATATGCATTATCAATTTTTAGTTAGTTTTTTGTACTTTAGGGGAATGAAAAAGCTCATTTTACATTGACTAGGTAATTTTACTGCCCTCCTCAACCTTCACTCATCAAGGTTGTCAATTGACAATTCTGTTTGTTTGTTAAGCTACTATCCTTATGTTTACCTACTACTTAAACTATAAACCTCTGGCATTGACCAACTAGTCAATAAACAATCATACTTTTGTCCTACAGATGCCGTATGTGTGTACACGGATGATTAGTGGTGCTTAGTACTTGTGAATATTGTTATGATTTGTTAAATGAAAAGCAGACATACCACTAATTTTATTTAGGAGATAATTGTTGAACTCTTTCACATTTTTTGATTGGATTGCAGTTTTGTGGTTGGCAGATGTTTATCTCACTCCCTTCTGCACCATCAAAAAACTAAGAAAAATAAAATAACACATCTTTCTAAAACAAGAGACCTATTTATAGGAAAAATAAATTTGTGCCCTAATTTAGGTTCCTTGAACTTGGAAACTTTGTTCCCTTTTTTTCTCTTCTTTCCTTTTTGAATTCAATCTCTATATGGTAATCCTCCAAGAGTCATTTTCCAACTTTAAAAGCTGGAACAATTATCTTTTACTTGCACCAATATAAATAAGATAATTCCAAGATTGTTCCACCTCCTTCTTTCTTGTTGTAGGATTTTTCTTGCCTCTTTTCTTCCATAAATAGGAGTATTAAATATTACAAAAAAAATATTAATTTAATTAACTAATATAGTTAAAAGGACAAAATTAGGGATAATAAAATGTATGAATTATATGCATGTCTATCCAATTATACTAAAACATAAATTATACTACCCCATTTTTGTAGGTTGCACTTAGCATGTGCAACAAGCCTTTAAACCCCACCCCAAGTGGATGAGTTGTGTCTCGTGAGGGTTTTCAGTGAATATACTCACAAAATTCAAAAATACTTTTGGGTTCAACAAATTATGAAATTGAAAGAAACTTCTAAATATCCATGGGCATTATACATAAACAAGACTAAATTCAAAATCACACTTTCACCTTATCAAAAATACTCAATCTTTATTTTAGACACCATCCTTCATAAAATTAATTCCTTGTGATGCATTCACGCGTTTGTGATGCAATTCTTATTAGGGACTTTTACCATGAAAATAAAACAAATATTTTTTTTCTCTCGCTCTTTTTACCTTTTTTCATCATTTTTTTTCTTGACTTGTGCAATGTCTTTTTTTCTTAGGCTTTTCAGAATTAACCATGTAGTGAGAGTTGGACCAATGACTCTCAAATCAGTTGGCTTTAGGGTACTAGGTGTAGATACATCCCTAAGGGCTTACTAACTTGAGCGATAAAGGCCAAAAAACTAAACTAGTCAAAGTTTTTATCTATCACACTTTTCAGCATGAATATCGATGCTTCATGAGGCTTGGATACCCAGTTATTTCGTTCAATGGACATTAAAGCAGTAATTTTATTTTTTTTTTCAATTTTGTTTCTTGAAATTACTCAAATCATAGTTTATATCCACAACAAAGAGTTAGTGTATAAATGTGTAGTGCAAAAATGCTTTTAAAATTAATTTTATTCCGGATGGTATTTCAAATGGGATTATAGCATAAAGAATTAGTTATGACATGAGGGTTTTAAAACAGTGCACAAAAAGTGCTTGATAAAATTCTCCAATGGACTATTTTGGTTGAAAATCAAATATTAGACAAAAACAAGGCTTGAGATAGATTTATATATTACAAACAACAATAATTAAGGAGTTTTGGCGTATTAGATTAGAACGAAAAAAAAACTTTGAAAGCAAGAAGAAATGAAAGCGGATGAAATAAAAATTCTTTAAAACAATGGTGAACACTGACTTTTGGGATTCATATTATATGTCTTAACGAGTTTGTTAGAGACCAATCAATGATGGAAATCCTACCTTGTAGCAAGAACTTGAGGTAAGATCAAGTATCAAGTCAATTGGACTTGTGTAGCAAAAGTTACGCTAACCGTTAGGAGGCTTGAAGAAACAAAATCAGAAAAGTTAGTGGACTGTTGACCCTAAAACAACAATTCGGAGATATCTAGATTATTCAAAAAATACTGGGCTTTTGGGAAAGTATCACTACAAGAAAAAGCTTTATCTCCGACGGAATTATTGTCGACTAAACGTATTCGGTCGATGTTAATATAAGACCGACCGAATATTTAGTCCATATTAATTCAGTTGGAATTAATGTATCCTCGACTGACATCAGTCGGACTTAAGATCCTCTCCCTGGCGCGAGTGTTTCCCCTCAGCGCGAGTATATCATCGACCGAATATGGGTCATCCTCGACGGAATAATGCGTCGAGGTTAGTCTAACGTCGACGGATACAACCTCGACGGCAGTCCGTCGGAAATAAACCTAAAAAATCCCTTCACCATCCCTGCACCTTCTCATTTTCATTTCCCTCCCTATTTCTACATTTCCCTCTCTATTCTCGATCGATGCACGACTGATCTCTCTCTCTCTCTCTCTCATACGTCGGTCCCAACCCCGTCTCCACCGGTCGATCCCCCCCACCTTGCACCCGGTACCCCAACTCCCCCCGTCCGGTCGCCCCCTGCACTGCACGACTCCACCCTGCCCCGGTACCCCACCCCTCTCCCCCTGTCGACGTCGTCCCCCCACCCCTTGTACGTTGTCCGACCGGTAGTCCGGTACCCCACCTCAGGTACCCCCACTCCCAAACCCTTTCCCCTGGTACCCCCACTCCTATCCCCCAGACCCCCGACCCACCCATTGCCACTGCCATTGGCCACCGGCCCACTGCCACCGGCCGCCGGTCACGACCCACTGCCACCGGTCACTGGAGACTACCGCCACACTTAGACTCTCAGCTTTCTTAATTTTCCAGGTATTGAGTATATATATATTATTATATATTTGTTAGTAGTATGAAATTTAAGTATGAAATTTGTGTATGAATTTGGTATTATAATGTGCAATTGGTTTTAATTTATTTTGTTTTTGGATTGATAATGTATATTAATGTATATTTGCTTGAATTCTGTTTTTGGTATTATAATGTATATATGATTTTTGTTTTTGTATGGACTACCGTGTAATGGTCATTTGCAGCTTCTGTACAATAGCATCCATTTTATTGTTTGGTTTTATTTTCTTTTATGTAATTGCAGTGTATATTTCTTATTCAATTTCAATATTGTATGTTGTATATTATATGTTAATAACAGTAAAGTATGCTTGATATTTTTGACGAAATTTCCCACGAAATTCTGTCAGAATTCTTGAGATGCAAAATCTGTTGCTCTAAACTATTTATTACTTAATTTACTAATACTAAAATTAACTAATTAAGTAGCATTTACTTAATTAGTTTTCGTCAAATAATTTATACTTCAAATATCAATTATTTTAATCAACTTAATTAAAAAAACAAAACAAAATAAAAATTCACTATTTAATATACTAATATATAATTCAAAATAAAATAAAATAAAATAAATTTTAATAAATGAAATAAATATAATTTAATATATAAATAGATTAAATTAAAAATAAAAATTATTAACAAATAAATAAAATAAATAAAACAACTAAAAAATAGTGCACTGAAAAAGCTTTCCATAGAATCTGAAACGGACTAATTCAGACTTCGTAGCAAGGAGTTATTACATTTCAAAGTAGTTGCATCAAATCTGTCTAACAAATTCGGAGCAGTCCCCTTGCACTAATTTTCTGGAATTTTATGTTACGCATTTAAAAATGGTCAAAGAATAAAAGTTCTAGTCCCGAAAGTTATCTTCGCATGGGCTCAATAATCGCTCAAAAATGTTTTGAAACGAAGAAGTTATGATTGTTTTAGCGCAACAGGGTCAGGCTGGAAAAAAAAATTGAAAACTGTTACGAGTGGACATTTTTGGAGCCAGTTTAGGCTGCTTATGAGGTTCGAAATGGGTGGTTTATATTTTTTAAAAATAGTTTACTATGGTATTCATATCAAAAATTGGTTGCAATCCGAACTACGAGCGAAAAGTTAAAAATGCACAAACTAGGCATTTCATTATCGGGGGCAACAACCTAGCTGGGCATGCGTTGCACCAGCCGCGCGCACACGTCATCCGGCGCTGTGCTATTCCGTTCACCCAGCTGGTTTCGTGGTTTTGGCAATTTGGGTTTCTTGTAATGCTTGTTTTATAATTTTTATAATTAGATGGATATACTAACTTTAATGATTTGACATGTAGCAAGAAACCGAAATGAATGTATAAATATAGTATAATGACTGTATTTATTGTTAGTTCGTTCAGTATACCAATGAAGCAATAAAACTCTTATGTAAACGTAAGTTTACATATATATTTAAACTTATTCATATACTAGAATATAAGTTCATATGAGATGCGATAACCCATTTAAAGCTATATTGAAAGGGAAATTTGAAAATGAAAGATTTTATGAAATATGAAGCAAATATTATACAAACGAAGTCAAGAATCCATTAAAAGACATATGTATAAAACTAATATACATATGAAAAGAGGAGTTCTATTTATTCGCGGGAGTAAATAGTAAGCAATGGATATGTTATGTAACTAAAAGTATTAGACATCGATCTGTATACGTGGTTACAAATTAAATGATTTAGCACATAGACTATTGCAAAGAAGTAAAAGCTATGAGAGCTATAAATTTATTCAGTTCAATAGATGAGCTATGTACATGTAAAATAAACCATCAATAAGCTATGTAAATTCAAGTACACATATAGAAGGTAAGAAATATCCGTAAAAGGGTTGTAAAGAATTTATAACTTGAAACGTAAAGTATTTATATACTAAAGCCATGATAGAACCTTTTTGGGCATAAAAGGGTTATACTGGACAAAAGTTTCTAAAGAAACATGGAATGGTTTTAACATAACTGAATTTAGTATGTGAACTTAGTATGTGAAACTAATGTGTGTATGTACGTATGTGAACCTAATGTGTGTATTTAGTATCTGCACTCTATTATCCGCACTCTAATATTTTCACTCTACGATTTTCAGAGTTCAGTCTACGATTTCAAAAGTTCACTCTACGATTTCGAGAGTTATTCTACGATTTTCAGAGTTCACTCTACGATTTTTAGAGTTCTTACTCTAATATCTGCTAAGTTTTCCATTCTACTATCTGCAGAGCCATTCTACCACTTGCTGAGCCACTCTACTATATATCTAACTGTTGCAGAATTGAGTTTACTGCCTACTTTGATGATTTGTTGGAATTTCTTGGTTAAGCTTTTGGCTCTACCATCTAGCCCTACTTCTAGACCACATACCAAGGTGTTTTAATAAGGGTTTAGGTTTCTCATTCATATCAGTTAGGCCTATTTTAACTGAGGCTCAAACTGGAAAGTATAGCAGTTTTTCTCCAAAACTGATTTTGAAACTTCTTAAATTTCTTTTAGTTTTGGTTACTTGGCAGTCTAGGCATGTGTATTTTAGTTGGCTAAGGTTACCTTTATCATCATCTCACTTTGTTTAGTCATCTAGCGAATTTTGACCTATCAAAGCTCACTTTAGGCTTGAAAAATAGATCTCAACTTTGTTTTCTTACTAGCTTTGGTCATAGAAATGATTAGGAATCATCACAAGCATGCATTAGCAATTTTATATGATTTTATTACAGTCTTACAAATTCAAGTACTAAAATTTACCCCAAAACAGACCACTTTTGGCCTAAAACATGATTTTTAACATGTCCAATATTAAAAACGATTTAGACTTGGTTTATTTAACTTGTGTAGCTTACTTATGTCATATTATAGCTATTGAAACTTGCCTACAAGGTTCAGGTGTGACCTCTCTTCATTTAAGTGTTAGATGACACTTTAAAGCTTACTTTTCATGGCCCTTAAACATGAAAATTGAGTAGTACTCAATATGGACCTCAACTAAGTTAAGGAACAACTTTTAAATGTTAATTATGGACATATTACGGTCTCCTTACTAACTCAAAAGTTCAGGTACTGACCTTGACCAAAACAGTCCTCTAATTTAGAGTTTAAGCACAGTTTTGGCTATTACTCACAAACAGTCCCCAAGCTATGATTCAAGGGTTATCTAAGAATTCATATAACTTCAAATTATCCTTAAAACTCATCATCACATATTTTAACAAGCTTGAAACTTTACTCATGTATCAATATCAAAACAACTCATTTCTAGGCATTATTAGCATGAATTAGTAATAAACCACCATAACAACCTTCACACTTTCAAGCACAAGTTTTATCACAGCAAGTACTTTCAGTATACTATATGTTCATGGTTTAATACATCTAAATGCAAGGATTCTATCTTTTGTTCAAAATAATCCCTAATAGCATTCTACGATCGTGGAGTTGCACTCTACGATCGTGGAGTAAGGTACTCTACTATAAAAATATCATGGCATGTAAGTTATGCTACAACATAGTATTTTTAAGCATAGAAACATGTTTGAGGCATTCATCTCAATTTATGAGCTCGTAGACATGATTTGGACTCTAATTCATAGCTAGCATGCTTTTATACTATAACAGCCTCTACTTGGACATTTAATCAAATAGTTGGTGAACATGATTTTATTTACATGTACCCACTAATTTTCTGTCCATTTCCCCAGTCCTTTGGCTTTTGATTTATTAAGAGTCTCTATATAATGCCTCAACAACCACACAAAGCTCTAATATTATCATAACAGCCACCATAGTCTTATTTAATACTATAGCCACTAATAGTCCATTCTACTATCAAATATGAAATAGAAAAAGGAATGGAAAGAGTCTAAACTTGTTTACCTGGCTAACTTCTACATATTGAAGTAGCTTTATTTCTCAATCCTTCCTTCCTTTCTAGTCGTAGCTTTGCTACTCTCTCAATCTAATGGACTGCTATTGATATTACTTTTGGAACGCGAATAAGTATAGAAGTTATTTGATTTCAGGTGAATTGTATGGCCATATATGGCTAACTTCTAGATATTGAAGTAGCTTTGTTTCTGAATCCTTCAATATTCCTTTTCAGTCGTAGCTTTGCTACTCTCTCAATCTAATGGACTGCTATTGATATTACTTTTGGAATGCAGATAAGTATAAAAGTTATTTGATTTCAGGTGCATTGTATGGCCATATATGGCTGAGCTTTCTCTCTCTCTCAATCAGCCTACTTGGCCTATTGTTGTTCTCCATCATTATCTCTACCTGGCTACTCTATTTAGCTCATACCCAACCCTTATATTGGCTTTCATCATTACCACTACACAACCCCTACAAGGCTTAGCAGCCTCCTACTACTCTGCAGTCTACTTGGCCCCTATATTGGCCCATATGATCAGTCCTCTAGTAGCTACTTGGCTTATGCAATGAACTTGGCTCCTACAGCCACTCTACACCTTATTGCTACTAAATAAATTGCTAACTAACTGTTAGCTTACTGATTAACCCACAACCATCTCATTGCTCTTTTAATTTGAACTAACAGTTTTTTTTTCTCCAATATGGCTGCCGAATTAGGTCTAATGCAAGGCCGTACACAACTTTGCTTTGGGCTCAATGCATTCATATCATATTAATAAATTAAGAAGGCTTGACTGCCTACATGAAAAAAATTAATTTGGCCCAGTTTATATAACTCGGACTCTTATTACCCCTCTTAACGTAAGGCAATGGTCCGTAACACTAAATTATTTGCAAGCACACCTAGCAAATTTGATATTGTCCAATATTTAATAAAGATTTATATTACATGGATTTTTATCCACCGCATTTCTTTATGCTAGTAAAATAGTTAGCACATACATCATTAAAAATGATGGTTCTATGTAATTTAAATACTTCATGGTTGTACTCACCATTTTCCTTATTTGTCACTAAATAATACTTTTGAACGAAATTAATTATATTATAATATAATTATTTCATTGATCTCATAGGTGAATTTTTGTCAAGAATATTTCTCAATTAAGTCATATTGGCTTCCCTTTTCATTTTGAATAATCAAGGTATACATTTAATAATACCCTTGTTAATTTACTACATCTCATAAAATTTTATTTAACTCCACATATTACTTTCTTTTCATTATGAGTAAAAAATATTTATATTGTCTCATACATTCTTAGTTAGAGTCTTTTATCTTGAAAGTCTCTATTCCCGATCATTTTATACCCTATGGGCACATAGAAAAAAAATTAATCCACTCTTTTCACATTTCCTTTATTAATAATTAGGTTAAATCTCTAACCTTTATTTAATCAATTAATATTTCCCTTAAAAGAAATATTACTAATATTCAGGATATCACACAACATCTGAGTTTATCTGTAAAAACCGTGAATTTCATGAATAAATAATAACAATAACAATAAGAAAATGAATATTTATTTGAATATAAATATTAATGTATTGTGAGATGAGTAATTCAATTAATTCAAATTGAATTTATAAGAATTGAGAAAAATATGGAATTTGTGATGAGATTTGTGAAATGCCTTGTGTGGCATGAGAATCGAAATTTGAATGGAATAATTTAATTAAGGAATGAATAAATTAAGTAATGAATGATTAATTAATATAGTATTAATAATTAATGGTTATTGTGAATAATGAATAAGCAAAGTAATTTACATAATTAGAATTATATTATTCATTTAATTGATGTATGCAAAATATGTGATTATATAGTTCCTACATTAAAAAGAAAGTGTAGCGTGACACTTTAATGTGACTATATAATATATAAAACTATATATTAAAATTGAATGAATTATAAGTTACATAAATAAAGCTTATGTGACACATTGTATGGGGGAGAACATTAAAGATGTACATTATCAAAGAATTATAAATTATTTCAATAAGGGAGTCTGATTGGAATAATAAAGTTTTAAGAAGGTATTAAATTACTAGTGCCCAATTAAATTGAGTTCACACATGTTATAAATATTAATTATACTACAGTAATGTACATGGGTTATATGACGTGGGTACATAAATAATCTCTAACTTTCCATTATGAATTAGCATTAACACATTAAAATCATATTTTGGGAGTCCAAGAGAACAAACTAAGCATTTTAATCACGTTGCTGAGATTTAAAACTCCTCAGTGCTCAAACAGTGGCTAAACAGTAGCCTATAATCTCATTGCGTAAACTCAAGCAGCTATAATCCATGGTGATGATGACTACAAGGTTGGCAGCTGGCCAACTCTTTTATACCCAATGTTTCCTTCCGTCCATTGAATCAAACCAATGTGCAAGATCAATAACTGGGCAATCAATTCTATATATATAACACCATCTTCTTCTTAATTCTCAGTTGCTAAAAATTTGTCTAATAAGTATACATTGAGAGTGAGAGCTGCTGAATATTGAGAGTGAGAGCTGCTGAACATTGAGAGAGTATAATTAGTGCATTGAGGAATCAATTTAAGCTTCCAAGAGGTATAAACTATGTTTGTGTTCTTGAGTTTGAGTTTTGTCAAATTCTTACAATTGTTTGGATTCTCTGTTAATTGATATAGAATAACATGTCATTGTGTTGTCTGAGTTTGTTTGCATGTCTAGGAGCTTTGTATTTGGTCTGGTTACATGTTTAAGATTGGTTTTGTTGAGGCTCAGCAGAAGGAAAGCCATCATTTTTTTGTTCTGCTCGAAGTGGCGCGGTCGCGCCACTTCTATAGTACATGACCGCGCGGCCGCGCCGACTGCCAGTCATGAATACTGATTTGTTGATCTTATCTCATTCTGAGTATGTTATGTTAGTTAGATTATACATGTAAATGACCCTAGCATGTGGATATATGTTGTTTAATATATAGTAAGTCTTTGTAACTTGGTTTGGTGTGCATATTCAAAGAAAGTATAAGGATTTGGAAACTAGTTTTGATAAACATTGTGCAATGCATGTTCTGACCTTAAGCATCAACATATTAAGTTCTGATATTCGTTGACATGTGACCAATATGTTAGTTTATATTGTTAGAGATATCATAGATTATTCAAGCATGATTTAAAGAAAAAATTGCAAGTAAAAGACTACACTAGGTATGTGTAAACGAACTATGTATACACTAAGTTTTGAACTTGAAAACATGCTATCATGATCTGATTTCATATATCGTTAAGCATGAAAGCATGATTTAGACTAAGTGGACTTATCTTGCATGCTTGAATAAGTTTTACTAATTAATGGAGACTTAAAGTTTCAAAAACAAACTTGATAAACTATATGCACTTTGAGTTAAGAACTTGTTAGCATGCTTATGTGGTCTAACATGTATATATGAGAGTATGATGTATAGTAAGTGAAGTGGCTTTGCATGCTTGATGGCTTAACATGAGATTTTAAAAAGAAACCTTGAAAACTAGTTTTGTCAATAACTATGTTACAAGTATTCTAGAATGTGACTTCATGATTTCGTGTGTTATGCCTATAGACATGATTAACATGAATGCGTAGCTAGAAATATGCATTGTAAAATAGTTGAGCATGGAATAAGATAAGTCTAAATGATGACTTCGTACCTTAAATACGTACATGGGCCTATTGACTCAGAGTTTGTATGCTTTTCAGGCTGGGCTGACTTTGGAGATGAATTATTAGATTCAACATTAAAAAATTTCTCTTCTTCATTATCAATGCAAGCATGATTGTTAAAACAGTTTCCAGACCTTAAAGAGATTAAATAATTCACATGATTGACTTGGTTATTTTCAAATGAATTAGCATGATAAGGTTTTTGATTCGGAACTAAAAATTTTGGATTGGTTTTTCGGGTTGACTAAAAAGCTTACCCTTCTCTCTTTCACATCTACCTTCATAGCTAATCAAAACAAAAAAAGAAACACAATATGTGTACCTTACACTCAGAGGCGGAAGTAGGGGGGGGGGCAGGGGGCAGTTGACCCCGGTAGCCGGACGCCGGTAGGGAGTCGGTCGTCGGCAGAGGCGGAAGATACTCCCCTTTGCTTTCTTATATTTTTTCCGAAAAGTATCTCGTGGCATGTATTAATACTGTCACTTAATCTATCTTTAACAATTTATCTATTATTAATTTTTTAATTAAATAACTACAAAACCATGCATGCTGTCCATGCAGATATTATAAAGAGTTCACCTAATTAAACCGGAAACTAATCGAACCATGCAAGTCAAAGTTGAGCACTAAATTAAGTTTGACATACCCATTAAGCTAGTAGTGTTGCAATAAAAACCTGCAAAACGTCAGAATATATTGTTTTTGGTTTTATCCATCTATTTCTTAATTTGGTTACTAAGCTTTTACCCATCTATTTAATTTCTTAAATGGGCTACTAAGAAACTTAATTCTATGAGTACTCCTTCATATAGCTCTGTGGATCATTAGTTTCACATTGTGTTTTCATAATAAAGCTAAATGAAAAGTACTGCACAAGGTCAAACAGGATACTTGTAACTTGCTATAGAATGCTAGTTCAACCCTAATCAACACATGTTCGAGTTCAAAAATGACAATGATTCATACTCCTTTAATCTGTTCTAAAATTAAAGATACAATTAAAAAACGATGATTTTTAACGATAATTTTATGTTCTTTTAAATGTACCCATGATATTAGTTAAAAATTAAGAGAGTTAGTGTTGTTTAAATTAAAAATAAGAGTATAAAGTAATATCAAATTAAGAATTTCACGTGACTTCAAAGTCCTAAAATAAATATATATTACTCAATTTAAAACAGACTAAAAAGATAAATATATTTTTAAATTTGAAATGTACCATAGGCTACTTTAATGAGAAAATTGAGATTGGAACCTAATAGAAGTGATCACTATATAAAGGGGTAAACCTTCCCTTAGTAAAGCTATCAATTGCAACGACTAAATTAGAAGTATTCAAAGTCTCTAGTTGCCTAATTTTTAGTTGCCACAAAATGACAACTTTATGGCCTCCGCTACTATACTTTGCCCTAATATTATGCATAACAACTTGTGCAACTGTAGAAGGCAAAAGACCCTACATTTATGCATCTCCACCACCACCTCCACCCAACCACAATCCGCCACCGCATTCGCCTCCTCCTCCACTACCACCATCTCCACCCCCCTTTCCTTCGCCATCTCCTCCACTTCCACCACCACCATTCCCTTCCCCCTCTCCTTCACCACCACCATCTCCATTCCCCTCTCCCTCACCACCAACTCCATTCCCCTCTCCACCCCCCAACAATCCGCCACCGCCTTCGCCATCTCCTCCACCACTACCACCATCTCCACCCCCCTCTCCTTCGCCATCTCCTCCTTTTCCACCACCACCATCCCCATCCCTCTCTCCTTCACCACCACCATCTCCATCCCCCTCTCCACCCCCCAACAATCCGCCACCGCCACCCCCTTCGCCATCTCCTCCACCACTACCACCATCTCCACTCCCCAACAATCCGCCTCCGCCACCCCCTTCGCCATCACCTCCACCACTACCACTATCTCCACCCCCCTCTCCTTCTCCATCTCCTCCTCTTCCACTACCACCATCTCCATCCCCATCTCAACCCCCCAACAATCCGCCACCGCCTTCGCCATCTCCTCCACCACTACCACCATCTCCACCCCCCTCTCCTTCGCCATCTCCTCCTCTTCCACCACCACCATCCCCATCCCTCTCTCCTTCACCACCACCATCTCCACCCTCCAACAATCCGCCACCGCCACCTCCTTCGCCATCTCCTCCACCACTACCACCATCTCTACCCCCCTCTCCTTCTCCATCTCTTCCTCTTCCACCACCACCATCTCCATCCCCAAACAATCCGCCGCCGCCACCGGCTTTGCAATCTCCTCCACCACTACCACCAACTCCACCCCCCTCTCTTTCGCCATCTCCTCCTCTTTCCCCACCACAATCTCCATCCCCCTCTCCTTCACCACCACCCTCTCTATCCCCCTCTCCACTCCCCAACAATCCGCCTCCGCCACCCCCTTCGCCATCATCTCCACCACCACCACCATCTCCACCCCCCTTTCCTTCGCCATCTCCTCCACTTCCACCACCACCATTCCCTTCCCCCTCTCCTTCACCACCACCATCTCCATTCCCCTCTCCCTCACCACCAACTCCATTCCCCTCTCCACCCCCCAACAATCCGCCACCGCCTTCGCCATCTCCTCCACCACTACCACCATCTCCAACCCCCTCTATTTCGCCAACTCCCCCTCTTCCCCCACCACAATCTCCACCCCCCTCTCCTTCACCACCACCATCTCCACCCCCCAACAATCCGCCACCGCCACCTACGCCATACTACTACACTTCTCCTCCACCTCCAAAGGGCATATAAGCCAATTAATATTGTATTTTTTGTTGTATAATTATGCTACGTACGTGTAAAAGAATAAATGGACATGCGTGCATGGGCATCATGCATGCTTTATAAGATATAATATTTTCATCTTTGTAAACGTTATATTAAATTTTTGAGTTCAAATTATATGTACCTGCTGCTTATTTGGTTTTGTTCCTTGTATGTGGGAATGGACTAATATTTTGTTCCAAAGTGTGAAGGAATTAGAGTAGTGCTTTTTATGTTGACTTCTTGTCTGCATTATAATTACTTGCCACAAATTTCTTTTTGGGTGTTTTAAGAGTAAACAAACAAGATTTTTGTCTATAAATGAATAAAATATGTTTATGTGCCGACTAATATTGGGCTCCAGTACTCTTGAATTTGAGAGAGCATAATTTGAACTCTTATAATTTTGAGGGGTTCGTCCAAAGTAATATGATTTTGAACTCTTACATATTACTTCCTAGAAAACACAATGATTTCTTAACACGTGTAAAATTAATGGCGAATGAGGAATATCATATCACTTTATATGATGAGGTGGAAGAGTCCAATTAATTGAAAAGTGAATTAAGTGTTCGGATGTGTTCGAGTTTGTAGAATTTCAAAGTGGCATAACTTTTGAACCCAAAACCTTGTTTTAAGCAGTCTAGTTGTCGTTCAATGTTTGGTCAAACTCGATTTTTTTTTAATTTTTGTTATTTTAATTTTCCTATTCCTAATAAATGTTAGGAAGTTCTTTAGGATTATAAACATGCTTACTAGGGCTTGTGAACAAATATGTTTTCATCAATTAATATTACTATCTTTTGTTCTCTTTGTGAGTTCGTTATTCTCCTTATTAATTCAAGGGTTTATCTTATTAATTCAAGGGTTTATTATTCCATTACCTTTAAAAATAATGA
>CM035104.1:3820249-3842385 GCA_020205505.1 Panax japonicus
CTTCCTAGAATGGAAGGGGTATTTATAGAGTTTCCTGGACTTAAGTCATCACATGCTAGGCACATGTTTTCAATGAAATTCCAGAAATACCCTCCAGTCATTAGAATAATGCCCATATTGCCCTGTCCTTCTAGCCACCAATCCAATCCCTCAATCAATTCTCAAAATGAGCCGCCTCCACGAGTCTTCTGCCTCGGAACACGTGGAGGCTTCTCCTGGATCTAGCACATTTATTTCTGACTTTTCTATCTTTATTCCATTAGGTTATGCGAACCCTAAATTGCATATTTAATGAGGTCGTGGAACCCTAATTGTGCATTTAATTTAATTAGGTAATGTGAACCCTAATTTTTCACATGGGCCCATATTTTCCCCCTACGCGAGAGTCGCATTTCCAAATAGACGATCGTGCAAGAATACTTCAAGCTTTTGAACTATTTTGTGTGACTTCATTTTACGGGTCTTGAAGACCATGGTCCTAGTAAAGGGAACTCCTAGGGAGCCAAACCCTTGGATTTGTTTCTTTATTTTTCCTGGAAATTAAAAACAAGAAAAATAATCAAATAGCATTTAAATAAAAAGAAATCTTTATTTTGGGTGGTACACAAAATCTTTCATTTTCATCAAACCAAATAAAATCATAATTTTATTTTGGAAATAAAATAAAATCATAATTTTATTTTGAAAATAAAATCAAATCTTTCTTTATTTTGAAAAGGCAATCAAATCTTTCTTTATTTTGGAAATAAAATCCAATCTCTCTTTATTTGATATATATATATATATATATATATATATATATATACACACACACACAAGCATTTTTCGAAAATTACCCTTTCTTGGGAATAAAATCAATTTTAATTTTATTCTTTTCGAAAAAAAATAAATTTTTTACTTATCTTTATTTTGGAGAAGTAAGAAGTCGCAATTCATAATCCCTTGCTGCATGTCTTGCTTCTAATTAGGTAGGTGCTACTTGCGTGCATATGCCCAATAATTGAGATTTTGAACTTCAATTGAGTTTATCTCATAATCACTAGCTAGGAGCCACAAATTGAGCATACGTATATTGATGAGTGAGTTTTATACTTATAATTGAGTGCATTTGAGCTTAATCTTTTGGTTGAATTTAATTTTTTGTGTCTATTCATGCATGTTTTACGTTGTTTTGTAGGAATTGGGATAAAAGTTACATGGATCGACGTTTGGGGTGGCTAGATTCGCGTTTTCGGCTTGTTATTTACACAGCACTCACTTCAGAGACAATTTGAGTATTGCTCCAAACCTTATTTCGAAAAACACAAAGAATATAAGTTGTAGATCTACTTCTCCTCTTTCTGGAACATCTTGAATCATCAAAATTGGAGTTCGAAAGAAGAATTTATGGCCATTTTCCCAAAGGACGTCGGAGCAGAAAATGTCAAAAAAGTGGCCAGGGCCGGGGCGCCATTTTAGGCCTATGCCCAGCGCCGGGGCACTGGAAGGTAATGTCGCAGCGCCGTGCCCAACATTGTGGCGCTGGGGAAGAGCCTGGAAAGGTTTGGACGCATTTTGGGGAGAATTTTGACACCTTTTTGACTCCAAATTAGATTGGATTTGTTCCTAAGCTAAAAATTGGACTTGTAACCTATAAATACATGATGTAAGGCATAAAATAGAGGGAGATTACATAGATTATATTAGAGATACACTCCATTAGATTAGACATTAACCCTAGTTCTTATTAGTTTTGGAGATTGAAGGAACTTGGAGATCATTGAAGATCAAAAGCAAGAGCAAGAGGGGAGCATCAGATTTGCTGACAACATATTCTATTCTATTCTCTTATCATACTTTTATCTTTTAATGTCTATTCAGTTGTGGATTCTTGGTTTCCATTCATTAATTATGAACTAACTCTTTTACTAAGATTTCAATTGAGCCTTTTATGTCTATAAATTAGTTATTCGATTTATTCCAATTATTTGTGTCAAAGTGAATTGTTTATCTTGTCTTGTGCTTATTAACTAATTATTTGATCAGTAATTACCTTGTTACTCTAGAAGGAATTGAAAGAGGAATTCTAGGGTTAGAACTGGGCATGGTGACACGTGACTTAGTTATTTGCACAGTGAATAATTAGGTTTGTGAATAGAATGGAAATATCCGTTCTCCACATGTAACACATAAGAAATTGGGATTGGAAAGAGTTTAATTCAATTTTTTTGCATAGGAATATAGCAAGATTAATCTGGATTAAATAGAAGGAAATTGATCACTTGAAGAAGGACTTTTGGCATTTGAGAATTTCTGTTAACAATTCAGTAGGCATAATAATTGGGATAATTAGATAATTGATTTAAAGTTCATAATTGGGGATATTGGAGTCTTAATCCTTATTTATCTGAATTCATTCGTTAAAATCTTAGTTTTGTTTATTTGTTTTATTTTAGAATAATATCTTTTAATTGTTTAATTTAATTTTCTTAATTATAAAAATCACATTTTATAGTTGTTTAAATAAAATTGATTTGGTTAAGAGTTAGTACTTCGTAATTTTTATTAAATAATTCCTCGTGGGAACGATACTCTACTTTTACTTTATTACTTGTTGACCGTGTATACTTGCACGTATTCATTGATTGCGAAATCGATCAAAAAGTTTTTGGCACCGCTGCCGGGGAATTAATTTGATAATTTTTTTACCAATATTAATTTCAATCAAATTAGTCTTAATTTAAACATTTTTATTTTTATTTTTAATTCTCTTTCTGTATTTCTCTCTTTTCAGGTACCATAGATGACTTTACGTATCAATGGCCATACACGAACATGACTCAACCAAGGGGAGCGGAGATGGACAGATTCGAGAAACTTTCTGCATTGTCAGCACAGATTGAGACACTTTCGAGGATGTTTGAAGCTTTTGAAGCTCAACGTCGTCAAAGTGTGGCGGTTACTTGTGATTATTGTGCTGGAAATCATATGAGTCATCAATGCGCCATCAGTTTTGAGTCAGTACAGTATAGTGGTGATTACCCTAATAATTATGTCTATCCCAATAACTATCATCAGGATTAGGGGTATCGCCCGGATTTTTCATGGAGTAACAATCAAGCTCAAGCACCTAGACAGCAAAACACATCCGGATTTCAAAATTCGACTCAACAACAACCAGAGAGGAAATCAAGTTGGGAAGAAGCCTTGGAAAAATTCATTAGAGATTCTGACAAAAGGAACGAGGAACACGACAAAAAAATAAATCAAGTAGAGATGAATTTGCAAAGCCAAGGTGCATCGATAAAGAATCTGGAAAATCAATTGGGACAGGTAGCACATGCGTTGAACAACCATCCTCAATACACTTGGCTCTATGACATGGATGACGAGACTGATGATGAGCCCGAACCAAATCTGTAACCGGATGTGCCAAATGATATAGATGTTGAAAGAGAGGAAAGTCTTGGGGACCAAGAAAAGGAGATCGGTGAAGATTTAACTGTAAGATTCAACGAAGATGAACAGATTTCATTAGTATCCCATGTGCCTCCTCCACCAAAGTTCAAGAATCCGGGAAGTTTTGCAAAACCATGCCCAATTGGCAGTCATGTAGTAGGCAAAGCTCTTTGTGACATAAGAGCTAGTACAACTGTTGGGTCATGGTGGGTTGAAAAGGAGAAGATAGAGGAAGAACACATTGTGTTTGACAAGCTTCCATGCCCCAATCTGATCATAGACATAATGGAGAAAATACCTAGTTGTTGGACGTTCTTAATAGGGAACCTATCTACAAAGAGCATGCTAGGTGACTTTAATTCAAGGGTCTTTGCTATTGGGAACCTCCCAAAAGAGACATTATTACCGATGGATGGAGGATTCCTCAATTTTCGTAGGAGAATTGGATAGAGAATTGAAGAAGTCAAGCTGAGACTATAAAACAAGCGCTTATTGGGAGGCAACCCAAGTTTAATTTTAATTTTAATTTTTATTAGGTTTTATATTAGTAGTTTTGAATTTGCATTTATTTAGAATTTAATAAAATTGTTTCTATCATGGTTTACAGGTTATTTAAGTCAAATTCAAGTGTGGTGCCCAATTTGTTCCATGCGCCTAGCCTATTCTCCAAACTTAGCGGACAAGGAGGAAGATTGCTATATTTTCAGGGAAGTCATCTGCTTTAATTTTTTCTATTTTAGTCATTGAGGACAATGTCTAGTTTAAGTTTGGGGGCATTTTAGTGTCGTATTGCATATAGTTAGTTATTTGAATTACAGTTCTTTTTTTTATGTGTTAGCGTTATATGTGTTGCATTAATATGTGTTCATGTAGTATTATTGCATTTTTTTAATTTTTTTTTGCATGAATCTGTGTGATCGGTTGGTGTGGTCTTAGCTCAGCCTATGATAAGATTGGTTTTGCATGTTAACTTGAACAGTGTTGATAATTGATGATGAGTTCTAATTTTAATCATGATGATAATCTTAGCCTGTCTGAAACTTATGTAACCGGTTAACACTTAAAGTTTAACTGTTTTAATCCACTTGGTTCAAGGGTTTCATAATTTATTTCTAAGGGAAAATCTTAGTTAAAATTTAAGGAAATTAGTGAACTGGCGGTAAAGGTTGAAATGACGTAAAAGCTTGAGTTTGGGGGAATCTATGGGATATATATATAGAAAAAAGAAAATGAAAAAAAATGATGAAAAGAAAAAAAAAAAGAATAAGAAATCCAGAAAAAATGAATAAACATCGTGGCATGCTTGTCTAGTTTTGTGGCCTTTACTACTTGAGTAAGTAAGCCCAATAATTATTTTGCATAGGAATATAGCAAGATTAATCTGGATTAAATAGAAGGTAATTGATCACTTGAAAAAGGACTTTTGACATTTGAGAATTTCTGTTAACAATTCAGTAGGCATAATAATTGGGATAATTAGATAATTGATTTACAGTTCATAATTGGGGATATTGGAGTTTTAATACTTATTTATCTGAATTCATTCGTTAAAATCTTAGTTTTGTTTATTTGTTTTATTTTAGAATAATCTCTTTTAATTGTTTAATTTAATTTTCTTAATTATTGTGGTAATCACCAATATACTGTACCGACTCGAAACTGATGGCGCATTGATGACTTATATGATTTTCAGCACAATAATCACAAGTAACCACCACACTTTGACGACGTTGAGCTTCAAAAGCTTCAAACATCCTCGAAAGTGTCTTAATCTGTGCTGACAATGCAGAAAGTTTCTCGAGTCTGTCAATCTCCGCTCCCCTTGGTTGAGTAATTTTCGTGTATGGCCATTGATACGCAAAGTCATCCACGGTACCTGAAAAGAGAGAAATATAGAAAGAGAATTAAAAATAAAAATAAAAATGTTTAAATTAAGACTAATTTGATTGAAATTAATATTGGTAAAAAAAGTATCAAATTAATTCCCAGGCAGCGGATCCAAAAACTTGTTGATCGATTTCACAATCAATGAATATGTGCAAGTATACACGATCAACAAGTAATAAAGTGAAAGTAGAGTATCGTTCCCACGATAAATTATTTAATAAAAATTACGAAGTACTAACTCTTAACCAAATCAATTTTTTTAAACAACCATAAAATGTGATTTTTATAATTAAGAAAATTAAATTAAACAATTAAAAGAGATTATTCTAAAATAAAACAAATAAACAAAACTAAGATTTTAACGAATGAATTCAGATAAATAAAGATTAAGACTCCAATATCCCCAATTATGAACTGTAAATCAATTATCCAATTATCCCAATTATTATGCCTACTGAATTGTTAACAGGAATCCTCAAATGCCAAAAGTCTTTTTTCAAGTGATCAATTGTCTTCTATTTAATCCAGATTAATCTTGCTATATTCCTATGCAAAACAATTGAATTAAACTCTTTCCAATCTCAATTCCTTATGTGTTACATGCGGCGAACAGATATTTCCATTCTATTCACAAACTTAATTATTCACTGTGCAAATAACTAAGTCACATGTCACCATGCCCAGTTCTAACCCTATAATTCCTTTTTTAATTCCTTCTAGAGTAACCATGTAATTTTTTTTTTGCTAAATTAGAGTATCAAGGTAATTACTGATATAATAATTAGTCAATAAGCACAAGACAAGATAAACAATTCACTTTGACACAAATAATTGGAATAAATTGAATAACTAATTTATAGACATAAAAGGTTCAATTGAAATCTTAGTAAAAGAGTTAGTTCATAATTAATGAATAGAAACCAAGAATCCACAACTGAATAGACATTAAAAGATAAAAGTATGATAAGAGAAGAGAATAAAATCTGTTGTCAGCAAATCTGATTCTCCCCTCGTGCTCTTGCTTTTGATCTTCAATGATCTCCAAGTTCCTTCAATCTCCAAAACAAATAAGAACTAGGGTTAATGTCTAATCTAATGGAGTGTATCTCTAATATAATCTATATAATCTCCCTCTATTTTATGCCTTACATCATGTATTTATAGGTTACAAGTCCAATTTTTAGCTTAGGAACAAACCCAATCCAATTTAGAGTCAAAAAGGTGTCAAAATTCGCCCCAAAACACATCCAAACCTTTCCAGGCTCTTCCCCAGCGCCACAATGCTGGGCACGGCGCTGCGACATTGCCTTCCAGTGCCCCGACGCTGGGCATAGGCCTAAAATGGGCGCCCCGGCGCTGGCCACTTTTTTGACATTTTCTGCTCCGACGTCCTTTGGGAAAATGGCCATAACTTCTTCGTCTGAACTCCGATTTTGATGATTCAAGATGTTCCAGAAAGAGGAGAAGTAGATCTACAACATTTATTATTTTATATTTTTGGAAATAAGGTCTGGAGCAATTCTTAAATTAGCTTTGAAGTGACTGCTGTGTAAATGGCAAGCCGAAAATGCGAATCTAGCCACCCCAAACGTCGATCCATGTAACTTTTGTCCCAATTCCTACACAACAATGTAAAACATGCATTAATAGACACAAACACTTAAAATCAACCAAAATATTAAGCTAAAATGCACTCAATTATAAGTATAAACCTCACTCATCATAATTGCAGCCACGTCTCATCATCAAGAACATCTCTGCGGTATCTAACACCAAGTAATTATAGACTCTCTTTTGTCTTCCGAGCATCATCACCATATCTTGGTTTTTTTTTTCAGAATTCTTGAAAAAAAGGCTATATTTTTCGCGGTGAATGAGCATTCATCCCAAGCCGTGGATTAGGAGAGCAACAGGACCTCAAAGGTATGCGTGGGAACAAACCCCGAGGTGGTGGCCGAGCCCTATAGGGGCCAAACCCTATAGGGCGCCGAACCTAAGCACTTTTTTTTGAAGGAGATAGCCCTTAGGTGGTGGCCGAACCCTATAGGGCGCCGAACCCTAGGGGCCAAACCTTTTTTTAAGGAGACATCCCGCCCCTAGGTGGTGGCCAAACCCTATAGGAGCTGAACCCTATCATTTTTTTTGAAGGAGACTTCCCGCCCCTAGGTGGTGGTCGAACCCTATAGGGCGCCGAACCCTAGGGGGACCGAACCTTATCATTCATTTTTTTGAAGGAGATAGCCCGCCCCTATGTGGTGGCCGAACCCTATAGGGCGTCGAACCCTAGGGGGGCCGAATCTTTTTTTTTGAATCTCTCCAAACTTTCTTTTGTCTTACGAGCCCCAATACCTTGATTACATCTTGGTTTTTTCCCTCGGATAATAAAGAAAGATTTAACATTTTTTCTTGACAAAAATGCGAAAGGAGAAAAACTGATATGCTTGTATGCGACGAAACCACTCCAGATGACTAAACCCCTAGGGGGCCGAACCCTAGGGGGCGAACTCTAGGTAGAAATTCATGTTTTGGGCAAAAAATGAAGTTCGGGACGAGCCGCTACTATTAGGAGCGTCCTTTGGAGTTTTGGGGCCCATAATATATCTAAACGATCGTATTGATGAGCCCTACAAAAGTCGTCGCTTTGCCATGACATATGCCGTTATAAGTCCAAAAAAGGCTCTGAAGGATGGATTTTGGCCGTCCGAAGTTTTTTTGAAATTTTTTGAGAATTTCTTTCTTGTATAAATGTATTCCTTCAATCTTTCTAACATTGTTTCTTCTTCTTTTCAGGTGTTTGGAAGGTTAACTCTTAGACGTTCGCTCCTTTTTGCCATTGTGAGTACTTCAAGCTCACATACTTTACTTGACATCCTTTCTTTGCTTTCTTTAAAATTGTTATAATGAACTTCCCCTTGCTTATAGGCCCTTTCTCCTGAATGCTCTGCAGAACTAAGAACTACCAAGGAGTCCCCATTCATCACTGATTGGGGAAGAGCTCCCTTCTTTGGTCCTTCTAACATCTTTGCGATAGAGTTAGAGACTATGACCGTACAACTTTTCCTCCACCAGAGAAAGAAGGCTTTTTTCTGTATGCCCCAGCTTCTGGAGGTTGGGATGACTTCCCTCATGCCGATTGTATTCCCCGCCTATGCATAGAGAAGCAAGAGTACCCATTCAGTCATCTTCGTTTCCTGTTAGATTCATCTGGTCGCATTCAAGGATGGTAGGATTGGACCGACGAGATCTTTAACAACGCTGAATACATGGAAATACTCAAGAATACGAGTATCTTTCGCTGTGTTCAACTGTGTAGAGACCTACGGATTCACCAGGACCATAACGCACTTACTGTGTTGATCTTACGATGGTGTTCCTCTACTTTCACATTCGTCACTACCTGGGGGGAATTCACCCCTACTCTAGAGGATGTTTATGCCCTCTATCAGTAAGTTTTCTTCTTTTATTCCTTTCATTCATTCTCATATTTCCGAAATATGTATATTTATCCTGAATTATATCTTGTAGCCTTCCTATTGTTGCTTCAAACTCCTGTGGTCCTTCTAGCATGTCCACTAGGGATGACGACTGTGTTGCCTACTTGACTGGAGGCCTTTAAGCAATCTTCCCGCTTCATCTCCCGCTTTAAGGGCGATACGCTCCTTCCGGACTTCGAGACCTCATGTCGGCAAAAGAATTCTCGGTTATCCTAGGTGCGTTATTTCTTCCATGATTACAAGACCAACCAGTGGAACAGCTATGTTCACGACAAGTCTGTTTTTGCCTTCCGTGAAGAAACTTGTCCCTTTCTACTGGCGGCTTATCTGGTTATGTGGCTGTCCCGTTTCATCTTCCCTAGGTCTCCCATATATGGTCCTTCTGCCCGTATGTTCAGTTTGGCAGCGTTGTTATCCTGAGGCTCAAAGATTCCCCTTGTTTCTCTCTTCCTAGGGACCTTATATCGCCGCCTAGATGAAACAACCCTTGCCATGAAAGAATCCGTTGAGAGGTAATCACTTTCATATTTTATATTTAATTGTCTTTCAAACTGCGCTTCTTTTCCTTTAACCTTTTCTATAATATATATATATATATATATATATATATATATATATATATATATTTTACTCAGGTATGATGTCAATTGCTTCATTCCATGCTCCTTCCTTCAGATCTTTCTTTTCGAGCGCTTTCCGGGCTATTCCGATCTTGAGCATCTTTCTATGAAAAAAGAAGTCTCCTTGTCTCCCACCACGCAACATCATTCCTCGCATGTTACGTTGGATTGATCACCGCTCTAGTCCTGACAGTACGGATTTGCGACATTTCCTTGATGATTATTCATGCTTCACTGCTCGTCCCTATACCATTGTTTAAGGGGGTTGCGGTCATCTACCTCATTTCTACAAGCACAAATTTCGTACCTTCTCAAGACTCAACAGAACCATCTTGAGTGGTTCTGCACTGTTTTGGTTCATTTTTTTTGGTCTACGGAGCTTCCCTATTTCCTTGAGAATAATAGTTTTGGCACTGTACTGTATTCTCCTCACAGGGTCATGAGACAATTTGGATATGACCAGGAACGCCCTTTCGGTCACACCTGCCGGGGGAATTATGAGGATGCTCTTCTCAATTTCGTCTCTACCTCCCCCTCTTTTACATGGGCATTTCTGAGGCTACCAAGTGATCCCTATAGATCCCTTCCTTTTGTCATACCAGATGACTCCCGGAGCGGGCGATATACTACTGGAGAACGTAATTACTGGCAAGTTAATCTTAAAAGATGGGAGGATGATACCTTGATTTGTTCATTGCCAGTCTCTATTTCAAAACGTCTTCAATGGGGTCGGCTACTATGCTCTTCCAAGCCCAATGTTCGCTCAGCACTTTGGCCAACTAGTAGCTGGTTGGCTGAGCATGACATTTTAATGCCTAAGTCGTCTCCCCCTCAGCAGATCATCCCATCACAGGTTCCCACTACTTCCAGGAGTCTTCCACCACGGGCTCCGTTTCGGGTGTCCTCTCTAGCTCCTCCCCAGGGATCCTCTAATGCCAAGGAGATTAGAGTTACTCGTTCTAAAACGAGAGTAGCTACTACTACTGATTCTAAGATAGCTCCTCCTATTGCTTATGCCGTGGTTCCAATCAGTTTTCTTCCTATCAGGCTTATCATAAAGTCATTAGCAAAACGCCCCCTTGATAATGTTGATCCTAGTATCCCGGCAACCGAGGATTCGATCAAGAAGCGCTGTAGAAATTTGGTAATTTGTCGTACTATTCTCATTTTTCTTTAATCCCTTGTATTACTGTTTTCACATATCATTGAGTAATTATTTCCTTTATTTTTTTTCTATTTTTTTTTCAGGTTACCGTGGTCGATGAAGATGATGATGATGATGTTCTTCTTGGGTTAATATATAGGTACTACAAATGAGGCTTCGGCTTTCGCGGTAGCTTCCAGTACTAGTCGTGAGCCCGTCCAACCTATCCTTGTTGATATTGAGTCATCTACTCCTCGCGATGATTGTGTTAGTTTGGATACTAAGGATACTTTGTCTGATGTAAGCTCGAGTCTTGCTGTGGGTGATACAGCAATTTATTCAAACCTTCCTATGCCTGCTCCTCATGATTAGTCTGAAGATGTTGATGAGACTCTTACTTCCCGAGGGAGAATCATTCTGAAACTATTGGTGATTTTCATCCTCCCCGAAAGGATTCTACCGAGTTGGTGATTGCTCGGGAGGGCATTGTTGATAGTACTTTGGGTGGGTTGGATGACATTCCCCTTTCTATGGCATCTCCTGAATCCTTTTACGTCGACTATATTGTGAGTATCCTTCTTTAATCAACAAATGATTTGTCTTGAATTTCCTTTCCTCTTTTTCTTTATAATATATTGTGCTTTGACATCTTGTTTTCAGAGCGAGAGGATGAAAGATTTGCCTTTGCCCGTTGAGGCACTCACATTATTTGCTGTTCTCCATCCGGATGTTGCCCACTCGCCATATAGTGGCCTTGGTTATCCTCCAGGTGACCAAGGCTTCGAGGAATCCTTAGCCGTATAACATCTTTCTGCTCCTCCATCCCTGGTCTCGACATATTTTATGGTGGCCTCAAAAGTAGCTCCTTCTATAGCTTCCTTCAATCCAAGTGGGGATCTTATTTCTTGGAGGGGTTTCCAGATATCGTCTTCTAGTCAGGAAAGTCTGAAGCGTCTCCTAGCTCGGTTCCCGCAGATCCTTGACCAGTTGATTATTAAGATAACTTCCACCCAAACTCTCTTCCTAGACTAGCTTGCAGGCCATGTTCTTGGGTTGCATACTCTTTCTTTATATTCCTTGCGAGTTGAGGACTTGAAGAAGTTTAGCGATGATGTAGATGACTTTGCAGCCGTAGGTGTTGATATGTCTCTTTTTCGTGATAGGTTGGATTTTCTCAAGTCGAGTTTTAATCTTGTTTCACTACGTTCGAAAGTTGTTGTACGTAAGTGTGAAGATAAATCCTTTTCAGTGCAGCTTTCTGAGCTTGATGAAGCCGCAAAAAAATTGAAGATCCAGTCTCAAGATTTAGAGGGCCAGCTTCGGGATCTAGAGTCAAAACATCAGGAGGTAGAGTGTCAGCGTTGGGACTTAGAGTCGACTACCCAACAGGTTAGGGAGCTGAAAGCTGCAAATCTTAAGATTCGAGATGCTGCCGTTGCTGACTTGGAAGCTTTAGTTGTGCCTCCTCTTCATTTTGATATGTCTTGGCCTTTAGATCATAACTTATTGTAGTAGTTTTTTTTTTCGATTTCCTGTTTCAGAAACTCATTTACACATATTTCATTTATCAGAACGTGGTTTCTTTAACCTTGTTTATTGCCGTTAATTTGAATGATTCCTTAAAACTCAATATTTATCATTGAATCTCAAGTTATTCAAATTAATATTCCAAGACAACAATAGGTATTATAAGAAAACATGAATTTTGTCAAAATTATATATATATTTTTCATAAACCAACACTTGAATTTATACTCTTTTTTTAAAGAAAATTAAAACATTCAAGTATAAGTGAAAGTTTTTCAATTTATTGATAAAAAATTACTTTTAACGAAAAGCATAACGTTTCACATAGTAAATCTTTCTTTTATCGAAGAAAGCATAAACGTTTGCCACTTTTAGAGATAAAGTGTAACTTTCTTGCTTTTGTCGAATAAAGCATAACGTTTTCCACTTTTAAAGTTAAAGTGTAACTTTCGGGTTTGAGGGCTTATACTCAGGTGCCTCAGTCACTTTTGAAGTTAAAAGTGTAACTTCCGAGGGCTGTTAGTCAGGTACCTCGATCACTTTTGAAGTTGAAAGTGTAACTTCCGAGGGCTGTGATTCAAGTGCCTCAATCACTTTTTAAAATTGAAAGTATAACTTTTGTGATGCTCTTCTCATGTGTTATATTTCTTTACCCATTTCAAGTTTAATGGGCCTGAGACAGCATCTGATCCCACACGAGATATCTTGCAATACCCGCTTTCATAGATCTCTCGTACCCTATACGGGCCTTCCCATTTGGGGTAAAAATTGGTGGTTGGGGTCCCCCCTCATAACTTGAGTTGCCGTTTTGAGCACCAGGTCTACCACCAGAATTTGTCGTGGTACCACCGCAATATTGTATTGTCGTCCCAGTCTTTCGTGGTACCGTTCAAGCTTTTCTTTAGCCTTGTCTCGAAAGTCAGCTAAGGCCTCTAGGGCGGCTGGTCGGATTTCTTCCTCGACTAAGCTTCAAAGTCTCATTCGAGCCAAATGTATTTCTATTTCGACGGACAAGATAACTTCTTCACCATAAACCAAAGCGTATGGGGTTTCGCCTGTAGGCTTTCTTTTTGAAGTTCGATATACCCATAACGCTATTGGTAGTTGTTCTGACCATTTCTTCGGATGATCGTCTAAGGTTTTTGATAAGATTTTTATCAAAGTTTTGTTTGTCGCTTCTGCTTGTCCGTTGCTTTTCGGGTAGTAGGGTGATGATTTGTAATATTTCACCCTGTATCTTTCCATCAGACTTTTGATGTCCCTATTGATGAAGGGGGTTCCATTGTCCAACAAAATGATCTTCGGGATCCCGAAACGGCAAATGATGTGCTCCTTGATAAAATTTGCCATTGCTGGTCCCGTGGCCTTCTTCAAGGGTATGGCTTCCACCCATTTTGCGTACATCTCGGTGGCAGTTAAAATCCATATGTTTCCCTTAGAATTAGGGTGTATAGGACCTATAAGATCCATTCCCCATATATGAAAGGGCCATGGTGTTGCTAAGGTGGGCAAATCCACGGCAGGATCATGTATCAAGTTTCCATGTATTTGACAAATATAACACTTTTGGACAAATTCTAGACAATCTCATTCCATCTTTGGCCAATAGTATCCATGATCAATAAGTTTTTTGTACAACTTGGCTCCCCCTTGATGTTCTTCCCTGTGCATTTGATAAACCAAATCTTTGGCTTCGCCTAGTTCTAGACACCGTAGGGGCTTGCCATTGAAACCTCTTCTGAATAATTCTCCATTTTTTAAGAAGAATCGTTGGGACATACTCTTTATTATAATTGTATCCTTCTTTTCGGTTGGAAGAGTCTCGTTTTGTAAGAAGTCCACATAAGGAATTCACCAATCCGCTATGTCATCAATGAAAGCACATTCATCCTCCCCAGGGTATTCTTGGCATTAAACACAGTGGCGTTGTAGGGCATCTGCTTCCTTCTTCATTTCAGGCCAATAATACCCTTGGCGTTGCAACCTACGATACAAACCAATGTCTGCAAACCCGCAGTTCTCTTCATGCACCTTATGCAAGACTTTACTTGCTTCTTGCCTCCCCAAGCATCGTGTCAATACACCATCTGCTTCTTTGTGATAAAAGACACCTTTGATGATGTTGTACTTCTATAGCTCCACGATTGGTATTGTTCCTTCCTTTGTTTGCAATTGATGGGAGATGTCATATCTCCAATCGTCTATCATGTCTTTGGGGAACAAGTCTAGCACCGTGGTTAGGTGGGTTCTCTTCATTACCTTCATATCCAAATCTTCCCTTTGGACATAGACTCGAGACGCTACTGTTGCTAGTGCATCAGGTTATTTATTTTGTCCTCTTAGCACATATTCAATCACCACCTTCTTGTAAGCTTCCATCACCTTTTGTGCTACAGTTCGATACGGCACCAAGATAGGTTCCTTCACTCCGAATTGGCCTCTTATCTGCTGCACTATAAGGTTTGAATCTCCTTTTACTTTAAGATATTTGGCTCCCAATTCTTGAGTCGCCAACAATCCTAGTATGAACGCCTCATATTCTGCTTCATTATTTGTGCAAGGGAAGTCCAATTTGTATGACAAGGATATTTCATTTCCTTCTTTGGTGGTCAACGCCACTCCTTCTCCGCCTTTACCTTTTGCAGATGATCCATCAAATGCCAAACTCCACCATTCTGAGTCCTCATCTATCAAGTCAATTGATTTACTTCTCCATCCGGGAGATCCTCAGAAGGGGGCTCAAATTCTCCATTTGGAAATTTAGCTAGCAGGTCTGCCAAGGCTTGACATCGGATTCCCTTTGGTGTTACACACTTGATGTCGTATTATGAAAGAATAATCATCCATCTAGCAGGTCTTCCTACTAATGCTGGCCTAGTCAATAGGTATCTGATCGGATCAGTTTTTGTTGCAATCTTTACTTCGTGCGCTAGAAAATAATGACGCATTTTCTGCGCGATGAACACCAACGCTAGGAAATGCCTCCCCACCTGTGAATACCTGGTTTCTGGCCCTATGATTATCCGATTAATGTAATACACAGGCTTCTCTTCTCCATCCACCTCTTGTGTGATCAATCCTCCTATAGACTTCTTGGTAGATGTGATGTACAACTGTAATGGCATTCCTCTTTGTGGCACTACCATCATTTGTGCTGAGGACAAAATTCTTTTTACCTTCTCAAAGGCCTGTTGTTGGTCTTGCCCCCAGTCCTATTGTGCATTTCCTTTTAGCAATTTGTCGAAAGGTTCTGTGACTTTGGCTAATACTGGTATGAATCTTCTCATGTACGAGACCTTCCGTAGAAAGCTCTTCAATTGCTTTTGCGTCTTTGGTGGGGGCATCTCTGTAACTGCTTTCGCTTTGCTTGGGTCCACCTCTAAACCTCTGTTGTGCACCAAGAAGCCCAAGAATTTTCCAGCCGTCATTCCAAAGGCGCACTTCTTCGAATTCATCCTCAACTTGTACCTTCGGCATCGCTCAAACACTTTCCTCAAGTCCTCCATATGAGTTGTTGCCTTTTTGGATTTCACCACTATGTCGTCCACATAGTCCTCCACTATATCATGAATCATCTCATGAAATATGGCATGCATTGCCCTTTGATAAGTTGCCCCCGCATTCTTCAACCCGAATGGCATTACTACATAGTAAAAATTCCCAAACGGGGTACGAAAGGCTGTCAACTATGCATCTTCTATGGACATCTTTATCTGATTGTAACCCACAAACCCATCCATGAATGACATCATCTCATGATTAGTCGTTGCATCTACCAAAGTGTCTATGTTGGGTAATAGATACATGTCCTTCGGGTATGCCTTGTTCAAGTCTCTGAAATCCACATATATTCATAGCTGTCCATTTGATTTCTTTATCGGTACGATGCTGGAAAGCCATGTTGGATGTTGGATCGGCTTGATGAACCCTACTTCCAGCAACTTTTTGATTTCTCCTTTATTGGGTTTTGACTTCGGGTGCATAGTTGCGAGGTGCTTGCTTCACTGGCTTCATTCCCGGGCTTATGTTTAGATTGTGTTCCACAAGATCTTGTCAATTCCGGGCATCTCGTCGTAATTCCAAGCAAAGACGTCCCTATACTCTCGCAATAATTGTATGAGCTCCTCTTTCTAGTTAGCCTCAAGCTTCTATTGACATAAGTCGGTCTTGGCATTCCTCCATCTGTTGCCAAATCAACTTCTTCTAATTCATTTTGTTGAGGTTTTGGCCTATCCTCAAAGCATTCTGGAGCTGGTTCTACCTTCTATTGTACAACTTCTTTTTTTTTCATTATTGCTGGAGTGGGGGACACCTCCTGAGCCGTTGGGTTTGCACGCTTCTTTGGGCTCTTCCCCCTTTCACCGTTCACAATCGAAACACCACCTTTTCCGTCGGGTTAACAACCCTCTCCCATTTTGCCTTTTGGCTATCCTCAGACTGTGTTATCCGCTTGGTATTTATTATATTTCTGGCCTCTTCAGGATCAACTGGCCTTATCTTTTCTCCTCTTCCTTCTCCAAGTCTACTACTACTGGATTCATATTTTTGGAACATTCTCATTGTTCCGAGGTCTTCTTCTTCACTTTTTCTGCAGGTACAAACTTATCTTCCTGCACTTCCTTCCAGCTTGCTAGTCTTAGGGAATCAGGCCTCGCGATCTGGTTCTCTCCCTCTTCAGCGACATCATCGAAGAAAGTTGCTTCGGTGATGTGTGCCTCTTCTGGTCCAAAGGGATTCCGAGTTGCTGGTACCTTCACTTCTCTCCCGTTCCAGATAGTTTTCAGGCATTGATGAAAAACTGAGGGTACCACCCCATAGTCACTTTGCCAAGCCCTTCCCAACAAGACATGGTATGCTGCATCCACCTCTTCAACATGGAACATTACAGACCCTCGAATCTTTCCAACTTTCATGTCTACCTTGATGTGTCCAAGGGTTCTTGTGCTCTGGTTGGCGAATCCTGTAATATTTGTTTGTTCCTTCACATCTTCTTCTCTGGCAAGCCTAACCGTTTGAACATGGTGTAGGGCATAATATTTACAGATGCCCCATTGTCAATGAATGCCCTCCTCACTTCGATGTCATTGATTACTACTGTCACATACAACGGTCTATTATGTGGGTATCTTATCTCTTCTATCAGTTTTTAGACAAAGATATCTTATTTGCTTCTTCCTCCATTGTTTTCACAAATCCTTTGTTTATGGCATTGCAAGTCTCATGTGTCTCGGCGGCCTTAATGATTGCCCTGGTTACCTCAATCCTTGCTTCCTTGGCCAATCCTATCTGATCGAAAAAATTTCGGAAGTGTCCCCATTCATCAATACCGTCACCTGTAGGCCTGGGTCACACTCCTCCTTTTCTTCCATCATCATCTCTACTTCTGGGATTGTGTTGTGGATAACAATGTTGCATGTTTCTTTCCCCTTGTGATTTGGTAGTGGCTTATCATGAACACTGCTTTCCTTTCCCAGTTCAATCTCCCCATTTCCAGCTTCTCGTGAATATCCTACGCAGGCTATAGCAATCCATAGTTTAGTGTCCCGTGTATTGGTGGAATACACAGACGTCTGGCCTTCTCTTCATCTCTTCTGTCAATGTAAATCTAGGCCTTGGGGGTTTCACCACCCCATGTTCAATCCATTGCTCGTATAGACCCCTGAATGCTTTCTCACTGCATGTGATAGCCTCCGGGACTGACTTTCTTGCATATTTGTCTCCAGGCCTTCCTTTGCTTTGATCCAAATTTTTCTCGTGCTTCTCCCTCTTGCCCCGTTGTGGTTTTGACTGAGAGTCAGCCAAAGCCACAGTTGATGTCCTCTTGCCCCTCCACGTAACTGTCGCATGGCTAGTGGGCAGTGTCATGATTCCTCCCAAGTCTTGTGCAAAAGCTGAGAGGGTCACGAAGGAATAACAAGCCTTGGTAATAAGGTGGGGCTTGAAGGAATCTAAGGCACCATTGTTGCAAATGCTGACCAAGTTCTTTTCTTCAATCGGCTCTGCACACTTTTGTGCCTGGGCCCTGAATCTGTCAACGTAATCTGATAGCTCCTCATTCGACTTCTGTTTGAACCGTATGAGTTCTACAATGGTTACCTGTTTCTGCACATAGAAAAATTTCTTAAAAATTGTAATTTTAGGTCATCCCAATCATGGACTGACCCCTTCTCCAAATTGTAGTACCAACTGAAGGCATTATCCGTCAAAGTTTTGTTGAATTCCCGCATCAAAAGTTATGGTTGTTCACTTCATCATATCCCAGCCACGGAGACATCGACTCTACAAACCTGGCAATATGTTCCCTGGCGTTTCCTTTCTCCCCGTTGTATTTTAGAAACTGCGGGGGATGCTCAATATACCCTATCGGGTAAGGTTGCCTCCGAATGTGTGCCGGGTAAGGCGGAGTAGTAAAGTCTAATTCCGAGGGTCGGGATGTTTGCCTACGAAGTTGATTGATCACATTGATCATATCATCCTTCGTCACATATTGGCTCGTGGTATGGACTCTTTGGGGTGTTGTGATATACTGCTGTATCGGCGGTGTGTTTGGTAGAGAGATTGGTTTGATGCACACTTGTATCATGCAAAGCTGGCACTGGCGGAAGTTGTTGGCTCACTCGCTGGACATTGCCTGTAATGGTTGGCATTTGCAGCTGTGAAATTGATGGGGAGAGCAGTTGGGAAGATGTTTGTCTGAGGTTAGCTTGCTCCCAACCTAAGTTGTGCACGTCGCCACTGTGCAGGGCCTCCAAGTTGATTATTGGAACCGATTGACTTTTCCGTCGATGGAGGTACAATCTGGTTCTCTTTGTTGTTTCTGCCATTATTGTTGTCTTCCACTCCTACTTGTTCCCCCTGCGAATTTCCTGGGAACATGGCCTTAAAGTGGGAATCTACATCAACTGCTGGCGGAAATTCCCCATCTCCTCTTGCTTCCTCTGCATTTCCAGTATCATGGCCATCATCATCCCTTGCCCTTCTCGTGCTTCCTTTAATGCCTTGAGCATTTCCAGTTGTACATCATTCGTCTGGTCTCCACCTGCATCCTCGCCTTGCCTTCCTACGCTAGTTTGTTGTTGATTAGCCATAGGTGATGTCGAACTCCCTTCTGAAGCGTCTTCAACAAGTGGTTGGTCAAAATCCAGGTTTGCGCCTTGGAATGCTTGAATTACTTATCTAGGAACTTGATCCGGTGAGGTATGCTATTTATTGGTGAAGCACCTCTTCCTGTAGTTCTCCCACTTTGAGTTGTGGGCATACCCTTCACGAATTATACACCTCCCCAGTAGAGTCGCCAAATAAATGTGGACAAGGAAATCATATCTTGCTAGGGTTAGGGTTTCGTGTTGGCTGAGGAGGAGAGAAATCCACGAAGAATACGAAATTGATTGATTGATTGTAGAGGGGAGAATGACAGGTGGGCGCTTACTCCAACGACGCGTGGCAGAACCCCTAGAATTCAGAAACTGTGTTAGAGTTATTGGGATTCCAAGAGCCTTCTTCAGTTCTTCGAGTTGAGAGAGTGTTCGAATCTTATTAGTGCTTTTAGGTGGAATATCCAAGCCTTAAGCTACTAAAAGAGTCCTCCCCCTTCCTAAAATAGAAGGGGTATTTATAGAGTTTCCTTGACTTAAGTCATCACATGCTAGGCACATGTTTTCAATGAATTCCAGAAATACCCTTCAGTCATTAGAATAATGCCCATATTGCCATGTCCTTCTAGCCACCAATTCAATCCCTCAATCAATTCCCAAAATGAGTCGCCTCCACGAGTCTTCTGCCTCGGGACACGTGTAGGCTTCTCCCGGTTTAGTACATTTATTTCTGACTTTTCCATCTTCATTCATTAGGTTATGCGAATCCTAAATTTCACATTTAATGAGGTCGTGGAACCCTAATTGTGCATTTAATTTAATTAGGCCATAGTGAACCCTAATTTTGTACATGGGCCCACAATAATAATAATAATAACAACAATAACAGTAATAATAATAGTATGTACTAATAATTAATAATAATAATAATAGTACTAATAATAATATAACAATAACAATAGTAGTAGTAATAGTAGTAGTAATATTAGTACTACTGCTACTGCTACTGCTACTGCTACTGCTTACTGCTACTGCTACTGCTACTGCTACTGTACTGCTACTGCTAATGCTACTGCTACTGCTACTGCTACTACACTACCACTACCCTACTACCACTACCACTACCACTAATAATACTATAATAATAATAATAAATAATAATAATAACAGTCATAATAATAATAGTACTAATAATAATAATAATATAACAATAACAGTAATAATAATAATAGTACTAATAATAATTGTAAGACCCCAACTTTTATAAATAAAGATGAATTTTCTATAAATATTATTTTTTGAATATTATGGAGTAAATTTGTATAATGTTATAGTGTGGGTAATATTTATAAATTTGCAAAGTAAGTAAGTGTTATAAATATTCGTTTGGTCGGAGAATATTCTTTTTGTCGGGAATATTCGTACGACGGCACAATCATTGGTGGACCCTACAACGGAATTATTGTCGGATTGAGAAAACGACAAAATACTTTATGAAAATAATGGCGGAGGTGTTACCGTTAAAATTGTTGAACTACCCGGTAGTAAAAGTACAGTAATACGCGTGGTTGCATAGTAACACACGGTATTGATTATTGATGCTTACGTGAGAAGTCACTCAGCTATACTCAATTATTGCTACAGTAATTGCTGTATCATATCTCTTATATTATTGATTCAATTATTGTCACAGTATCATTTGTATAATATGTTATATTATTAAATCAATAATTGAGATGGCAACGTTATAAATAATTAATAATTGTTGAAATATTAAATATGTGTTGATTAAAAATAAAATGATTTGTGGTAATATTTATTCAATCCTTGATGTATATAAAGAGTCTATTATGAGACGTTTGTGGTAAGTTTGGTTATTTTATGGGGGGCCCATATGTCATCTAAGAGTCTCTTCGTCAATAGTAATTACTTCGTCAATAGTAATTATCTTCGTCAATAGTAATTACCTTCGTCAATAGTAATTACCTTCGTCAATAGTAATTACCTTTACCAGACGTCAAACCACTTGCCGTTTTATATTACAGGCATCGAACCAATTGTCATTTCACATTACAGGCGTCAAACCACTTGGTGTTTCACATTACAGGCGTCAAACCACTTTTCTTTTCACATCACCAGTCGTCAAGCCACTTGCCTTTTCACATTTCAAGTTCTAAGCTAGAAATCTTCTATAAATAGAGGCCTAGTGCTTCATTATTTTTCACGAATTCATTCAAGCTATAGAGAAAAAGTATAGAGAGAATAAGAGAGAAAGAAGAAGAGTATTTGTTACTACACTACGGCAGTTTCAATCTTCCTACTAATGTAAGGGGGTTATTCTTTCTTATTTATGAAGAGAACTGTTGTTATTTCGTTGCTTATTATTCTGTTGGAATAACCTGTATATGCGGTTTACCCTATACTTGGTGACATTCTTCTATTATTCTGTTGGAACATCCTGTCTGTGTCTTTTACACCAGACCTAGTTCCGTCTTTATTATTATTCTGTTGGAACATCCTGTCTGTGTATTTTACACCGGACCTGGTTCCGTCTTTATTATTCTGTTGGAACATCCTATCGGTGCAAATTTTGCTTGACCTGGTTTCGTTATTATTATTCTGTTGGAATAACCTATCTATGCGAAGTACCGTATGTATGGTGATTTCTTTTGTTATTCCATTCTTTATTATACTCAGTTGGTTAAAGTTTTGACTTCTATACTCCATGAAATTAGTAGAATATCCTTGATATTTGCACTTCATCCAGTATCTTTTCATGGAAATATTCTTCTGATCATTCTTGAATTTTACTCTACAAAGCACTATCATGTTGACAATTTGGACATTATGTCATGGTTAAATTAATTCTTGAACTTATTTTATTGAATTCTTATATCATTGTCTCATCCTCATGTTTATATTATGTTGAAAG
>CM035104.1:3842485-3849985 GCA_020205505.1 Panax japonicus
TCATCTGTGGCCTGTAGTGCATAGATGGACTTGGTATGATTATGACCAGGGATTATTCGGTGTAATCATGACCGTAATGTTACAAATGATGTGGTAAAAGTTATCATTGGCCCGTAGTGCATTGATGGACAGTTGTTGGCATGATCATGACCATTAATGAATACACGAATGTTTGGCTGTAGTGGATAATTTGTGGTCGTGATACTAAAGAATATCCTTGGCCGTAGTGCAGGGGTGATTCGATGATGTGGATTATTTATTAAGCTGAGTCCAGCGATAAAAGTCATGAAAAACCTTTTAAATCATAAAAGATAGTAGATTTTTTCTCTACTTGACTCTTTTAATGGATTGCTTGTTCCGCTGCAGTTAAACTTGATGTTGTATTATTTTATCAGTTTAACACTGTTGAAGGCTAACGATAATTTATTCTGCATTATCTAGTCATAATATTTCTTACTGGGCTAGTTGAGCTCACCCTTTCTTTCACTGTTCTCTTCAGGAAATGAGAACATAGCAGGGACTAGTCGGGGAACGGAGTGACGGTCCAGAGGATATTAGTAGTCCTCACTATTCTTGAAATAGTGTGTTAATAATTGTAATGAGGACTCCTTTTGAGTTTGTATAATCTCTAGTAGACAATAATTGTATTCAAACTCACAGTTATGTTTTGTCGTATTGTACACGACAGTTGTATTAGTAAGTTGTATTTGAATTTGTACCATGTATCTGACGACCAAGATGGGTGATGTATACCTAATTTTGGGGGCGTCACAGTTGGTATCAAGCTTAGGGATATGATCCCTGGCTAAGATGTGAGAATAGTACTAGGAGGGGAGAGACGGGGAATTCCTTCGCTAGTATGACCTACCTAAGTTTATGTGTATTTAATTGGTCGGTCAGAATTTAGGGATAATATGTTACATGTCAATTAACCTTTGTTTTGTGGCAGTATCTGAAAATGACATCGAGAATGTTGAGAATAGCAATGGAGCACAGGCGATCGTTGATTCACCACATATCAATAATCAGGATAATGTGCATCAGGAAGGCGAAATCCTCACAAACAACACTGACCAAATGATGAATGATCAAATGTTCAGGGGCTTTATGCAATTCATGCAACAGCAGGCGAGAGCGGCTCCTGTCCAAAACAGGTGGAAAACTGGAAACTCTCGGGCGGTCACCGCTAAACAGTTCAAGGAGCTGGGACCACCGGAGTTTAAGGGAGAGCCAAAACCACTTATGGCGGAAGCATGGATAAAGCAGATCACCAAGATATTTGATGTCTTGGGATGCTCCGAGGAGCAAAAGGTTCCCTTTGCCGCCTTTATGTTGCGCGGAGAGGCAGATTACTGGTGGGAATCGGTAAAACGTACTCAACCTGCGTACTGAAGATGTCTTGGGAGAAGTTCCAGAGCTGTTCAATGACAAATACTTTCCCGAAAGTATTCGTCACATGAAGGAGGTGGAGTTTATAAGTTGGAACAAAACAATATGACCGTGTCGCAATACGAGGCTAAATTTGCGGAGTTATCCGGTTTGCGTCCCACTTGGTGGATAATGAAGAGAGAATGACACGGATGTTTTTAAGAGGTTTGAAGCCGGAGATACGTCAACATCTTATTTCTCATAAACTGTGTTTATATTCAGATGTTGTAAATAGGGCTCAGTTAGTGGAGCGCGATAACGAGTCAACGCAACTAAAAGAGAGCACCGCAAAATGATAATACCAGCGAGAGCAGTCATCGAAGCGGTGACAACAAGCGTGGAGGGAATCACAGGCCAGAAATGGTAACCACTTCGGTGGTAATCAGGGCCAAAACAATAAGAATGGACATTTCAAGAAGAGGAGATTCAACAATGATGGAAAGACGTCAGCACCAGCACCGTGTTAAGGAAGGAGAACGACCACCTATCATATGTTTCAAATGCGGAGGGGGGGCACATCAGTCCAAATTGCGCGATGCCGTCCAAAGCATGTTATAATTGTGGAAGAGAAGGTCACTTAGCCCGATTTTGTCGTTCACCGAAGACAAATTCAGCTAGGATGGAGGCACCAAAGGCCGTCCCAGAAAAGTCAAAGGTAGTGCAAGGGAGAGCGTTTGTTGTGACCTCCCAGAAAGCAAGGAACCCGAATGAGGTCATCACGGGTAAGCTTATCATAAACTCTAACGAATCTATACTTTATTTGATACCGGTTCTACCCATTCTTTTATTTCTCCTACTTGCGCTCATCGATTAAATTTGACTCCGGAGAAATTAGACTTTGACTTATCTGTGGAAACTCCGTTGGGAGAAACCTTCATTACATCCACTGTTTATAAGTCTTGTTTGGTTCAAATCGGTACCCTCACATTACCTGTAGATCTTATTTCATTGAAAATACTTGCATTTGACGTGATTCTAGGGATTGATTGGTTAACTACTCATCATGCAAAAATTGATTGTTTCCATAAGGTTGTTAGCTTTCATATTCCTAATCAACCTATTATGCGAATTCAAGCGACCAAACCATTAAAATCAATCACGGTCATCTCAAGCCATAAAGCTATTCGTTTATTGAAAAACGGATGTCAAGCTTTCTTAGCTCATGTCACAGATTTAAACAAAAATACGTCAGTTTTGAACGATATTTCTATTGTTAAAATTTCCTGACGTATTCCCCGAAGAACTTCCTGGCCTACCCCCTGAGCGTGAATTGAATTTTGTATCGACCTTGAACCCGGTACAAAACCCATTTCAAAGCCCCATATCGAATGGCTCCTATTGAACTTCAGGAGTTAAAAACCCAACTGCAGGAATTGTTAGACATTGGCTTTATTCGTCCTAGTACTTCTCCTTGGGGTGCTCCTGTTCTATTCGTGAAGAAGAAAGATGGGAGTATGCGACTTTGTATTGATTATCGGGAGTTGAATCATGTCACCATCAAAAATAGGTATCCATTGCCACGTATTGATGACCTGTTTGACCAGTTGCAAGGAGCCAAATTCTTTTCAAAGATTGATCTTCGTTCCGGATATCACCAATTGAAGATTAGAACCGATGACATTCCAAAGACGGCTTTCAGAACTCGGTACGGGCATTATGAATTCCTAGTCATGTCCTTTGGATTGACTAATGCTCCTGCTGCCTTCATGGATATGATGAACCGAGTATTCAAGGAATATTTGGATCACTTTGTGGTCGTCTTTATTGATGACATCCTTATTTATTCCAAAAGCCGTGAAGATCATGAGCAACACTTGAGGCTGACACTCCAAAAGCTTCGTGAATACAAGCTTTATGCCAAGTTGAAGAAATATTCTGGCTTGAGGAAGTAGCATTCCTTGGGCACGTAGTATCAAGTCATGGAATATCTGTTGACCCAGCAAAGATTGAAGCTATTCAAAGCTGGGAGCAACCTAAATCAGTGACCGAAGTACGTAGCTTTCTCTTAGCTGGTTATTATCGGAGATTCGTGGAAGGATTTTCTCGAATCGCTACTCCATTGACTCAGCTGACTCGGAAAGATACAAAGTTCGGTTGGAGCGAAGAATGTGAGAAGAGTTTTCAAGAACTCAAGAGGAGACTCATTTCAGCACCTGTTCTGACAATACCATCTGGCTCGGAGGGATTTGTCATCTACAGTGATGCTTCGGGCAAAGGGTTGGGATGTGTTCTCATGCAACATGGAAAAGTCATAGCCTATGCCTCGACAACTCAAAGAATATGAGAGGAATTATCCTACTCATGATCTAGAGTTGGCAGCTGTTGTCTTGCACTTAAAATTTGGAGGCATTACTTGTATGGGGGGAGAAGTGGAGATCTTTACGGATCATAAAAGCCTCAAATATTTCTTACTCAAAAGGAACTCAACATGCGACAACGACGTTGGCTTGAACTGTTGAAAGATTATGATCATACCATCCAATACCATCCTGGAAAAGAACGTGGTAGCTGACGCATTGAGTAGAAGATCATGCAAGTACGAGTGCGATATTGTCAACGCAAGGCCCATTTTGTGTGACTTGCAAAGGATGGAGATAGAGTTAAAGACTCCAGGGACCATGTGATGATGGCGAATATACGAGTAGAACCGACTTTAATCGATAAAGTTAAAGCTGCTCAAGTTACAGACCTGGAGCTGATGCGTATGAGGAAGAAAGTGCAAGAAGGTGCTATGGAAGCAAGAATCGATGAAGAAGGAATACTTCGAGTCAACTCCAGACTTTGTGTTCCTAACGACCCTGATTTAAAGTATAAAATCATGATGGAGGCGCACCGTTTGCAATCCATCCTGGGAGTACCAAAATGTATCATGATATTCGTCATACATTTTGGTGGAGCAATATGAAGAGAGAGATAGCGTTGTTTATCTCAAGGTGTCTAACTTGTCAACGAGTTAAAGCGGAGCATCAAGTACCAAAAGGTCCATTGCAACCACTTGAAATTCCAGAATGGAAGTGGGAGCACATTACCATGGATTTCGTTACCGGTCTTCCTAAGGTTTCTCAAGGCATAGATGCGATTTGGGTCATTGTTGATAGATTGACCAAGTCTGCTCATTTCTTACCGATACGAGAAACTTATACACTTGAACGTCTTGCTCGTATGTACATAAACGAGATTGTAAGACTGCATGGTATGCCGGTATCCATAGTTTCTGATCGAGACCCAAGATTACTTCACGATTTTGGGTTAGTTTGCAAAAAGCTATGGGCACAGACTTACGATTTAGCTCGGCATATCATCCTCAGACGGACGGACAGTCGGAGAGGACTATTCAAACTCTTGAAGATCTATTAAGACTCTGTGTCCTTGATTTCAAGGGAAGTTGGGACAAGTTCTTACCATTGGTGGAGTTTTCCTACAACAACAGTTATCAAGCAAGTATTGGCATGGCTCCATTCGAAGCGTTGTATGGAAGAAAGTGTCGTTCTCCAGTATGCTGGGATGAGGTGGGTGAAGCAACGTTGTTGGGACCGGAGTTGGTACGTATGACTACGGAAAAGATTCAAACGATCCGACAACGTATAAAAACCTCACAAGATCGACAAAAGAGTTATGCTGATCTTCATCGAAAGGACGTGGAATTCGATATAGGAGATCATGTGTTGTTGCGTGTTGCTCCATGGAAAGGAGTTACGAGATTGTGAAAAGATTGTTCTCGTTCGTCAAGAATCCTGTGATAAGTTTCACATATCATGTTAGTAAATATGTGAAAAGACCATGAACCACATTATTGAGTTAGAACTGGACGAAATAGCGGAAGATTTGACGTATGAAGAAGTTCCTATTCAAATCTTGGATAAGAAGGAACATATTCTACGCTCCAAGGTTATACCTCAAGTCAAAGTTTGTGGAGAAACCACGATGTTGAGAAAATGACTTGGGAGTTAGAATCTGAAATGAAATCAAGTATCCTTACCTCTTCGACATACCAGATACGTACCCTAATTTTGAGGGCAAAATTTCATAAGAAGGGGAGGTTGTAAGACCCCACCTTTTATAAATAAGATGAATTTTCTATAAATATTATTTTTGAATATTATGGAGTAAATTTGATATAATATTATAGTTGTAGGTAATATTTATAAATTTTGCAAAGTAAGCAAGTTGTTATAAAATATTCGTTTGGTCGGAGAATATTCTTTTTGTCGGGGAATATTCGTACGACGGCACAATCATTGGTGGACCCCACAACGGAATTATTGTCTGATTGAGAAAACGACAAAAATACTTATGAAAATAACGGCGGAGGTGTTACCGTTAAAACTGTTGAACTACCCGTAGTAAAAGTACAGTAATACGCGTGGTTGCATAGTAGCACACGGTATTAATTATTGATGCTTACGTGAGAAGTCACTCAGCTATAATTATTGCTACAGTAATTGATGCATTATATCTTATATTATTGATTCAATTATTGTCACAGTATCATCTGTATAATATGTTATATTATTAAATAATAATTGAGACGACAAGTTATAAATGATTAATAATGTTGAAAGATTAAATATGTGTTGATTAAAAATAAAATGATTTGTGGTAATATTTATTCAATCCTTGATGTATATAAAGAGTCTATTATGAGACGTTTGTGGTAAGTTTGGTTATTTTAGGGGGGGGCATATGTCATCTAAGAGTCTCTTCGTCAATAGTAATTATCTTCGTTAATATTAATTATCTTCGTCAATAGTAATTACCTTTACCAGACGTCAAACCACTTGCCGTTTATTACAAGCGTCGAACCAATTGTCATTTCACATTACAGGCGTAAAACCATTTTTCTTTTCACATCACCAGTTGTCAAGCCACTTGCCTTTTCACATTTCAAGTGCTAAGCTAGAAATATTCTATAAATAGAGGCCTAGTGCGTCATTATTTTCACGAATTCATTCAAGCTACAGAGAGAGAAAGTATAGAGAGATAAGAGAGAAAGAAATAAGTGTATTCTGTTACTACACTACTGCAGTATTCAATCTCCTACTAATGTAAGGGGTGTTATTCTTTCTTATTCATGAAGAGAACTGTTGTTATTCAATTGCTTATTATTCTGTTCGAATAACCTGTATACGCGGTTTACCCTATACTTGGTGACATTCTTCTATTATTCTGTTGGAACATCCTGTCTATGTGTTTTACACTGGACCTGGTTCTGTCTTTATTATTATTCTGTTGGAACATCCTGTCTTTGTGTTTTACACCGGACCTGGTTCCGTCTTTATTATTATTCTGTTGGAACATCCTGTCTGTGTGTTTTACACCGGACCTGGTTCCTTCTTTATTATTCTGTTGGAACATCCTGTCGGTGCAAATTTTTTCTGACCTAGTTCCGTTATTATTATTCTGTTGGAATAACCTGTCTATGCCAAGTACCGCATGCATGGTGATTTCTTTTGTTATTCCATTCTTTATTATACTCAGTTGGTTAAAGTTTTGACTTCTATACTCCATGAAATTAGTTGAATATCCTTGATATTTGCGCTTCATCCAGTATCTTTTCATGAAAATATTCTTCTGATCATTCTTGAATTTTACTCTACAAAGCACTATCATGTTGACAATTTGGACATTATTAGTTCCTGGATAAATTAATTCTTGAACTTGTTTTATTGAATTCTTATACTATTGTCATCATCCTCATGTTTATATTATGTTGAAAGTCATCTGTGCATAGATAGACTTGGTATGATTATGACCAGGGATTATTCAGTGTAATCATAACCGTAATGTTACAAATGATGTGGTAAAAGTTGTCATTGGCCCGTAGTGGCATTGATGGACAGTTGTTGGCATGATCATGACCATTAATGAATACACGAATGTCCTTGGCTGTAGTGCATGTATAATTTGTGGTCGTGATACTAAAGAATATCCTTGGCCGTAGGCAGGGGTGATTCGATGATGTGGATTATTTATTAAGCTGAGTCCCAGCGATAAAAGTCATGAAAAACCTTTTAAATCATAAAAGATAGTAGATTTTATTCTCTACTTGACTCTTTTAATGGATTGCTTGTT
>CM035104.1:3852485-3872485 GCA_020205505.1 Panax japonicus
TATTTTTATTATTGTTATTATTATTATTATTATTATTGTTATTGTTATTGTTATTGTTATTATTATTATTATTATTCAAATAACTAAGTGTTATTATTATTATTATTACTATTATCATTATTATTATCATCACCGTTAGATTCCTTCCGACTATCGTTTTGGTGATAGTAGTCTGCCTTTATATGATGTTAAACATATGTCAATCTTTATTGTTATATTAATATATTTAATATGTTTTGATATAAAGCTTATTCTTTGCAAAATATTAATGGCTAACTTATAGTTCTCTAGTGGTTAGATGACTAAAATTTAATGCTTGAGCATATGAGTTCAAACCTATGGAATGACAAATTTTTGGAAAAAATTCTAAAGATGTTGCATCAGATGTGCTACGTAGGCGCCATGTGTGCCACATCAGCAGGTCAACGCACATGTGGCGCTTGGGGATTCAAAGTCCAAATTTTTTAATAGAAAGGGGCTCAATTTGCGTTGACCAGAAGAAAGGGGCTCAATTCCCAAATATCAAAAAAGTTCTGTGGTCGACTTTGCATTTAACCCCTAAAAATTGTCATATTAAAATTCATTTTTCGTCACTAAAATATTTGGTGACAAGTGTTAATCGTCACAAAGATTGTCACCGTATGAGTGTGGTAAAAGGTTTATTTGACAATATATGATGTCGTCACTAAATATTTTAACTTATGGTGGTGACGATCTACACCATTGTCACTATAAGTAATGACTTGTAGTGACGTTAATAGCATCACTATTTGAATGAAACTTTCGTCACTCTATATAATGTTTCGTCATCAAAATGTAGTACATTAAATGACGCCAAACTTTTTTTGTCATTAAATGATATTATTTTAGTGACGAAAATATGTTACTCTATTTAAATCATCTAATTTTAATGACGACAATATTGTCATATTTATAATTATTCGTTCGTCATGTTATTGTGTTTATCATCACCAAAAATAAGAAAATAAATGAAAACAAAACAATTCATCATCTAATAATATATTTAACATGACAATTATGTCGTTGTCATTTAATATTTTAAATAATATTACAAAATAATTTGTCACCAAAGAGTTAGTTTTTGAGACATTTTTCAATGTCACTAATTGAATACTTATGGTAATGATACATTTCGTCACAGAAAGAGTTAATAATAGTGACAAAATTAGTTGTTGTGACTAAATGAATATATAATAGTGACGATATAGTTCGTCACAAAAGAGTTAATTTCTATAACACATTTTTCTCTATCACTAATTGAATATTTATGGTGACGATAGACCCCGTCACATAAAAAGCTATTAATAGTTACAAAATTAAAGGTCATCACTAAATGAATATATAATATTGACGAGTCACCAAATAGTTAATATTAATGACAAAATCAATTGTCATAACTAAATGAATATACATAATGACAATACTATTAATAAAGAGTTAATATTATTCGTCATTAAATTTTAATTTTCATTGAACAAATATTATTTGTCAATAAATGATTATAAATCGTGATGATGTGTTGGTCATATTGCGTTGTTTGACATTCAAAATGTATTGTTACATTAACAATTTTCAATAAAAAAATATAATACATTTAGTGAGCTTTTAAAATCAACTTTACACCTGTATATAATATAAGAGACAAAATACAATAAACATTTAAAAGAAAAAGTAATTATCTTATAACAAAATAGTAGATTCACTTATTCAACAAAATACCCAACTAGTTAGGCAATAAACAGTTGCTTAAATAATCTAAGTACCACAAAACCAAATTATATAATCTAAAAAGCTAAAATTCTGAAATTCATATCCAAAGAAAATGTTTAATTAAAACCTTCTACCTTGCGGTTATTGACCTTCCAGAAAAAACTCTATTTGTAAATCAAAAAAAACATAAAGACATAAATCAGTCAAATAGTTATGAAATTAAAAAAGAAATGTATATAAATAAAGAAATGTTTAAATAATAAATTGTGAATTTTCCAAAACTATAGCTATAACATTACTAAAAAACTTATGCTATCTTTTTAGGCCCATAAATATGGAACAATAATATTATTAGTCAAATGCAATCAAACAACTAATGATCATAAGCTCAAATTCACCAAACAGTTAACTTCGAACAATAAAATAAAATAAAAAAACCAATAAAACCAAATTCATCAAAGTCATGTCCATATAAAAAGTTCAAAAAAAACACTGCTTGAGTGCATGTTAAAGAGAAAACTTGAAAATATGTTATCTAGCATGTGCAACTTCTGCGTAATTCATTGATCATGTATTGAGTTCATATGAACATAAACCATAAACACAACCAGCTTCAAGATCCATTGAACATTAACAAACATTTATAAGCATATTTATTACTCAAAGTAATAAAGATCATGTTTGTCCTATATAGAGAAAAAGATATAAAATCATGTTTGTTTCATAAACAATGTAGCCTCAAATCATGCAGAACGTTAACAAATCAAATCTAACTATAGAAGTATATATAAATTAAATTCATGTTTATCCTAAATGGAGAATATTTCCAAAAATGTTATGACATTTGTTATTGTCAGTTGCTACTGCCTAAAGGGAGCAGCTCTTACTTCTTAGCTTTGTTCTTATTTAACCACTAGCTATTCAAAACTGCTTTAGCAGTCAACTGCTTCCCTATTGCTACCCAAAGGCTTTCCATGAGGACACAAACGTACACTCTGCATGGCCATTGGCTCTAGACATCAACAACAACTGGACGACTGTCAATGGATTGCAATAAAAACCCCGTTTATCCATGCGTGGAAGGCAGAATCAACATCCTCAAAGTGTAAAAATATCCTCCGACCTGTCAGACATTAATAACTGTATTGCATAACACAGTTGGCCCAAGTAACATTTATAGAGAAAAAACATATTTCTAATCTATATTAGTGAACCTATATCAAATAGATAAATAATATAGGTACAATGAATTGTCAAAATGTAAAAATAAAAGCATAATCTCAAGCTAATAAGCTAATAATATGAATCACTCCAATCAAAGAAATTAAGTACCAGTCTATCTTATTTTATGTTCCTTTACAAATTTTTGTTATTTAATTGAAATCAAAATGGATAGAAATTGATATTTTTTTTATAGAATTGAACGATCTTTTAAAGGCCAAAAGAAAAAAATTAAAAATATGCTAAAGTATTGTTTAAAACAACAAAATTTCAAAATGGTAACATACAATTATAAAATGCGATGCACAATTATAACATCTTATAATTATTAGAATAATTAAATTGTGGATACACAAAATCGCGCTCGTGTACATAAGCTGAATAAAAAATTCTATAAAAATTTGCATAGCTTAATTGCATAAAATCCAGTCATTTCATTTCTAAATTATTGTAGTACAATGAAACATATTTTGGGTGGCGTCAAAGAGAATCCATATGTGTGCCTAATCCAGTCATGGAGGACGGCATGAACAGGGAAGGATAGGCCAAGTCTAAGTTCTTGAAACCATATTTCAGAAAGTAACATATATATCAGCCTTGTTCTAAACTCGTCTGATGTCCAGCATAGTTTATGAGTGCAGCAGTACAAATGGCAAGTACTGTTTCCCAACACTAGCATAAGGAATAATATCTCTTGCACTTGAAAATAATTTTATTGCGTAGTAAGAATAAAGCCACTTACAAAAGCCAGGTCCTTAATGAAAATAGCCATATTACCATCTTTCTCAAAAAGTTCATAGGCACAATGAGCATGTTGCTCCCATCGATCAAGAGCCTCGAGCTGATGGACACTTAAAGCTGCTGCACAGAATTCCTCAAACTCCATCCTTCTATATTGAAGTGCATTTAGCTGAAATAATAGAGGAATTAATAGTTTAGGTGATTACAAGTAATGCACAAAAGCATGCAACTAATAGCCATGCTACCAAATTTTACTTTTAAATTTTGGATAAATAATTGAAAACCAGTCTCATAATAGTCAAAGGACATAATGAGGCTAAATAATCATGGACACGAGGCTCATTCATGGCATTTGTTGCATTTTTCTTCAAAACCAGAAGACATGATCATTTCATACAATGTAAAAGCAACATTGAAATCAAATATTTCAAAAAAATTAAATAATCTTGCATGAAACCAACTTGTTTGATGTTTTCCAAGCATATGGACCCATTTTTATTTGGTTCCAACAATGGAAATTTCCCCTTCAAATAAAATAGCTCATTTATAGTCGGCGTTTTAGACAGAGTCTGCCAGATTTTTACAAACAATATATAGGACGGAGAAATTATTAGAATGTGTAAAAAGAAGACAAATCTTCAAAGTCCAAAACAAAGAAACAAACCAAGAATTATACTGCAAGAAGAACTAATTAAATTAAATCAGTGGAATTGTGTGACACAGAATTATTGAAGCATGAATGTTCTCACCCTTTTTAAGGAAACCAAATCAATAACCAACCATAGTCTGATACTATTTCATGACTGTATCAATATTTATAGCTTATTGTAGCAGAATTATGTGATCCATCCCATATCAATTCACCACCTAGCAGCGCACACCTGTGTAGACAGACCCAATAAGTATGTTGGACCACCTTCTTACCTAAAAGGTGAACCTATTAGGTTGAGGCTCTAACACGTCTTCTTTGAATCATTCAAGAGTTTTGCTCGACTCTAATACTACTCAACCACACCAGCAGCAAACGTGTCTCAGCAGTTACCTAGAGCCATTCTGAGCCCTGCTCCACCCGATTCAAATACTTCACCTTTGAGTACTTCAAGAGTTTTGCTTGATTCTAATATTATTCCACCAAGCCCGGGGCAAACGTGTCTCAGAAACTTCCCTAGAGCCATCCTAAGCCCGCTCCACCCGACACAAATTATCTCGTGATCCACCTGATTCAACTCTATTTGCTCCACACACGAGGCCTGCGAATTTACATTCGCACTCCCCTCACACCTTGAAGTTGATACTTGGACTCCCACGAGGTCTGCGAATTTTTTACCCTCGCACTCCCCTCGCACCTTGGAGTTGTTACTTAGGCCCATCGAACCATGGGCTTTGATACCATTTGAAGCGAAATTGTACGATCCATCCCACATCAATTCATCACCTAGCAGCACACACATGTGTAGACGGGCTCAATAAGTATGTTGGACCACCTCCTTACCTAAAAGATTAAACCATTAGGTTGAAGCTCTAACATACTTATTAACTCATCTACACTCTTGAATTTATCCAATGATCATTACTATGGAATAGATATTTTACATGTTTACATTTGAAAAACTGACCCTTCAATTTCTTCAATAGAAATGTCAATAAGCCTCATTTAGACAGAAGTTAACAAGCCCTTATTTGTTGAACTGAGTGAGTGACTTGCTTAAGAAATTTACTTAGAATATGCAGGAATGGTAGGGCACATAGGCATTATCAGTTTTCAATTAGTTTTGGTACTTTAGGGGAATGAAGAAGCTCATTTTACATTGACTAGGTAATTTTACTGCCCTCCTCAACCTTCACTCATCAAGGTTGTCAATTGACAATTCTGTTTGTTTGTTAAGCTACTATCCTTATGTCTACCTACTACTCAAACTATAAACTTCTGCCATTGGCCAACTAGTCAATAAACAATCATACTTTTGTCCTACTAATGTCGTATGTGTGTACACGGATGATCAGCGATGCTTAGTACTTGTGAATATTGTTATGATTTGTTAAATGAAAAGCAGACATATCACTAATTTTATTTAGGAGATAATTGCTGAACTCTTTCACATTTTTTTATTAGATTGCAGTTTTGTGGTTGGCAGATTTATATCTACTCCCTTCTGCACCATCAAAAAACTAAGAAAAATATAATAACACCTCTTTCTAAAATAAGAGACCTATTTATAGGAAAAATAAATTTGTGCCCTAATTTAGGTTCCTTGAACTTGGAAACTTTGTTCCCTTTTTTTCTCTTCTTTCCTTTTTGGCTTCAATCTCTATATGGTAATCCTCCAAGAGTCATTTTTCATCTTTAAAAGCTCGAACAACTATCTATTACTTGCACCAACATAAATAAGATAATTCAAAGATTGTTCCACCTCATTCTTTCTTGTTGTAGGATTTTTTTTGCCTCTTTTCTTCCATAAATAGGAGTATTAAATATTGATTGATAACCAAGATTTTGACTTTATTGTAACAAAATATTAAATACTACAAAAAATATTAATTTAATAAATTAATATAGTTAAAAGGACAAAATTATGGATAATAAAATGTATGAATTATATGCATGTCTATCCAATTATACTAAAACATAAATTATACTACCCCATTTTTGTAGGTTGAACTTAGCATGTGCAACAAGCCTTTAAACCTCACCCCAAGTGGATGGGTTGTGTCTCATGAGGGTTTCCAGCGAATATATCCACAAAATTCAAAAGTACTTTTGGGTTCAACAAATTATGAAATTGAAAGAAACTTCTAAATATTCATGGGCATTATACATAAACAAGATTAAATTTAAAATCACACTTTCACCTTATCAAAAATACTCAATCTTCATTTTAGACACTATCCTTCATCAAATTAATTCCATGCGATGCATTCACGCGTTTGTGATGCAACTCTTAGCAGGGACTTTTACAATGAAAATAAAGCAAATATTTTTTTTCTCTCTCTTTTTACCTTTTTTTATCATTTTTTTCTTGACTTGTGCAATGTCTTTTTTTCTTAGGCTTTTCAGAGTTTCCCATGTAGTGAGAGTTGGGCCAATGACTCCCAAATCAGTTGGCTTTAGGGTACTAGGTGTAGAGACACCCCTAAGGGCTTACTAACTTGAACAACAAAGGCAAAAAAACTAAACTAGTCAAACTGCTTTTATCCATAACACTTTTCAGCATGAATATAGATGCTTCATGAGGCTTGGATACCCAGTTATTTAGTTCAATGAACATTGAAGAAGTTATTTATTTCTTTTTTTAACATTTTTTTTCAATTTTTTTTCTTGAAATTGCTCAAATCATAGTTTATATCCACAACAAAGAGTTAGTGTATAAATGTGTAGTGCAAAAATGCTTTTGAAATCAATTTTATTCCAGATGGTATTTCAAATGGGATTATAGCATAAAGAAATAGTTATGACATGAGGGTTTTAAAATAGTGCACAAAAAGTGCTTGATAAAATTCTCCAATGGACTGTTTTGGTTAAAAATCAAATATCAAACAAAAACAAGGCTTGAGATAGATTTATATATTACATACAGTAATAATTATGGATTTTTAGCGTATTAGATTAGAACGAAAATAAACTTTGAAAGCAAGAAGAAATGAAAGCGAATCAAATGAAAATTCTTTAAAACAATGGTGAACACTGACTTTTGGGATTTATATTATATGTCTTAATGAGGTTGTTAGAGACGAATCAATGATGGAAATACTACCTTGTAGCAAGGACACTAGGTAGGATCAAGTATCAAGTCAATTGGACTTGTGTAGCAAAAGTTACGCTAACCGTTAGGAGGCTTTTAGAAACAAAATTCGAAAAGTTAGTGGACTGCTGACCCTAAAACAACAATTCGGAGATATCTAGATTATTCAGAAAATACTGGGCTTTTGGGAAAGTATAGTACACTGAATAAGCTTTCCATAGAATCTGAAATGGACTAATTCCGACTTCGTAGCAAGGAGCTATTACATTTTACAGTAGTTGCATCAAATCTGTATAACAAATTAGGAGCAGTTCCCTTGCACTAATTTTCTAGAATTTTGTGTTATGCATTTAAAAATGGTCAAAGAATAAAAGTTCTAGTCCCGAAAGTTAGCTTCGCATGGGCTCAATAATCGCTCAAAAATGTTTTGAAATGAAGAAGTTATGATTGTTTTAGCGCAACAGGGTCAGGCTGGAAAAAAAAATTTGAAAACTGTTACGAGTGGACATTTTTGGAGCCAGTTTAGGCTACTTATGAGTTCCGAAATGGGTGGTTTATATTTTTTTAAAATAGTTTACTATTGTATTTTTATCATATCAAAAATTGGTTGCAATCCGAACTACGAGCGAAAAGTTAAAAATGCACAAACTAGGCATTTCATTATAGGGGGTGGCAACCCAGCTGGGCATGCGATGTACCAGCCGCGCGCACACGTCGTCCGGCGTTGTGCTGTGCAGTTCACCCAGCTGGTTTCGTGGTTTTGGCAATTTGGGTTTCTTGTAATGCTTGTTTTATAATTTTTATAATTAGATGGATATAATGCCTAAAACATATCCAAAATTCAAAGCATATGAACGAGTGGTTTAAAAGATATAACATCACGAAACGAGTGTCAAAGCGAGGGGGCTTCCCAGCCAACGTTGTGCCCGGCTGAGCCACCGGGCAGGGCCATGCGAGGCCCATCTTTTAGCATTGTTGGGATGTTTGACCAGTTGGTTCCGCGATGCAATTTTTGGTTGGCTTTAATGATTTGACATGTAGCAAGATACCGAAATGAGTGTATAAATATAGTATAATGACTATATTTATTGTTAGCTAGTTCAGTATACCAATGAAGCAATAAAACTCTTATATAAACGTAAGTTTACATATATATGTAAAACTTATTCATATAATAGAATATAAAAAGGATATAAGTTGATATGAGATGCGATAACCTATTTAAAGCTATATTGAAAGGGAAATTTGATAATGAAAGATTTTTTGAAATATGAAGCAAAGATTATGCAAACGAAGTCAAGAATCCATTAAAGGACATATGTATAAAACTAATATACATATGAAAAGAGGAGTTCTATTTATTCGCAGGAGTAAATAGTAAGCTATGGATATGTTATGTAACTAAAAGTATTAGACATCGATCTGTATACGTGGTTACAAAATGATTTAGCACATAGACTATTGCAAAGAAGCAAAAACTATGAGAGCTATAAATCTATTCGATTCAATAGATGAGCTATGTACATGTAAAATAAACCATCAATAAGCTATGTAAATTCAAGTACACATATAGAAGGTAAGAAATATCCGTAAAAGGGTTGTAAAGAATTTATAACTTGAAACGTAAAGTATTTATATACTAAAGCCATGATAGAACCTTTTTGGGCATAAAAGGGTTATACTGGACAAAAGTTTCTAAAGAAACATGGAATGGTTTTAACATAACTGAATTTAGTATGTGAACTTAGTATGTGAAACTAATGTGTGTATGTACGTATGTGAAACTAATGTGTGTATTTAGTATCTGCACTCTATTATCCGCACTTTAATATTTTCACTCTACGATTTTCAGAGTTCATTCAACAATTTCAAAAGTTCACTCTATGATTTCGAGAGTTATTCAACGATTTTCAGAGTTCACTATACGATTTTTAGAGTTCTTACTCTAATATCTGCTAAATTTTCCACTCTACTATCTGCAGAACCATTCTACCATTTGCCGAGCCACTCTACTATATATCTAACTGTTGCAGAATTGAGTTTACTGCCTACTTTGATGATTTATTGGAATTTCTTGGTTAAGCTTTTGGCTCTACCATCTAGCCCTACTTCTAGACCACATACCAAGGTATTTTAATAAGGGTTTAGGTTTCTCATTCATATCAGTTAGGCTTATTTTAACTAAGGATCAAACTGGACAGTGTAACACTTTTTCCCAAAACTGATTTTGACACTTCTTAAATTTCTTTTAGTTTTGGTTACTTGGACAGTCTAGGCATGTGTATTTTTGTTGGCTAAGGTTACCTTTATCATCATCTCACTTTGTTTAGTCATCTAACAAATTTTGACCTATCAAAGCTCATTTTAGGCTTGAAAAATAGATCTCAACTTTGTTTTCTTACTATCTTTGGTCATAGAAATGATTAGGAATCATCACAAGCATGAATTAGCAATTTTATATGAGTTTATTACAGTCTTACAAATTCAAGTACTAAAATTTACCCCAAAGCATACCACTTTTGGCCTAAAACATGATTTTTAACATGTACAATATTAAAAATGATTTAGACTTGGTTTATTTAACTTGTGTAGCTTATTATGTCATATTATAGCTATTGAAACTTGCCTACAAGGTTCAGGTGTGACCTCTCTTCATTTAAGTGTTAGATAACACTTTAAAGCTTACTTTTCATGGCCTTTAAACATGAAAACTGAGTAATAATCAATATGGACCTCAACTAAGTTAAGGAACAACTTTTAAATGTTAATTATGGACATATTACAGTCTCCTTACTAACTCAAAAGTTTAGGTACTGACCTTGACCAAAAAAGTCCTCTAATTTAGAGTTTAAGCACAGTTTTGGCTATTACTCACAAACAGTCCCCAAGCTATAATTCAAGGGTTATCTAAGCATTCATATAACTTCAAATTATCCTTAAAACTCATCATCACATATTTTAACAAGCTTCAAACTTTACTCATGTATCAATATCAAAACAACTCATTTCTAGGCATTATTAGCATGAGTTAGTACTAAACCACCATAACAGTCTTCAAACTTTCAAGCACAAGTTTTATCACAACAAGTACTTTCAGTATACTATATGTTCATGGTTTAATACATCTAAATGCAGGGATTCTATCTTTTGTTCAAAACAATCCCTAATATGCTTTTAATTCTTCTTTTATTGGTCTAGGAACATCAATTTACAGTATTCCAATTTGAGACTCAAAGTGGGGATCCGCATATCACTCTTAAGTTGAGATCTACTATCATGGAGTTGCATTCTACGATCGTGGAGTTGTACTCTACGATCGTTGAGTAAGGTACTCTACTATAAAAATATCATGGCATGTAAGTTATACTACAACATGTTATTTGAAATTTAACTAGGCACACTTAGAAGGGGGGGTTGAATAAGTGTAGGAGCAATCTATGGCCAACTTTTAAAAACTATTAATTTCAGGCTACTAAAATGATTGAAATCAGTTTAATGAATTAATATAGCCTTTTGAATAAAATACTTGATGTTAAAGAATTATCTAAATATAATGCAAGTAGTCAAATTAAGATAATCAATTAACTTATGTGATTTTAAAGTAAAGCAAATACTAAAATCAACACCAAGATTTTTTACGTGGTTCAACTATTATCCTCTATGATAATAGCCTAGTCCACGTCCAATACCAACTAGTATTGGAGACTCACTTTATTTATTTCTTTATAAATAAATACAGATTACACAACAGATTCAAAAATTAATAAACAATTAATTTCCCTTGAGCTCTCTTGCTCCTTGTGCACCTATGCACCCTTCAAGCACCTTTGCTTCCTCGAACCTGTTTGTAACCTACTTTTTTAATCCACCAGGATTAAAATCTTTAGACTACACTTAGTCTAACAATAGAAAAATCAATACAATATAGAGGTCTATAATCAATGCAAGAATAATAAATTTAACAATTAAAGGCTCAACTATATGCAATGATCAAGTAGCACAAAATAAATAAGCAATTAATTTCTTACCAAATATCACCTCAAATAATACCAGAAATTAAACTGCTTAGCTCCTCAAGAATTGCACTCAGTAAAATAATTAGTTCAATAATAATAATAAGTGCAATAGTAAATTCGTGAGTAGTCACGCTTCATGCTTTGAGAATACTGATTTTTATAGCCAAAATTTATTACCATTAAGAAAAGATGAGTACAACATAAATCAAACAGTAGGATAACATGAGTTCACAAAATCTGAATTGTTTATAAACAATCTTTAACGATAAAGCTTGAAAAGTCCATAACGTTAAAACAACTTCTAGTTGGTTATATAATTTGGATAACTAAAAAGTCCATAAAAAGATAACTCCTTAAAAACATCAGACTTTTTTTCACCAGACCCTTAAGTACATGACGTGTATAAGTGAGAAACTAAAAAGTCAATTATCTTTCCAAAGAATCAGTCCATTAAGAGTCCAAGATAAAGATAGTTTCCTTGAAACTCTCACCAACATCTTATCATAATAAGTGACTAGCAAACATGCATAGCAAAATATTAATTTACGCATGAAAAGTAATCATACCAAAAATAACCATACATGCAATAAAATCTAACTACCATTTAAAATCTCCACGTGTAGCCTTCTTCCAAATACATATATATCAACTTCCAAAAGATATAGCTTTTATGCACAAGCTATTTAATATATATATTATTAAAGAAAAAAAACCTTTTTCATAAGACTTTAAAAAGATTTATCATTTTAATAAAAATAATAAGATATAATGCAATAATATGTCCTAGAGTCTTTAAATGAAAAATCAATTACTATGCAATTGACCTTACATTGATTTTTCTAAAAAAGAGAAAATCCTTCAAATTCTTGAATATCCAATCAAAGCTCTTTATCACCAAAATACTTGAAAAATCATAAAACAATTTAGTACTTTAAATATCTCATCATCAAAACATAAGGCTAGAATATGACTAAGTCAATAGTATTTTTAAGCATAGAAACATGTTTGAGGCATTCATCTCAATATATGATCCCATAGACATGATTTGGACTCTAATTCATAGCTAGCATGCTTTTATACTATAACAGCCTCTACTTGGACATTTAATCAAATAGTTGGTGAACATGATTTTATTTATCTGTACCCACTAATTTCCTGTCCATTTTCCCCAGTCCTTTGGCTTTTGATTTATTAAAAGTCTCTATATAATGCCTCAACAACCACACAAAGCTCTAATATTATCATAACAACCACCATAGTCTTATTTAATACGATGGCCACTAATAGTCCATTCTACTATCAAATATGAAATGGAAAAAGGAATGGAAAAAGTCTAAACTTGCTTACCTTGCTAACTTCTAGATATTGAAGTAGCTTTATTTCTCAATCCTTCATTCCTTTCCAGTCGTAGCTTTGTTACTCTCCCAATCTAATGGACTGCTATTGATATTAATTTTGGAACGTGAATAAGTATAAAAGTTATTTGATTTTAGGTGCATTGTATGGCCATATATGGCTAACTTCTAGATATTGAAGTAACTTTGTTTCTGAATCATTCCTTCCTTTCCAATCGTAGCTTTGCTACTCTCTCAATCTAATGGACTACTATTGATATTACTTTTGGAACGCGGATAAGTATAGAAGTTATTTGATTTCAGGTGCATTGTATGGCCATATATGGCTTAGCTTTCTCTCTCTCTCAATCAGCTCTACTTGGCCTATTGTTGTTCTCCATCATTATCTCTACATAGCTGTTCTCTTTAGCTCATACCCAACCCTTACATTGACTTTTATCATTACCACTACACAACCCCTACAAGGCTTAGCAGCCTCCTACTACTCTGCAATCTACTTGGCCCCTATATTGGCCCATATGACCAGTCCTCTAGTAGCTACTTGGCTCATGCAATTAACTTGGCTCCTACATCCACTCTACACCTTATTGCTAATAACTAAATTGCTAACTAACTATTAGCTTACTGATTGACCCACAACCATCTCACTGCTCTTTTAATTTGAACTAACAGTTTCTTTTTTCTCCAATATGGCTGCCGAATTGGGTCTAATGCAAGACCGGGCACAACTTTGCTTTGGGCTCAATGCACTCATATCATATTAATAAAATAAAGAAGGCTTGACTGCCTACATGAAAAAAAATAATTTGGCCCAATTTATATAACTTGGACTCTTATTACCCCTCTTAACGTAAGGCAATGGTCCATAACACTAAATTATTTGCAAGCACACCTAGAAAATTTTATATGGTCCAATATTTAATAAAAATTTATATTACATGGATTTTTATCCACCGCATTTCTTTATGCTAGTAAAATAGTTAGCACATACATCATTAAAAATGATGGTTCTATGTAATTTAAATACTTCATGGTAGTACCCACCATTTTCCTTATTTGTCACTAAATAATACTTTTGAACGAAATTAATTATATTATAATATAATTATTTCATTGATCTCATAGGTGGATTTTTGTCAAGAATATTTCTCAATTAAGTCATAATGGCTTCCCCTTTCATTTTGAATAATCAAGGTATACATTTAATAATACCCTTGTTTACTATACATCTCATAAAATTTTATTTAACTCCACATATTACTTTCTTTTCATTATGAGTAAGTAATATTTATATTGTCTCATACATTCTTAGTTAGAGCCTTTTATCTTGAAAGTTTCTATTCTCGATCATTTTATACCCTATGGGCACATAGAAAAAAAATTAATCCACTCTTTTCACATTTCCTTTATTAATAATTAGGTTAAATCTCTAACCATTATTTAATGAATTAATATTTTCCTTAAAAGAAATATTACTAATATTCGGGATATCACATAACATCTGAGTTTATCTGTAAGAACCGTGAATTTCATGAATAAATAATAACAATAACAATAAGAAAATGAATATTTATTTGAATATAAATATTAATGTGTTGTGAGATGAGTAATTCAATTAATTCAAATTAAATTTAAAAGAATTGAGAAAAATGTGGAATTTGTGATGAGATTTGTGAAATGCCTTGTGTGGCTTGAGAATTGAAATTTGAATGGAATAATTTAATTAAGGAATGAATAAATTAAGTAGTGAATGATTAATTAATATTGTAATAATAATTAATGGTTATTGTGAATAATGAATAAGCAAAGTAATTTACATAATTAGAATTATATTATTCATTTAATTGATGTGTGCTACATTAAAAAGAAAGTGTAGCGTGACACTTTAATGTGACTATATAATATATAAAATTATATATTAAAATTAAATGAATTATAAGTTACATAAATAAAGCTTATGTGACACATTGTATGGGGGAGAACATTAAAGATGTACATTATCAAAGAATTACAAATTATTTCAATAAGGGAGTCTAATTGGAATAATAAAGGTTTAAGAAGATATTAAATTACTAGTGACCAATTAAATTGAGTTCACACATGTTATAAATTAATTAATTATACTACGGTAATGTACATGGGTTATATGATGTGGGTACATAAATAATCTCTAACTTTCTATTATAAAATAGCATTAACACATTAAAATCACATTTTGGGAGTCCAAGTGAACAAACTAAGCATTTTAATCACGTTGCTGAGATTTAAAACTCCTCAGTGCTCAAACAGTGGCTAAATAGTAGCCTATAATCTCATTGCGTAAACTCAAGCAGCTATAATCCATGGTGATGATGGCTACAAGGTTGGCAGTTGACCAACTCTTTTATACCCAATGTTTCCTTCTATTCTCCATTGAATCAAACCAATGTGCAAGATCAATAACTGGGCAATCAATTCTATATATATAACACCATCTTCTTCTTAATTCTCAGTTACTAAAAATTTGTCTTATAAGTATACATTGAGAGTGAGAGCTGCTGAACATTGAGAGTGAGAGCTGCTGAACATTGAGAGAGTATAATTAGTGCATTGAGGAATCAATTTAAACTTCCAAGAGGTATAAACTTTGTTTATGTTCTTGAGTTTGAGTTTTGTCAAATTCTTACAATTGTTTGAATTCTCTGTTAATTGATACAGAATAGCATGTCATTTTGTTGTCTGAGTTTGTTTGCATGTCTAGGAGCTTTGTAGTTGGTCTAGTTACAGGTTTAACATTGGTTGTGTTGAGACTCGGTAGAAGCAAAGCCATCATTTTTTTGTTCTGCTCGAAGTGGCGCGGTCGCGCTACTTCTATAGTACATGACCAGTCATGATTACTGATTTATTGATCTTGTCTCATTCTGAGTTTGTTATGTTAGTTAGATTATACATGTAAATGACCCTAGCATGTGAATATATGTTGTTTAATATATAGTAAGTCTTTGTAACTTGGTTTGGTGTGCATATTCAAAGAAAGTATAAGGATTTGGAAACTAGTTTTGATAAACATTGTGCAATGCATGTTCTGACTTTAAGCATCAACATATTAAGTTCTGATATGTGTTGACATTTGACCAATATGTTAGTTTATATTTTTAGAGATAACATAGAGAATTCAAGCATGATTTAAAGAAAAATTGCAAGTAAAAGAGTACACTAGCTATGTGTAAACGAACTATGTATACACTAAGTTTTGAACTTGAAAACATGCTATCATGATCTGATTTCATATATCATTAAGCATGAAAGCATGATTTAGACTAAGTGGACTTATCTTGCATGCTTGAATAAGTTTTACTAATTAATGGAGACTTAAAGTTTCAAAAACAAACTTGATATACTATATGCACTTTGAGTTAAGAACTTGTTAGCATGCTTATGTGGTCTAACATGTATATATGAGAGTATGATGTATAGTAAGTGAAGTGGCTTTGCATGCTTGATGGCTTAACATGAGATTTTAAAAAGAAACCTTGAAAACTAGTTTTGTCAATAACTACGTTACAAGTATTCTAGAATGTGACTTCATGATTTGGTGTGTTATGCCTATAGACATGATTAACATGAATGCCTAGCTAGGCATATGCATTGTAAAATAGTTGAGCATGGAATACGATAAGTCTAAATGATGACTTCGTACCTTAAATACGTACATGGGCCTATTGACTCAGAGTTTGTACGCTTTTCAGGCTGGGTTGACTTTGGAGATGAATTATTAAATTCAACATTAAAAATTTTCTCTTCTTCATTATCAATGTAAGCATGATTGTTAAAACAGTTTCCAGACCTTAAAGAGATTAAATAATACACATGATTGACTTGGTTATTTTCAAATGAATTAGCATGATAAGGTTTTTGATTCAGAACTAAAAATTTTGGATTGGTTTTTCGGGTTGACTAAAAAGCTTACCCTTCTTTCTTTCACATCTACCTTAATAGCTAATCAAAATAAAAAAAGAAACACAATATGTGTACCTTACACTCAGAGGCGGAAGTAGGGGGGCAGGGGGGCAGTTGAACCTGGTAGCCGGACGCCGGTAGGGAGTCGGTCGTCGGCAGAGGCGGAACTAGGGGGCGGGGGGGGGGGCGGGGGGGGGGGGAGGCAGTTGACCCCGGTCGCTGGCAGAGGCAGTGGGCGGAACGCCGGAACTAGGAGGGGGGCGGGGACAGCAGGCCAGCAGCCAGCTCGACGCGACTCACGAGGAAGCTCTGGTCTTCACCTTCATCTTCTTTGGCAGCCTTAAAGTTGATCCACATAAAAATATTTCATAGTCGCCGCCAACATTAGATGAGTATTCATCAGAGCTGCAAAAGGTTTCGATCAGCCTCTTAACGTTTATGGCAGAAAGCCTTAAAGTTGATCCACATAAAAAGGTTCTTAACGTTTATGGTAGTTAATTTTTTTTTTACATTAAACGACGTCGTTTCATTTAAAATAAAAAATAAAAAATTGGTGTATGGCTTCTTCAGTACTCTTCACAGTTTCACACTTCACATTCTCTTTTTTAGTACTTTTTCTCTTCACATTCTCTTCACAGTTCACATTTCACATTCACTGCTCCTGCCGCCTGCAGCCTTCCGCCAGTAGCCGCCGCCGCCGGCCCGTCGCCGCCGTCGGCCGGTCACTGCTTGGTTTAAAAATTTTGACCCCCCTAAAAAAAATTCTGGTTCCACCACTGTTTACACTTGCTTATACCCGAATGGATTGCACTGGACTAGCAAGGGAGCTCGTCTAAACTGAACAGGGAGGAGGCTGGAATGAAAGAGTTTAGCAAGAAGAAAATGACTGAATTTTATTGCTACACATATCTGCCCATTACGCTAATACATAGCCTACATAATAGCTTAGCCAACTGTCTAAGTCTATATTCCTTACAGGAAGCCAGCTCTTGCTAAAAAAAAGTAAGTGATAAGTATTTACACAGTAAATATATCGCTCACAAATATAGATACCACATTGCACATATACTTATGCTAGATAAGTAATATCAGAAATAAAATTTTATTTTATAAAAAATTTATTCTAATATTGATCTGGAAATTTTTTAAAATATAATTTTTTTAAAAACAGTTTTTTCAAAAAATCAATTTTTTAAAAAAACAGATTTTAAAAAAAATAGAATTCTAAAAAAAATATACTTTTTAAAAAAAAAACATATTTTTTTTAAAACAGCTTTTTTTAAAAAAACAGATTTTAAAAAAAAGAGAATTTTTAAAAAAAAGATTTTTAAAAAAATGGAAACTTTTTAAAAAAACAGATTTTTCAAAAAAGTAGAACTTTTTTTTAAAAATTTGATTTTAAAACAGTTTTTTTTTAAAAAATCTATAAAAAATAAAAATTTATCTATTATTAATTTTTTAATTAAATAACTACAAAACCATGCATGCTGTCCATGCAGATATTATAAAGAGTTCACCTAATTAAACCGGAAACTAATCGAACCATGCAAGTCAAAGTTGAGCACTAAATTAAGTTTGACATACCCATTAAGCTAGTAGTGTTGCAATAAAAACCTGCAAAACGTCAGAATATATTGTTTTTGGTTTTATCCATCTATTTCTTAATTTGGTTACTAAGCTTTTACCCATCTATTTAATTTCTTAAATGGGCTACTAAGAAACTTAATTCTATGAGTACTCCTTCATATAGCTCTGTGGATCATTAGTTTCACATTGTGTTTTCATAATAAAGCTAAATGAAAAGTACTGCACAAGGTCAAACAGGATACTTGTAACTTGCTATAGAATGCTAGTTCAACCCTAATCAACACATGTTCGAGTTCAAAAATGACAATGATTCATACTCCTTTAATCTGTTCTAAAATTAAAGATACAATTAAAAAACGATGATTTTTAACGATAATTTTATGTTCTTTTAAATGTACCCATGATATTAGTTAAAAATTAAGAGAGTTAGTGTTGTTTAAATTAAAAATAAGAGTATAAAGTAATATCAAATTAAGAATTTCACGTGACTTCAAAGTCCTAAAATAAATATATATTACTCAATTTAAAACAGACTAAAAAGATAAATATATTTTTAAATTTGAAATGTACCATAGGCTACTTTAATGAGAAAATTGAGATTGGAACCTAATAGAAGTGATCACTATATAAAGGGGTAAACCTTCCCTTAGTAAAGCTATCAATTGCAACGACTAAATTAGAAGTATTCAAAGTCTCTAGTTGCCTAATTTTTAGTTGCCACAAAATGACAACTTTATGGCCTCCGCTACTATACTTTGCCCTAATATTATGCATAACAACTTGTGCAACTGTAGAAGGCAAAAGACCCTACATTTATGCATCTCCACCACCACCTCCACCCAACCACAATCCGCCACCGCATTCGCCTCCTCCTCCACTACCACCATCTCCACCCCCCTTTCCTTCGCCATCTCCTCCACTTCCACCACCACCATTCCCTTCCCCCTCTCCTTCACCACCACCATCTCCATTCCCCTCTCCCTCACCACCAACTCCATTCCCCTCTCCACCCCCCAACAATCCGCCACCGCCTTCGCCATCTCCTCCACCACTACCACCATCTCCACCCCCCTCTCCTTCGCCATCTCCTCCTTTTCCACCACCACCATCCCCATCCCTCTCTCCTTCACCACCACCATCTCCATCCCCCTCTCCACCCCCCAACAATCCGCCACCGCCACCCCCTTCGCCATCTCCTCCACCACTACCACCATCTCCACTCCCCAACAATCCGCCTCCGCCACCCCCTTCGCCATCACCTCCACCACTACCACTATCTCCACCCCCCTCTCCTTCTCCATCTCCTCCTCTTCCACTACCACCATCTCCATCCCCATCTCAACCCCCCAACAATCCGCCACCGCCTTCGCCATCTCCTCCACCACTACCACCATCTCCACCCCCCTCTCCTTCGCCATCTCCTCCTCTTCCACCACCACCATCCCCATCCCTCTCTCCTTCACCACCACCATCTCCACCCTCCAACAATCCGCCACCGCCACCTCCTTCGCCATCTCCTCCACCACTACCACCATCTCTACCCCCCTCTCCTTCTCCATCTCTTCCTCTTCCACCACCACCATCTCCATCCCCAAACAATCCGCCGCCGCCACCGGCTTTGCAATCTCCTCCACCACTACCACCAACTCCACCCCCCTCTCTTTCGCCAT